>OX578139.1:134899536-135499536 GCA_951213105.1 Amaurobius ferox
TGATACACTGAGTTGATTATTTTAATTAAGAAATTGGGAGGGGATATGCATTATTAGTCGCTGTATTTAATAATTCTATAAAATGTGCTAATTTATAATTTTCATCACAAATGTTATTGATTCTAAGAGCCAGGTTTGATATAATATTTCTAAACACTGACATATGCAAACAAGAGTCAAAGTGTCGAATTTTTGATGTATTAAAATTAAAATCTTGTCTTTTATCATATAAGTTTATAGCCAGATAACAATTTTGTAAATCTAAATTTAAATCTAAAAAGTTTGGAACATTAGTGTCATTATTACTTGCAGTTAATTATAAATTTTTAGGATAAATGTTAAATACTATATGATTATTATTATGGGAAAAACATAATATGTCATCTAAATATCTAAACATGTGCATATTATGCAACCCTGGATTAATATTCTTTTCATAGAAGAATAAATGCAGATTAACCAATAATGATGAGGCATATCCCCCTTGTGGAATATCAAACTGTTGCTTAAAAAAATAATCACCACGTTGAATATAATTCTCATATAGAGTGAAATTAAGTAATTTTTTATAAACAAAAGATGAATATTTTAGGATGATATATATTTTTCAAAATTTCTAAAATAATTCTATATGGAGATCATCTATATTATTGAACAAATCTTTGAAATCAAATATAAATACAATGAATATAAGTAAGAGTTTTTAATTTCCTAACTACTTCAAAGCTGTTTTTCAAAATATGACAATTATTTGAGGTATCATCTGACACAGAAACTTCATTTAAAATTTTTATTAACAATTTACCAGCATTAGTAATACAAGAATTATGCCCACTAGTAATAGTTCGAAAAGCTACAGTGGATTTATGACACTTGGGTACTAAAACGCAAGATGACACTTGGGTACTAAAAGATATGGAATGTTATTCAAACTATTTTTAGATGGATTTGCTTATATATGGCTGATATTTTATTGGATAAGATTTTAAAATTAGTATTATGTAAATTTTATATATATATATATATATATATATATATATATATATATATATATATATATATTACACAATTAGCAAATTCCTTACAAATTTACGTATTTATTGTATTCTGATTATTTAAAAGTTTTCATTACTAAATTGTTAAAATTATTTATATATATTATATATATATATATATATATCATTATTTCATATTTTATTTGACGGCAAAGTTCTATTTGTGAGTCCTATGTGTGGTTATAATTCATATCCTTTCTTCAAAACATACTTTGGCATTCGAAAAGGATTTTCGGCAAAATGTTCAATGCTACTAGAGTTTTTTACATCTATAACAATAAGTTTGAGCATACGCTGTTTAGAATAATCATTCTCCATGAAAAATACTACAATCTATGATATTAGTCTACAATTTAGCAAATGTTCTAAAAATGCTTTTGCCAGATATAGCATTCAAAACAGACTGACGGGTTATTTGTAATCCGATAGACTTTGGATGCTTTGAACAAGTGCCAGATTAGTTGCTGCATTGAAATGATAACTTTATGTATAGTTCAGGATACTAAAATCGTATCTTGATTTAGAAGTACGGTTTAAATTCTGGAGTATAAATTCAATAGTGAATTACCAGTTTTAAAAGTATTATTTTATGTTATGAATCTTTTAATTATATTTCCATTATACTGTATATGAGTAAGAATAATATAATGGCGGCTTCACAAATTGAAATTCAATTTTTCAATGAATTTACGTGTTTTATATACTAGAACATGTATTAACTGCTTCTATCTTTACAATGTGTTTCTAAAATTAAATATTTCTTCTGAAAAATGCAGATCAACTGTTTTTAGCATAGTTAGGTCATTAAAAGTGAACACTATTTTTAAATTGAATGATAAATCACTAGGAATTACTAAACACCTTAAATATTTAGCAATTATAATAGACAATAAGTGGGCTGAGAATAATAAGTTGTCCTGGAGCAACACATCTCTTCTATTAAAAAAGAAAAATGTTATAAATTTGGTATCAGTTTTGGAAAATCCTCTTGAGCAAATTGGGGTGTGAGCAAGAATATTTTGAATATTTGGTATAAGACAGTGATAGAAAAGATTATTATCTTTTGTGCAGGGATTTGGGCTGGAAATTTGACAAAAGATCAAAAGCGTAAGTTATTTTCACTACAAAGGATTTTTTTAAAAAAATATCTAATGGCTATAGATCTTCCTCTGATATTATGTTGTTTTCAATTTTAGGTATTACTCCTAAAGACATTAATTACTCTTAGGATATTGCCTAAGAAGTTTTCATTTTGGAGAAAGAGGAATGATTGTCTTGGTTATTATGAATTTTACAGCCCTTCGTTACTTGATTTTAATAGTTCTTTTATTTTTATTCCCCCAGTGAAAAAAACCATTGTTCTAACAAATTGTGATGATGATGGGGATAATTAAGGTTTATAATCTAATATTGATAAAGAATTTGGTGAGGCGATGTGTATTTTTGAGAAGCATATTTTAACTCACCTTAATAAGTATAAATAGAATTGTAATAACTATGTGGATCCAGTCAGAGTTAACTGCTATCAAGTATTCAATAAAGCGGACTGAGAATAATCAAATTTATATCAACATTTAATAAGTATAAATAGGATTGTAATAACTATGTGGATCCAGTCAGAGTTAACTGCTATCAAGTATTCAATAAAGCGGACTGAGAATAATCAAATTTATATCAACATTTAATAAGTATAAATAGGATTGTAATAACTATGTGGATCCAGTCAGAGTTAACTGCTATCAAGTATTCAATAAAGCGGACTGAGAATAATCAAATTTATATCAACATTTAATAAGTATAAATAGGATTGTAATAACTATGTGGATCCAGTCAGAGTTAACTGCTATCAAGTATTCAATAAAGCGGACTGAGAATAATCAAATTTATATCAACATTTAATAAGTATAAATAGGATTGTAATAACTATGTGGATCCAGTCAGAGTTAACTGCTATCAAGTATTCAATAAAGCGGGCTGAGAATAATCAAATTTATATCAACATTTAATAAGTATAAATAGGATTGTAATAACTATGTGGATCCAGTCAGAGTTAACTGCTATCAAGTATTCAATAAAGCGGACTGAGAATAATCAAATTTATATCAACATTTACTCCGACAGTTTGTCTGCAATTATGTCACTAAATTTTTCAAGTAATAAATGAAATTTTTTAGGAAAATCAAGAATATTGCTAGGAAAAATAAGCACTTAATTAAATCAAGCTGGATTAAGGCTCGCGTTGGTGGTGTGGGCAGTGGGACCATAGATCGTTTTGTTAAGCTCTCTGCCTGAGTTGGTGCAGCCTTACTCTTTGCTTTCTAAATTTGATAATACACACATTATTATTGAATGACAGCAACTTCTGGAAGTTCCTTTAAATTCTAATTCACTCCCAGATAGGGTTAAGTATTATTTACCAAGAGTTAATACTGATCAGCTTATATATAATAAATTTCTTATTTATTTTATTGCGGACCATGGTCCATTTATGAAGTATTTACATAAGCAAAACATTAAAATCTCTCCGTATTCCTCTTATCTTCGGGTCGGTAATGTTGACCACTACGTTTTTCAATGTACACATACTATTAATTATCATTTGTCTAAGTCCAATGATTAAAATAGGAGTGCTTGGTTTTCTAGAGTTATTGAAAATATCAACTTTATTTCCAGAATTAAGGAGTGTATAACTATATCTGTGAGTCTTAGTAAATACTTTTTCATTATTATTTATTTGTATGTTGTTTCTTCTCTGTTATGTTTCATTGTTACTTGGCTCAATTAGTCTTAGATTTCAAAATTTATTAATTATTTGTTTTATTTATTTTAACTTTATTCTGCTCATTATATAAACCAGATTCCCAAAAGTGTTGGGCGTGTTGTTCTCGAGGAATATTTTCCCAGTTCGACTGGACGATTTGTACAATTTAGTTTTCTGTTTTACTTGTAATCTCTGTTGTTATTGTTATTATGTTTTATTTTTATTTCTGTATTATACTTTTTGTTATTTTTTCTGTAATGTTCTGTTTCATTGTTATTTCAATGTTTTCCCATGCCATCTGTTGTAACTGCTCTAGACCCTTTGGGTGGGCTGGACGGCCTGGACAATGAAAATAAAAAATAAAAACAAATTGTTTCTGAAGTAACTGGAAGGATAAAACCCGTCATAAGAAGGAAAGTTGTAAAAGACTTTCCATCCACTATTCATACATTTGCAAAATATTACCTATCATCCGCCTGCTTGTAGCACATACTTATATCCACAATATATATAAGCCACGTACCTCTCCCATTCAATATTATTTGTTTTACGACTTCCTATCGAAACATACATGTTATACGATTGCCTAACAAAACGTACCTCTCCCAAGAAAATTATTGGAATTCACAATAATTTGAATCAATAATGTAAAATTAATAATTTCACAGCGACAACACAAAGAAATTAACAGTGTAGAATTTTTTAGGTATTGTATGTACATTCATTTAATGTCATTTTCGTTAATTTGGCGTTATTTTCATCAATTTAATAACATTTTTTAATTTCAACAGATCTGTCGCCAAAATCGTAAAATTTGTCGCTAAGTGAACGAACAGTCTCCACCGGAATACAATTAATGTACAATACTCTAACAAAACAAAGTAAATGTACGACCTCTAAACAAAACGCTTCCTGTCCCACGAATACTGAAACTCGCTACATTTTGAATTAAGTATATAAAATTAATATTACCCACGAATCAACAGGGTTTATCAAAGAAATTGAATGCAATTTTCCAATATATTAAATTTTATCTGTTTGGCATCATTTTCGTTAATTTAACGTTGTTTTCATCAACTTAGCGGCATTTTTAAACACCTTCAAGGTTTCTTCAAGGTTTCTAATACGCCAATAATAAATCCTTGGTTCCAGAGGGGTCTGGGTAATTATATATAGTATGCATATACATCCATTCTATCTCAAAAACTATTCACCGAAATGCTTTACGAATTGGTATTTTTAGGTTACTTATAGTATATACCTGGATCGGAATTTTTCATTTTTTATACTTTAGGACAAAGGTATGGTAAAATACGCCAAATTAGCGCCATTTTCTTTCAAAAAAAAAAATATATATATATATATATATATATATATATATATATATATACACATATATTTAAGGTGTTTAGTGATTTATCAATAAAATTAAAAAGTGTTCCGCTTTAATGGCCTAACCTTACCAAAAACAATTGAGCTGCATCTTTCAGAAGAAATATTTAATTTTACAAACACATTGTAACGATAGAAGCAGTTCATACATGTTTTGGTACATATTAAAGACGTAAATTCCTTGAAAAATTGACTTTCAATTTGTGATGCCGCCATTATATTAATTTTACTCATACACAATATAATGGAAATATAATGAAAATATTCATAACATAAAGTAATACTTTTAAAACTGTTAACTCAGTATTACATTCATACTCCAGAATTTAAACCGTACTTCTAAATCAAGATAAGATTTTAGTATCCTGAACTCTACATAAAGTTATCATTTCAATGCGCCAACTAATCTGGCACTTATTCAAAACATTCAAAGTCTATCTGTAACAAATAACCCGTCAGACTGTTTTGAATGCGGTATCTGGCAAAAGCATTTTCAGAACGTTTGCTAAATTGTAGATTGATTTCATAGACTGTAGTATTCTACATGAATAATGGTTATTCTAAACAGCTTATATTCAAACTTATTGCTAGAGTTGTAAGTAACTCTAGTAGCATTGGACAATTTTCCGAGAATCTTTTTCGAATGCTAAAGTGCGTCCTGAAGAAAGGATATGAAATATAACCATACTCACAAATAGAACATTGACGTTAAATATGATTAAATAATGAAATATATATATGTATATATATATATATATATATATATATATATATATATATATATATATATATATATTTATAAATCCCGTAGCAAACTTAAAAAATTAAGGATACTTTGTAGCAAATGTAAAAAAAGAGTAAATAGGAATGACAATGCAAAATTCATTTAATTTATTTAATTTATTATCTCTTATACTTGTCTTTTCGCATTACTGTTATTTATTTCTTACGAATGGCAACGTTAGATCATATATTTGTCCTTTGTGAATGGCAACACTGGTCTCTTCATTCTGGGTTCCGGAGATCGATAGGTTCGTGTATTTTTTGTGTTAGATTCCAGGTATCCTTTTTGCCTTTTATTTTTTCTTCTTTATGTATGTTGTCCGAGTAGAAATAGTTTATAGATATAAGCTATCTATGTCTTCAGAAACATGCATTCTTGTGTTTGCTTCTACAGGACACTTGGACTTGAAAAAGAGTTTTGAAAAAGTTAACAAATCCTGATTTAGGCTTAGACCTTGTCCACGTGTAGCGTTTGCACTTAGATTTCGTCTATCTTTCTTTTATCGATTCCATACCATTGTTTTTGATACTTTTCTTTGACTTGATGATTCGAAATTTGTATTATTTTCCATTTGCTTGAAGATTTGCTGATTTATACTTTTATTTTTTAAGCTGTTAGAAAGTTAGGTTTTTTGAGTTACAGTATATATATATATATATACTTTGCTCTTTTTTCATGAATTTATTCAAAGCTTTTGGGCGATTATTTCAAATAACCAAATACTGCTCAAGAGAGGTATTTGCAACTGCTATCTTACTTACCGAGACACTCACACATCCGCACAGAATTAAAAGAAATATAATAAGCCCTCGCTCTTGAGGAGAGGCATTAGTTTCATAACAATTACTTTGAATATGGAGTAGCTTACCATTGCCATTCCGAGACAGAAATAATACAATTTATGCAAATGTTCTCTTTTTCTCTGTAACACTAGAATTGGCGTATTTTTATTCTGGGTGATTTAGAAGAAACATTGAAGGTTTTAAACAAATGCCAGAATGTTTCGCTTAGAACTCGCCAAACGGAATACTTAAAAATTTATCAAGATTAGAAAGATAAATTGTGACGACGAAAGTTCTAACTGTGGAAATAAAGGGGTATTATGAGTTTTAAAAGTCGTGAATTTTGAATACTTACCTAACTTATCGGATTTAAAGCGGAATGATTTTTATTTACTACTGAGCGTATTTAATCGTTACATTCACCGTTCATAGCATTTACCGTTTGTATTAAAAAGGAGTCAATATATCTCTAACGAACTGGTTCGTTGTAGATATATTGACAAATATAGTCTATTAGTCAATATATTATACTGACTATTAGATTATATTAGTTAAACGTGATCTAACAACGTAAAATGCAGCGCAAAAATACGCGTACATACGTTCAAAATATCATCGTACCACTTAGGAGAAATATGGAATCATTAACAAATCATTAACAAATTATGGCATGACTACATCTAAATTTTTGTCTCTTTGGATTTTTTTCTCTGCATTTTTATTTTTCTTGTTTGTTTCTCATGTCCATCTTTTCTTGTTCTGTCTGCTTTTCGTTTAATTTCTCTTTATTTAAATTTTTACATGATACTCAAAATGTTTTCATAATTCCTTTATTTGGAAATGCTACATTTATTAAATGTCCTATTATCCGTTAAAAATCGCAAAAACTATTCATAAAAGCAAAAATATTTGATGTGAAACACCACCCACTTTTCTCTGCAGAATTCAAATTTATTTTCTTTTACATAATGCATTAAACGGAATTAAATTGCTCAAAATGACAAGGATACTTACCTAAAATGACACAAAATTTGTAGTTTTAATTCAATTTTTCTTCCCCTACAATGCATGGTAACGTATAGGGAAGGTATTGGAATCGTGTCGAAAATCGCTACTCGAGTTTTGACGGATCTACTAAAAAAAAACAAAAAAAAATATTTCAGCGTGACGTTTATGCATCCATTTCAGTAACTTGAAAACTAACGGACAAATACTTTATTAAAACAATTCTTGATATTATGCTGTTTTTAATTAACGATGAAACTTAAGGAAGGAGTTACAGAGTCGTCATTATAATACAATCTGTTTCAAAAAAAGATATGTATCCATAACAAATTGATCTACAGCCGCGAAACTCGGCATGTATGCATCGTTTGAAGAGAGATTTAAATAATTAGGATTTGGGATAAGTGGTAAATTTTCCACTGGCCACTATACAAACCGATATGCGGTGCGGCATAGAGTTAATTAAGTTCCTTATTTCTCTCTGAGGAAGATTTTGCCACCACGTATTGCAACTGGTCAGTTAATGCAATAGTATTTTGAGAAGTCTGCAATATCAGTCTCCGCATTTCCAAGACGTGCTTTACTGATGATAGACCTAAGAACTGGGGCGACTATAGGAGGGTATTAAATATTCGAAAACGTTGTTTGGAAAGTACTACAGTATGTGGTCGAGCGTTGATTTGTTGGTAAATGGAGCCTGAGCGACTTGACAGCATGAGCAGAACAATTGGCTGCAGAAAATCGTCAGTAGTGTATGGATATGACTCTGGGACAAAATGACTATGTCATTTTGTTCCCAGAGTCATACCCATACACTACACTTTCCTCCATTTTTTTAAAAACCTGGACAACTTCTTAAGACCAAAAATGCATAAAATCATACAAAAATGCTTAAAATCATACAAAAATGCATAAAATCATTCAAAAATACGTATTTTTAAAAAAATCAGAAATCAAGAGAGTTTTAGGACTCTAAAATTTAATACATTTTGACTTATATTTAAGTCATATAAGACATTATTGAGACCAAATCTATCAAAATATTTGAATATATAAAAGAAAATAATATCAAATATATTAGAGATTGATATTAAAAAACATGATTTTAAAATAAATGCGTGAAAAAGAGGACCTCCAAATGAATGGAAGCCTTCTAATATATTAAAAATGCCCTGTCTTTTAAGGGTGGGGTTGAGACCCCCCCTTTTATAAAATTAAAAAAGAATTATAAAAATATCAAAATTAAAAAAAGAGGCCTGGTCAAATTTAGATATTGATGATATACCACGATCCCAAAATAGGATCAATGATATCTTTTTTAAAGAATAAAAAAAGACTATCATAAATATAAAGAAGAATATAAAATTGAAAGATAAAAAAGAAATGATAATATATTATATATAATAATAAATTTTCAGGTGGGGAAACATATGCCCACCTAAATATGATACAAGATCTTAAGAAAATACTTCAAAAATGATTAAGCTTTCTCTAATTCATATTCGTATTTATCATCTATCATACCCGTATACTTAAATATATATCTTCCTTTATTGATTTTATTTAATGATTCATCAGAAAGTTTTCCATGTTTATTCGCAAGGTGCCTTGCGAAGGCTCTTTTTCTTCATCATCTAACTTTACGATTACTGAATCTCCATATTTAGTATTAATTTCTCTCAATGATATCAGATCATATTTCCCAGGATTTAAATCATATAATTTAAACGTTTTAGGATAACATCTAAGTCTATTGAACTCTTCCATTTATTAGTAAACATTTTTATAAATATAAATTCACCCATAACCTGAGGAATCTAATCATAAAAGAATAAGTTCTTTGAAATAACATATAAAACTCCTAATCTATTCAATTTAATATCTTCATTTTCTTCTTTTTCAATTAATACAGTCATCCTTTGAAAACTTTCTGATAATAGTTTTTTAGTATGATCATATTTTATATACAAATCGTACAATTCTTTACAAAGATATGTCAAATGGTAAATTTCTTCAAAATTTGTAAAATTTAAAGCTCGAATATCACCTAAACACTCATCCATTTATTAGTAAACATTTTTTATAAATATAAATTCACCCATTCTTCATAATCTGTAAAACCTCTTTCTTCCATCTCTTTTATGAGTTTTTCCCTGTATTCTTCATCAGACTTTGACTCTCTAAATATTTTTTCAGCTATAATATTTTTTGTTCATTATCAGAAATAGTAATAGAAACATCAGGATCAAATCCATTAATTATTCTAGTTACTTTCCCTACAAAACATTTATTATCACTCTCTATTAGTTCATATTTTAACACTTTCATTATTTCGTTTTTATTCTCATTTTTTAAAATTCTATTAAACATAATAACTAATATCTCTCTAAATTTAATATTATGGAATTCTACCTCTAGTAAGTGTCTTTTAATTCCTATACCTAATACTTTAATGCATTCATCTAAATCATATTTAATTTCTGTATTTAATAATTTTATGATAGTCTCTCTCAAAGATTTTTGAATATATGTACATTTTGAGAGTCTTTATATACACTATTATGACGTCTTCTTAAAATTGGGGGTAAATTTATTTTATCTTCATCATACCATACTTCAGTTATTCTAGGTAAAAATATTAATTCATTTAAGGATGTAATATCATTTTCTCTACAATATAATGCTTCTAAATTAGTTAAATTTACTATTCCTTCAAGTGACGTTAATTTATTTACTCCACAATATAATACTTCTAAATTAGTTAAATTTTTCATTCCTTCAAGTGAAGTTAATTTATTTTACCTACAATATAACACTTTTAAATTAGTTAAATTTTCTATTCCTTCAAGTGAAGTTAATTTATTTTCTCCACAATATAATACTTTTAAATTCGTTAAATTTTTCATTCCTTCAAGGGACGTTAATTTATTTTTTTCACAATATAATTCTTTTCAATTCGTTAAAGTGACGTTAATTTATTTTTTCCACAATCTAATTTTTCTAAATTTATTAAATTTTTTATATCTTCAAGTGACGTTAATTTATTCCCTCCACAATATAATTTTTCTAAATTTATTAAATTTTTTATTCCTTCAAGTGACGTTAATTTATTTCCTCCACAAGATAATATTTCTAAATTTATTAAATATTCTATACCTTCAAGTGACGTTAATATATTTCCCTCACAATATAATTCTTTTAAATTAGTTAAATATTCTATACCTTCAAGTGACGTTAATTTACAACTCGTATAATTTTCAATACCATAATTCAATAAAAAAATAGATATCACTTCAGTAGGATTCTCTATATTTAAGAAAGATATAAATGTTATTTTATACCATTATTATATATAACATTCATTTGTTTAGAATTTATAAAATATTTATTTTTTCATCTTTGTTAGTTAATTGTCTCAAAAAATAAACACATTCTCTCAAGGTTTTTTTAACTTCACAAATCTCTTCAATAATTTTTTCTCTATAAGGTTCTTCTTCATAATGACCAAACTTTTTATTTAATTCACTCATCTATATAGGTTGTATTTTTTTCCAATAAACATTAAAAAAATGATCAGGTGATAGATCAAATTTGTATTTAATCAAATAACAAAAATTTAATTTATCCATAAATTATTCTATAAAATTTTCACTTAATGTTTGATATCTAGCTATATACATTCAATTTAAATCATCTTTTAATTCTCTCATGGTGTCTTCTGTAAGATTTTGAAACATTGATACTTTATATAAATCTCCCGGCCGTCCAAATAGCTGCTCTTAGTCCTCAGGACGAGTCGGACGGTCTGGGTCTTCAACTTTATATAAATCTAAATAATCAAAATATTTTATGATAAATTCGTTACTTAAAGTTTGATATTGAGATATGTTTACCCAATCTACTTTATCTTTACATTTTTCTATAAAATCTTCTGATAATTTTTGATATCTAGACATTTTAGGCCAATCATCAGGTTGAGCAAATTCTTCAATATAAGAATCAGACAGTGATGAATATTGAAAAATTAAATCCCAATTTACATGATCTTTAACATTTCTAATTACATCTTCAGATAAATTATTTCTGGAAAATGCATTCCAATCGATATCCATTTAATGGTGAACGTATTTTAGAAAGGGATTTTTTCAATATGCATATAAGGTTTTAAAGTGTTTGAATTACCCTCAGGTAATATCAATAATGAAATAATATCGTTGCGTTTTCCATAGGCAAAACAAGTTACCGAATCTTTATTCCTATTCTTAAAATTTCCTTACCATTAATTTCTAGTGATATCAGTGGATCTTGACTTTTAGAATTTGTATATATTCTACCTAGTGGATGATCTATATCCATATTTATTAAATATATAGAAATTTTCATATACATATCTGTAGTTAATCGCATCTCCTGATCCAGTAATTTAGAACTCATCTTGTTGAGATTTACTTTTTTAAATCCTCCAGTTGTAAAAGTATGAAAATCATCTTCTATGGTAATCCAGATATCTCTATTGTCTAAACATATTTTATTGACAACATCATTATCATTTTCAGGTTCTGAAACATTCGTAATTATTTTATTTTTTGCATCAAATTCATCGTTCTGTAATATTAATGAATTTTTTTCAAAATATCTTTTAATCACAACATTTTTATCATCTTTAGGATCTGCTACATTACCTATTCTTTTACCTTTTGCATCGTAATGTTTTCCTTCTGAAGAATGTAAAGTTGTTTCATCTAATTCTTTTATTCTCTTACCTGTTTCTTCAGTAAAAGATAAAAAATCCTTATCATATTTAGTTTATATAAGATCTCTCAATTCAAAATTATTATTCTCTATTTTATTCAAAACGAAACTTTCAGTGGTTAAATCTAAATCATCTATAGGATTTTCACAATTTTTTTAAATTATATTTTCCATATCATAATTTCCAACATCCATTAATTAAAAACTTATACCAGGAGGTCCAATAGGCCCTTTTTTCATTTGATCATCATAAGGTGGATAATAAGCACTCATTTATTATAGTATTAATTTTATGATTTTAAACTCTTAACCATTGTTATAGTTTTATTTTTCAAATATATAAAACATATCTTTCTTTCTTTAAAAATAAAATAAAACTTATATTCCTTTTGAGTATTCATTAATCTCTCCCAATTAAATTCAATATCTAAATTATTTAAATCGATATAGTTTTCATGATTTGATAAGTCAAAATAAAAAATAGTATACAATTTTCCAAAATTCTTCTTATTTATCAAACATCCTGACATTATATATATTGACCTCATTGACATATATATCCTGACATTCGGTATATTAAAAAAGGAAGAATATTACAAAAAACGTTAGCTGAAAAATTACATGAAATGTATGAAATTCCTTTAGATATTTGTAATTTAGAACATGTTAAAAATTTGAAGAATTCTTAAATATTCAAATTACTATATTTTGTAGAGAAAATTTTAATGAAAGAATATACAGTGGTACTTATAAAACTTCTTGTATTTACATTTTAAAAAATATGATGTGGGCAACACATGACTTTCCTTATATAATGTAATGAATTTACTACTTTTACAGTAAAAAAATAGGTTTTTCTTATAGTAGATACTAATATTCTTTCCAAGACATTGAATTTTCGACAATTAGTCGTCATTTTCATTAATTTAGCGTCATTTTCATCCATTTGACGAGATTTTCGTTAATTTTGCAACATTTCAAAAAGTCGCCAAGTTGGCGACATTCCTCCAAATTCGTCGCCAAAATCTCGCCAAGCGTTATGCACTAAGAAATAAGTTATTCTTACAGCAGATAAATGACTATTGGCGTTCAAATACAAACGTATTACTCAGAGTATCTTTTCTCATGAATGGAATGAGCTAGATCCACGAGAATGATGTCACCCAATTTATCGCATGGTATAACATGTGAAAAGTGAACATGTTTATGAATAGGAAATATTTTTTTTTATTTTATATGGCTTTTTAATATTTTTTTTGAAAAATGTACAATATCTCGAGAATGGTTCGTGTTGGCGTTCAAAAATTCATGTCAATCGTTTTCTAATGAAAAACTACATAAGAAATGTCTATTTGCTTAACTTTATTAGTGGTTTAATTTTTTGACGATTTTTTCAAAATTTCATTCGAAAATTTAGGGGGCTTCTGAACATTCGATTGCGTATAAAAACAATAGACTTCCAGTGTTTACGGATTGTGATTTTTGTACCAAATTTGGTTCAAATCGGTCCATTTGTTCGTGAGTTATCGTCTCCACAGTCCCACTGACACACACACACACACACACACACACACACTTTCACACACACACACAGACATCACTTTAAAAATGTTTGATTCGTGATCAAGGATGTTTGAAACGTGCTCTCCCGTCGAAAACTCGAATTCGAATTTTCGACCCCGTCACAATACTTTCCTTATACATTATGTATATAAGAAAAGTAAAAATAGAAATCATTTTGATACCATTACATCTGTTACAGGATTTTTAGGTAAAAACAATTATTGTGATTACTGTAAGGTGAGTTATAAAAGAAGCGATCAGCATAAATGTTTATTAAAATGTGATAGATGTTTTATAAAAGAAAGTAATTGTGAAGGTGATGCTATCCAGTGTAATGAATGTTTTCGAAGTTTTAAAGGTGAAAGCTGCTTTGAAAACCATAAAAATAAATTAAAAAAATTGTCTGTTTGTGAAAGACTATGGAAATGTTTAAAATGTAAGAGAAATATCAACAGAGATAAAAGAACACCTGAAGATCATAAATGTGGAGAGAGAGAATGTAAAAATTGTAGACAATGGGTCTCAAAAGATCATAGGTTTTATATGAAAACAAAAAAAGCTAAGGGTGGAACCTGTAAAAATATTTGTTCTACTCAAGAATGGTGTAATATATGTCAAAAACATAGATTTCTTGAAAATTATATGTATGGTAGTATGTGTGAAAACAAATGTAATTACAAAAGTAATGACAGATATAGTTGGTGTGATGCATGTAAATATTCAGGATTTACACAAAAATATATGTTTTTTGACGTTGAAACGAATCAAGAGACTGGAAATCATGAAGTCAATTTAATTATAAATCAAGAATTTTATGGAGAAGAAAACATGTTTAAGAATGAAAACGACTATTGTAAGTGGCTATTTGATAAGAAACATGCAGGTTATACCATATTAGCTCATTATGGAGAAGGCTTTGACTTTCAATTTATATCTAAATACTGTTTTAAAAATAAAATTAAAGTTTTTACAATCTATCAAGGAAATAAACTCATTTATATGAATGCTATTAAATATAATATTAGGTTTATAGATTCTATTAATTTTACATTAATTCGATTAAAAAAATTTCCTAAAACGTTTGGATTAACAGAATTAGCAAAAGGATATTTTCCTCATTTGTTTAACACTATTAAAAATCAAACTTATATAGGAAAATATCCTGAAAATACTATTATGGATATGATACTATGACTTTAGAAGATAGAGCATTGTTTAATAAATGGTACAAATCTGTAAAAAATGAAATCTTTGATTTTCAAAAAGAAATTATAAAATACTGTAGGTCTGATGTAGATATTTTAAGAAAAGGATGCTTAGAACTGAGAAGATTATTTTTAGAAATAGCTAATATAGATCCTTTTAAATATATCACTTTAGCAAGTGTTTGTATGGCTATATATAGAGATAAATTTGTACCTGAGGGTACAATAGCTATAGATGAAGAGATCATCAAACGAGATCAATACAGTAAAAAATCAATTGCTTGGTTAGATTATTTATATCAAAAACATAAAATAAATATACAACATGCTTTAAATGGAGGAGAGAGAAAAATAAAATTAGACAATAAAACTTATAAAGTAGATGATTTTTACAATAATACAGTATATCAATTTCAGGGTTGTCATTGGCATGGATGTTATTGTTGTTACAGAAAATCTACTTTAAATGAACAAAATCAAATATGTATGGCAGATTTATATGAAAAAACAAAAAAGATAAATAATAAGATAAAAGATGCAGGATATGAGTTAATTGAAATATGGGATTGGGATTTTGATAATGATAAAGAAATTAAAAAATATATGAAAAAAGAATGGAAAAGAGATTTTATAGCACCCTTTAATCCTAGAGATGCCTTCTATGGGGGTAGATGTGAACCAACTAAATTAAAATATGAAATGAAAAATAAAGAGAAAGGTCGATATATTGATGTATGTTCACTCTATCCAACTGTAAATTATTTTGATTATTATCCAATTGGGCATCCTAAAAAGATCTATAATCCTAAAAAATATGATGAAAATTGGTTTGGGATGATACAGTGTAAAGTACTTCCTACTAGAAAATTATATCATCCTGTATTGCCTTATAAAGAAAAAAAATTGATATTTAGTTTGGGTAAATCATGTTAAAAAAAAATGGATGAGTGTTTAGGTGATATTCGAGCTTTGAATTTTACAAATTCTGAAGAAATTTACTATTTGACTTATCTTTGTAAAGAATTGTATGATTTGTATATAAAATATGATCATACTAAAAAACTATTATCAGAAAGTTTTCAAAGGATGACTGTATTAATTGAAAAAGAAGATATTAAATGGAATGGATTAGGAGTTTTATATGTTATTTCAAAGAACTTATTCTATTATGATTAGATACCTCAGGTTATGGGTGAATTTATATTTATAAAAATGTTTACTAATAAATGGAAGAGTTCAATAGACTTAGAGGTTATCCTAAAACGTTTAAATTATATGATTTAAATCCTGGGAAATATGATCTGATATCACTGAGAAAAATGAATACTAAATATGGAGATTCAGTAATCGTAAAGTTAGATGATGAAGAAAAAGAGTATTACCTTGCGAATAAACCTGGAAAACTTTCTGATGAATCATTAAATAAAATCAATAAAGGAAGATATATATTTAAGTATACGGGTATGATAGATGATAAATACGAATATGAATTAGAGAAAGCTTAATCATTTTTGAAGTATTTTCTTAAGATCTTGTATCATATTTAGGTGGGCATATGTTTCCCCACCTGAAAATTTATTATTATATATAATTTATTATCATTTCTTTTTTATCTTTCAATTTTATATTCTTCTTTATATTTATCATAGTCTTTTTTTATTCTTTAAAAAAGATATCATTGATCCTATTTTGGGATCGTGTTATACATCAATATCTAAACTTGACCAGGCCTCTTTTTTAATTTTGATATTTTTATAATTATTTTTTAATTTTATAAAAGGGGGGGGTCTCAACCCCACCCTTTAAAAACAGGGCATTTTTAATATATTAGAAGGCTTCCATTCATTTTGAGGTCCTCTTTTTCACGCATTTATTTTAAAATCATGTTTTTTAATATCAATCTCTAATATATTTGATATTATTTTCTTTTATATATTCAAATATTTTGATAGATTTGGTCTCAATAATGTCTTATATGACTTAAATATAAGTCAAAATGTATAAAATTTTAGAGTCCTAAAACTCTCTTGATTTTTTTAAAAATACGTATTTTTGAATGATTTTATGCATTTTTGTATGATTTTATGCATTTTTGGTCTTAAGAGGTTGTCCTGGTTTTTAAAAAAATGGAGGAAAGTGTAGTGTATGGGTATGACTCTGGGAACAAAATGGCATAGTCATTTTGTCCCAGAGACATACCCATACAACTATCGTCGACTTACAAGCGAGCCGTCAGAGTGAATTGCAGCACAACTAGAGGAGATCGACTGTTCCACGAAATTGTTCCCACGACTGTCACACCACGTGTGATAGCCGACTACTGTTCGACAACAAATGCTTGAATGTATTATTGACTAGTCTTTCACCGACACGTATGCGACGGTCATCCGGACTGAGAGAGAAGCGGGATCCGTTGCTAAAAGCTGCATGCCTCCAATCGGACATTGTCCAGGTTGTCCAAGCTCTTCTCCAATCCAAACGGTTCTACCTAAGGCTCCTCTATATACGAGCTGACTCATCAAGCATATTGAAGCCCACCGTAGCTGAAAGCGCAATCCATTAGCATTAGCTCCATTCGTATTTTCACTTTAGGAAGTATTACTGAAATAATTATGGGTGGTTGTTCTGCAACGAACTTCTCTAATCATTCTAAAAAGGGTTTTAAGCTATTTCGTTTTTCTAGAAACGAAGGAAGAAGAAAACGATGGCTAATAAATAGTCGGGGCGATAATTGGATACCCGGTACTGAGCAAAGTTATGCGAGGTAAGTTTTACAATATTCTAATTGTAACTTCTTTTTTATATAAATTATTTATTTAAACACTTATTTTATAATTTCTGTAACTGTAGTATGGATTATTAATGATTTTCAGTTGCTATAGTCTTATCTTAGTACACTTGGTTTGTAATCTAAACATCACCTTGAATGCATTGTACTCTCTTCTAGTAGAGGAGCTCTAGTTCTACCTATGTTGAGGGGGCAGTGGTAGGCGACTTAATGAACGTCGACCACAGTAGTGTTCGAGGATGGGTGAAAAACATTCAATGGCGCTGACCCGAAACCAATAAATGTAACATTATTACAACATATTCTCTTGTAGTCGTGGGTGTGTTCTCGGGATACAAAAATGAGTTCGAATTTCTGGTTAACTAACACTTTTCCTTAAAAGCGCCAAGAAGCGTGAATAGCAGCAATTCCAAAAATAACTATAGTTATCTTACAAGATAACAACATAACTGTCAGGTACAATAAAACAGCAATTAAATACTCAACTAAAGCACAATGGCCTCCTTGTATACTCCGCATAGAAATCTCTAGAAAGTTCACTTTCTAGAGATTAATGTGCATAAAATGGAAAGTTTTAATAAGAATGAGAAAATTCCAATGTTTTCGAAAATTCCCCAAAAAAGTTACGTTGGCGATATTTTACAAATCTAGAGCAAGTGCTACGAACATGTCGCCAGTTTTGGGTAAACCTTTTCTTTACATAGTAGCAATAGCTGCTTGCAAATTTACTTTCTCCTTGTGAATAAGTGAAACGTGATGAAGTATTTAACATATTTGTAAAAATATGTTCTTACATGTTTTACAAACAGAGATAATATGTGGAAACAAAATAAAAATATGTTTAGTAAATACTTAGCCAGTCATTTCTTAAATATAAGATCAGATTTTCTATCCCTCAAACTTTCGAGTTTATAGATGATTTCGTCAAAAATTGGGTGTGAATGTGTTAATTCGTTTAGTAATTCCTTTCCTGTCGAAATTTTTGTCAAATTTGTAAGTTTATCCTCAGTCATTGTATTATGCAGGACGTTTTGATTATTTTTAAACAAGAAAAACTTCGTTCTTCAGAAACGTCATTAGATGGAAAAGTCACTATTAAACAAAACAGTTTATAAACCTCTTTAAAGATGTTTCTATTCACAGTTAACATTTCCATGAAAATTTGTTGATTCCATACCTCTGTACTCTTCATGCCTATTAAACAAAAGTTTATAAATAGCAATTCCGTTTTCAATCTTGGGAAGTCAGTAAATGCATTACGTTAGAACATCTTTAAATTATTTAATGTTTCTGTAGTAAATGTATCGGAATATGCTACACATTTTGAAGTATTCATTAATGTAACAAAATGGAAATTTCCCATGTCTTGAAAATGTGTTGTAATTTGTAGTGAGACAGTATTTAAGATTTCTTAAGACAAAATGTTATAATTTTTGAAAGTTTGATCTCGCGTGTATATAATCCTGATGTCCGCTGCTATGTGAAACAACGCATACCCTTTACCGTCCCTGAGATTCATTCTAATTAGTCTTTGATTGTAAAGGCAATCAAAATTACCACTTGTCTTCTCATCACATCAGTAACGCTATCTTTACAACTTTATCTAGGGTCAAAGTAAGAATAGCCAAATACAATTTGTAAATTGTAAATGAAAATTTAAATAGCAATTTTAATAATACCTAATGATAATATTAATGAAATTTTAAGTTGAGAAAATATGTCTCATCATTTTAGAGTAGTGAACTTTAATATTCTTTGTTTTATTTTTTGTTATAAACGCGAGTAGTGTTAAAGCGTTATTTGGGTTTCAGGAATTCTCTGTGAGTTTAAATGTAGCATATATCAAAGTTTTGCATTTTAAATTCCCGGCATCATCGTATACATTTTCTAAAGTAAAATAAGCGTAAATAGACATCAACCATGGTGTTGAGGAGTGCGAATTAGATGAAAATAGGGCAGACTTAGATACCTACGTGGATAATCAAATGCATTGAACTTTATTATTTTAGACTTTATTGTCAAATACCTAATTTCATTTATGAAACGGAAATTTGAATTGTATGTCTTGTTAAGATAATATCTACACGATGTTTATTTAAATCAAGCCATCTTCACCATAAGCAAAGAACTTGATGAAAGTCCAAATTGCAACAAGCAACCTATTTCAAATTACAACCGGTCCGCTGCACATACAAAGTCGGCGAAATCTTACAACGTCATAGAATGATGAATTGAAGTTTAGAATAGGGCCTTTAGAAATGTTTTATCACCATTGCAACCAGAGTTGGAGATCGCCACCTGGATTGCAAACAGATGTGATGCCCAATATGTAAATAATTACGTCTGAAAAGAACAACATTTCAGTCCAAAACAAGTTTTATTTCCTCAATGAATACATGGGAATAACAAATTAATAATAAAATCTTCGCCAATCCCAAAGTGACTTATGAAGAGATTAATGTTAAGTAAGAAGACCATTAACTGTAAATGGATTTAAATTTTTGTTGTTGTTGTAGTTAAGAAAAATCCCAGTATTTTATTCTATAATCGAATCGAACTGACATAATGTTTATATTTCACAATTAGTATTTGAGAAATGTATAAATTATATTATTGCAATATCTAAAGTTATTAAACTTCAACTTGATATTAATGTGACTTATGAAGAGATTAATGTTAAATTTCATATGAAATTTAATATTTGTCAATACGCAGAAAAGAATGTTGTCTACTCAATATGACATTAGATCTCGAGTTGCTTTTCATGTTAATTTCATGTGTTAAGATGAATTTCGTCTAATTAAAATCCGAGAGAATTTTGAAGAATAAATTTCAAAAATGATATAAAAAAGTCTGATGTGGGCAGCACATGACTTTCCTTATATAATGCAATGAATTTAATACTTTTATAGTAAAAAAAATAGATTAGTTTTCTAGTAGATATTTATATTCTTTCCAAGATATTGAATTTTCGTCAATGAGTCGCCAATTTCATTGATTTAGCGACATTTTTAACCATTTGGCGAGTTTTTCGTTAATTTGGCAACATTAAAAAAAGTCGCCAAGTTGGCGATATTCCCCCAAATTCCGCCAAATTCGGCACCGAAATCTCGCCAAGCGTTATGAAAGGAGAAATAAGTTATTCTTATAGCAGATAAATGACTATTGGCGTTCAAATACAAAATTATTACTCAAAATATCTTTTCTCATGAATGGAACGAGCTAGATCTACGAAAAAGATGTCACCCAATTTATCGCATGATATTGCATATGAAAAGTGAACATGTTTCTTAAGAGTTAACATTTTTTTTAATTTATGGAATTGTCTGATAAATTTATTTAAAACATTTGCAATATCTCGAGAACGGTTCATGCTAGCATTCTAATGTTTATGCCAATCGTTTTCTAAGGAAAAATTACATTAGAATTGTCTATCTCTGTAAATTTATTAAAGGTTTTGATTTTTTGATGATTTTTTTCAAAATTTCACTCGACAATTTAGGGGGGTCTGAACATTCGATTATGTTTAAAAACAATAGACTTCCAGTATTTATGGATTGTGATTTTTGTACGAAATTTCATTCGAATCGCTCTATTCGTTCGTGAGATATCGTCTCCATAGACTCTCTCTCTCTCTCTCTCTCTCTCTCTCTCTCTCTCTCTCTCTCTCTCTCTCTCTCACACACACACACACACACACACGCATATTTACACACACACACACACACTTACACACACACTCACACACATACGCACACACACACACCCTCACACACACACACGCACAATTTCACACACACACAGACATCACCTCACAAATGTTTGATTCGTGATCAGGGATACTTGAAACGTTCTGTCCCATCGAAAACTCGAATTCGAATTTTCGACTCCGTCACAATACTTTCCTTATACATTATGTATATAAGGAAAGTAGTAACTCAAACATGTCTAGGCCTAGAGCAGGGGTAGGCAAAGGGCGGACCGTGGGCCACATGCAACCTGCGAAAAAGTTTTATGCGGCCCACGATTGCTAACTCAAATTTGCGTCTATGCGGCCCGCAATGATACAATAAATTATATCTGTTATTGGAGGATATTTTTAATTATTTTATTTCGTTGTGTATGTTTTATGCATTCATATACACACAGATATCACCTTAAGAATGGTCGATTCGGATTCAGGGATGTTTGAAACGTCCTCTTCCGTTGGAAAATTGAATTCGAATTTTCGAACCCGTCACAGTACTTACCCGTACGAACCCGTCACAGTACCTATGGATGTACATAGGGAACGTAAAAATGAAAAAAACAACCTATTTTTGAAGCTATGTGTATGTGAAGCTAAGTTCATTAACTAAACTATAGTAAAATTCGATGAAACTAATTTTAAAATATCAGTGAATAAAAAGCTGCGGAATCAATAACAATATTAATAAAAGCATGAAATATGAGCAACTATTTTCAGAAGCCATTTGAGCTATTTCTAGAATTAATTAAAATAACATTCCATCAAAGGTTTTCATAACACAGTGACTAATCCTCATTATGTGGGTGAAGGAAATGCTTAAGGTTAAAAGAATTTAGCTAAGATATATAAAAGTTTATCAATCGCACCTGATCGTAGTGTAAAAGTAAAGTAAGAATAAACAACATGTAATCTGTCTCTTTACTGAATCCCGGATAAACAGAAATACCTGCCAAAAATCCAGCCTTTTATTTCTCGTTAAACATTGCATTCAATGGGAGAAATAAATATAAAAAAGAAACAACTTAATAGACGCACAGAATAATCGAAACGTACAATTGAGCGAAATGTTGGGTGTTTCTCTATAGCTAGATTGTTCCAAACAGTAGCAAATTTGGAGTGATGAAAAAAAAAAATCTGATACAGGCAGCATATGACTTTCCTTATATAATATTATGAATTAACTAGATTTACACTAAAAAAATCTGATGTGGGCAACTCATGACTTTCCTTATATAATGTAATGAATTTACTACATTTACAGTAAAAAATAGGTTTTTCTTATAGTAGATACTAATATTCTTTTCAGGATATTTCATTTTCGACAATTAGTCGTCATTTTCATTGATTTAGCGTCACTTTCATCCATTTGGCGAGATTTTCGTTAATTTGGCAACATTTCAAAAAGTCACCAATTTAGCGACATTCCGGAAAGTCGTCGCCAAAATCTCGCCAAGCGTTATGGACGAAGATATAAGTTATTCTTACAGCAGACAAATGACTATTGGCGTTCAAATACAAACGTATTACTCAAAGTATTTTTTTTCATGAATGGAACGAGCTAGATCCACGAGAATGTCACCCAATTTATCGTATAGTATTACATATGAAAAGTGAACATATTTCTCAATAGAAAATATTTTTTTTTATTTTATATGATTTTTTGATAATTTTTTTGAAAAATATGCAATATCTCGAGAATGGTTCATGTTAGCGCTCTAAAATTTATGCCAATCGTTTTCTAATGAAAAATTACATAAGAAATGTCTATTTGCGTAACTTTATTAGTGGTTTTGATTTTTTGACGATTTTTTCAAAATTTCATTCGAAAACTTAGCGGAGTTCTGATCATTCGATTACGTATAAAAACAATAAGCTTCCAGTGTTTACGGATTGTGATTTTTGTACCAAATTTGGTTCAAATCGGTCTATTTGTTCGTCAGTTATCGTCTCCACAGACTCACTGACACACACACACACACACAGACATCACTTCAAAAATGTTTGATTCGTGATCAGGGATGCTTGAAACATGCTCTCCCGTCGAAAACTTGAATTCGAATTTTCGGCCCCGTCACAATACTTTCCTTATACATTATGTATATAAGGAAAGTAATAAATTAATACAACAAAAGTGATAAAGTCTGCGACTTAAAGTGATATGAATTTCATAAGATTACTTCAGTATATATTTCAAATAAAAAAAAACCTGATAAGAAAAAAAGAAGAAATTAAATATAACTAAAAATATCTTCTCAAATACGAAAATAGGCAGGTATACATAGCATATTGTCTGCAGTAAAGCCGGGTAAACCATATCTGTGATAAATTCCGTGTCACATTCAAATGATTTACCGGATTATTGAAACTTTTATAAATGCGAAATCACAAAAAAATCTAAAGCAATAATTGATGGCCTGATTTTCGTCAGTGTTCGGCGAAAAGATTGTTTCATTGGACTGATATACGATGCTCCGTATTGATAAAGAATTTGTTAAATACCACAATTATTCAACTTTTATGTATTATAGGATTAAGTTCTATTAATAATAAGTTTTAGATTTGGCAATAATGTAATTTACATGGACATTTTTAGACTACTAATTGTGAAAAATAAACATTATTTCATATCGATTACATTATAGAACAGATTATTAGGACACATGTTAAAAACAATAGAAAATACCTAAATAATTTCACAGTTAATAGTCTTTATATAATAGGAAGGTATCAGTGTGTCCGTTTGTGGGCCTTTGCAGTCTGTAGAAAGGAATCTAAGCATTGTAAGACCACGAAAGTTGATACACAGAGTACTTCAGGACCTGAGAAAGAGAGTACTTCGGTGTTATTTTTTTTTTAATTTTGAATGTATTTTTTATTTATGAAATTTTAAATCTAATTTACAGTTTTCTGCCATTTTGTCAACAGAAATTTATGCCTTCTTCTCTGTCGAAAATTCATTCGGATGTTTTATTTACCAAAGTTTTGCAACTTAAGTCCCAGACACTGTGAGATATATTTTCTAGTCTAGAATACACAAAAAAGATCAATCATGCGTAAAACATTGATTATGAAACACTTTCCAACTTCAATGCAATTTTACATAAACATCTCTAAATTGCGGTACATTCCTCGGTAATATTTTAAAAATTATCACAATACCACATTAATTTATTACATTTGAAAATTTAAAACTTCATCGAAAGAAATGAACTTCATTCCAATGACGGCATTAAAATATACTTTGCCTGATTTTAACATCTCTAAAATGCGATACATTCCCCGGTAATATTTTAAAATTATCATGATACTACAATAATTAATAAATGAACTTTATTCAAATGGCGTCATCGAAAGATAAATCGCCTCCATATAAAAGCAGCATTTCATTCATATATTTTTTTAAATTCCTTTCATTCATCACAATACCATAATAGTTTATTTTATTGAAAAACTTAAAACTATGGAGGTACAAGTAATTTAACTCTATGCTTAAAACTTCATCGAAAAAATCGTCTTCTTTGTGTAAAATCAATGCTTCATTCATATCAGTAATATTGCAGACTCCATGAGCTAATTAATTTTGCGTTAAAGAAATGCAGCAACTCTTATATACAACTGATTCTACATAGTTTGGTGTTTACATTTTCCATAAGCGAAAATTAAGCTTCGTTGTAGAAATAATCAAAGTTGGATGATCATTTAAACTGAAATATATATTGTAATTGTGTTGTTTCAGAACATTGATACACAGAATTTAAGCAAAAATAAAACGGTTTTAGGACGGATACAACACTAAATATGAATTAAAAAGAACTTTAAAAATCACGATTTTGACACAAGTTGGATGCCATATTCTATTTTGAAGTGGGTCACGTGATCTCTTCATATAATGGCCACGTGATCTCTTCATATAAAAGATGTAATTATTATTTTAATTTTTATTTAAAAAACAACTGAATATATTCTGCTGAAAACTTTTTATATATTTTATGGGATAATTTAAATATTTCATAAAACTCTCGAAGGAATCTGTGAATTTTAAATTCGCTTAAAAAATATTTTTAAAATTAGGTCCCATAGAGTTCAATGTATTTCATTTTTTCAACCCGAGTTCAATCCAAAACTAATTGTGTGATATTATTAATTTATATTCCCATATGTCCCACAGACTGTTTGAACAACATACTAAAATTTCAATTTGATAAAGTCATTTTTACGGTAGTTATCGTGCTAACGGACAGACAGACAGACAGAATGAACAAAGTCATAAACACTTTTCAACTATGTTGTAAAATGTTAAAAAGCAATTAATAGACCCCAACCACAGTTTTGGGGCGTGCAAACTAGCTGATGAGAAAACGTGGACTTAGATACATATGTGACGGATGAAATGCATGTTCTATGACTTGTAGAGATAATATATATATATATATATATATATATATATTAAATCAAGCCATCTTCACCAAATTCAAATGGCTTGATCATAGCCCTTTCAGCAGCACGAAAGCTACTTGAAATTGCAACCGGTCCACTACACACACAAAGGTCGTACGTGTTTTAATAGTGTACATAATATTTTTGCTCGTTAAAATTCACAAAAGAAGTAAATGTAAATCTGCTGTGCACATAAATAACTTCTTTTGCACAAAAAAGTCTTACAATCCTAAAAGAGTCTTACAATCCTAACGAATGTAACTCAAAAATACGCGACTCAAATGGGTCTGCTTTCATCGCAAGAAGAAAGCAACGATATAATGCAGATGGGAATGTCAAGAAAACTCGTCTCGTAGTTGATTCGAACCACGGATCTTCGAACTAACTTATGAGGTCCACAAAGAAGTGCTACGAAATTTTAACCCGAAATATTGAACATAGAAGGTTATTCATTCACACGAGGTGACTTTGGATGAAACAGGTTTGAACCCTAATCCAGCCATACTGGTCAGGCAAAACTCTGTCCATTGAGCTACTGAGCTGCATTGAGCTACATTCTTATTTCTTATGTAAGAAGTTAAACCTTTTAAAGATCACTCCATATGCAATCATGGCGGACTGTTAGCTCTACATATACTATATCCAAGGTGATTAAAAAAAGATGGATCAAACTTTACTAGATGGGAGTACACACCAAACCAAGCATTTTTCGTCATTGTTTACTGGGTCGGGAATGAAACACAAAGGCCCCAGTGGGCGCTTAATGACGAAAACAATGAGGTGAGGCGAAAACACAAAAATGGCTTAGAAGTTATAAAATGACATTTAATAAACAATAATTACAGTAATTGCTGGCTCAAAAGAGCGACCGCCAACCTGGATGCACGTCTCACAGCGGCGATGGAGGGATTGACGAACTTTCACGAACAGATCAAGCACGTTGCGCACTTCAGCAGCAGCGGCCGAAATTCTGGCGACTAGTTCCTCTTCAGATTCAAGGGGAGTGTCATAGACAAGATTCTTGAGATGACCCCCATAAAAAGAAGCCAAGACAAGACAGATTGGGCGATCGTGGAGGCCAATGTATAAGACCACCTCGCCCAACCCATTGGAATAACTGCTGCAATCTGATAAGGCCTTACATTCAGTGCTACGAAAATTTGCATAAGGGTTATTCCTTATCCCCAGATGAAATCTGCATACGTGATTGTGATGCTGGATAAAAACGTATCGAAGTTAGTTAATTACCTTGCGTTGATACTTTGAAATGCAGCTAATATCCCACCATTAAATAATTAGTACGAGTTCCTGGAATAAAATATATTAACATAATACCACACAATTAACTTAACCCATTTTAATTTTTAAAAAATCTGATGTGGGCAACACATGACTTTCCTTATATAATGTAATGAATTTACTACTTTTGCAGTAAAAAAATGGGTTTTTCTTATAGTAGATACTAATATTCTTTCCAAGATATTGAATTTTCGACAATTAGTCGTCATTTTCATTGATTTAGCGTCATTTTTATCCATTTGGCGAGATTTTCGTTAATTTGGCAACATTTCAAAAAGTCGCCAAGCTTGCGACATTTTGCCAAATTCGTCGCCAAAATCTCGCCAAGCGTTATGGACGAAGAAATAAGTTGTTCTTACAGCAGATAAATGACTATTGGCGTTCAAATACGAAAGTATTACTCAAAGTATCTTTTTTCATGAATGGAACGAGCTAGATCCAGGAGAATGATGTCACCCAATTTATCGCATGGTATTATATATGAAAAGTGAACATGTTTCTCAATAGGAAATATTTTTTTTTCATTTTATATGACTTTTTAATAATTTTTTTGAAAAATGTGCAATATCTCGAGAACGGTTCCTGTTACCGTTCTAAAATTTATGTCAATCGTTTTCTAATGAAAAATTACATAAGAAATGCCTATTTGCGTAACTTTATTAGTGGTTTTGATTTTTTGACGATTTTTTCAAAATTTTATTCGAAAATTTAGGGGGGTTCTGAACATTCGATTAGGTATAAAAACAACAGGCTTCCAGTGTTTATGGATTGTGATTATTGTACCAAATTTGGTTCGAATCGGTCCATTCGTTCGTCAGTTATCGTCTCCACAGGCTCACTGACACACACACACACATACTTTCACACACACACACACACACACACAGACATCACTTCAAAAATGTTTGATTCGTGATCAGGTGTGCTTGAAACGTGCTCTCCCGTCGAAAACTGGATTTCGAATTTTCGACCCAGTCACAATACTTTCCTTATACATTATGTATATAAGGAAAGTAATACATATTTATTAAGCACTTTATAATCATAATTAGAGTACAACAAGTATACCTATATGTTTAGGAGGAAATTGGCCATATGAGACCAGGCATACAAAAACTCCTAAACTGACTATGACCTTTTATATATGTTGTTAAGCACATACCTTCATGCTGTCGTTAGACGTTTATTTGTCATTGATTGTTGAATCACTACATCAACACTGCACTGTATGAGTAAATTGATGCAAAATCGTTTGAGGCTGTGTGGAACTTAATACATCTCGTCTATTCTGACTGCACTGCATGAGAACCTTCTCTTTATGCACCTGTGTCAACATTTATGCATATCTGCATCCTGATTCTACTGCATTTTCCATCTATATTCTCCAAATATATTTTACATCTCTGAATCCCTTACTGATCTCTGTACATATCTGAATCTATTGGAGCTTCTGTCGGTTGCCACCTCTTTTTGCATGATGTCTGATACGCCTCTTCGGCTATCATTGGGCGACCTCAGGTCGAGGCTACAACATATCTTCCTTATTGGTTAAACTTTGACCAATCTCGTGGATTCATCTTTATCCATTTTTATATGGCTTACTCACCTCTCAGGTCAGGGCCACTGTAAAACAGGAGTCAACCAGACTGGGCACCTATGCCTGGCCTGTTAGATATCATAAATAATCATATAAACCTATCTACGTATATTCTGATCTCACAGTGATCCCAACGAGTAAGAGCCCTGTAACGCCTTTACGTTTCATTTCCGATCCGGTAAACTATGACGAAAAATGCTTGGTTTAGTGTATACTACCACCTTGTAAAGTTTGGCCCATATTTTTGTAATCACCCTGTATAGAACATACTTCACTTAACATTCACAGCTATCCAAGACGTCGACTCAAATTCCACAGACGCGTGTATACAAGAATTTATCACAATGTGTCTATAAACAATCTAAAGTTTATCTTACTGAATAATCACAGTGATACTCACACGTACCCCCTTTTGAGCAGCTTACTTGCTGTTACTAAATACAATGCTACAGAATTGCAGATTTCCCGAAATCTTAAGACTCTACAATTAATTTGATCTGGACAATCACGAGAATGCACTTCTTTGGAACGAAATTTGTATTGTTTTTCTTAAAGTAATCATAAAAACCTACCACGTCATAAAGCGACCCATTGAAGTTTGGAGTAAAACAACGTGATTTGATTTAACACACACTGCAGCTAGAATTGGAGGATGGTGACCGTTATCGAGCAAAATATATTTCGACAATTGGAGGTTAAATACACTATTTTAATGGAAAGTTAGAGAAACAAACATTGTTAATATTTAAGTATTTTGTGTAGGTAATTCAGAAAACATTTTATTACACTATTTGGGTAAACATTGGTAGAATCCCCAAATCTGCGTTCTTTGTTCTATGATCTCAAAATTTGCCATCTGGTGCTCAGTTAGGATTTTAAGAAAAATGATAAGCAAAACTTAGTTAATTTTATATTGAAGTAACATCCCTGACTGGCATAGGTTGCCCAGGATATAAAATCAGTTGTCTTGGCTTAGAAGTATGTGCACCAACGCAGCAGTTGTGTTTATTTCTATTTTAAGCAGTATTTATTTCTATTTTAAGCGAGAGTATTAATAAAATGTTATTTGATTTTTAGGAATTCCCCATGAATTCGAATGTAGTATTTATCAAAGTTGTGCATTCTAAATCCCGTGCATCGGCGTGTACATTTTCTACTGAAAGTATAAATGCATTTAATAGACACCGACAGCGGTTTTGGGGAGTGCGAAATATCTGAAAAAGCGCTGAATTTAGAAACCTATATAGAGAATCAAATGCATTGCACGTTATTATTTTGGACTTTATGTAACGTAAACTTTAGTTGTATGTCTTGAGATAATATATATACGAGGTTCTTATAAACCAAGCCATTTTCACCATAGGCAAATTTTATGAAAGTCGAAAGTCCACACTACAACAATCAATGTACTGGAGCGCGTACACGCAATATTTAAGAGTACTAATTAGGTCGAAATAAACCAGACTTAGATACCTACGTGGAGAATCAAATGCATTGAACATTTTAATTTAGACTTTATTGTTAAAACTCTAACTTTATTTATGAAACGTGAACATGAATTGTATGTCTTGTTAAGATAATATCTATACGATGTTTCTTTAAATCAAACCATCATTTCTTTAAATCAAACCATAAGCAAATATCTTGATGAAAGTCCACATTGCAACAGGCAACCTACTTTAAATTACAACAGGTCTGCTATAGATGCAAAGTCAACGATACCTCACAACGCCATAGTCATGAATTGAAATTTAGAATAGGGCCTATAGAAATGTTTTATCACCACTGAAAGCAGTGTTGGAGATAGGCTACGAACAGATGTGCTACTCTGTATGTGAATATAGAGTCTATATAGTATGTGAATATAGACTCTGTATATGTTTCTGTATATGTCTAAAAACGAAAGGCAAAAACTTCAATCCAAATCTTACATACGTTTATATTTCCTCCATAAACCACTCTCAAAGTGACTTATGAAGAGATTAATGTTAAGTAAGAATACCGTTAACTTTAAAATGATTGAAATATTTTGTTATTGTTAAAAAAATTCCCCAGAATCTGTCCTGTAATGCAATCGAGCTGAAATGATGGTTATATTTCACAGTTAGTGGTCGAGAAATGTCCTTGTAACCTACATTATTTCAAAATCTAAATAGTAAAACTTCATCACCTAACACTTAATAGCTTAACAATTATTAACTAAATTAAAACTAAAGTTCATGTTTCATACATAAAGTTAGTTTTTTGACAATAAAGTCTAAAAAAAGCTCAATGCGATTAATCCGCAACGTATGTATCTATGTCCAGCGTTTGAGTTAGTTCGCATTCCCAATAACAGTGGTTGGGGTTTATTACATGTGTTTATTCTAAGACTTAATAATAAAACTTAATCGCTTACTAAACTTATATCGAAACTTATTAATAAAACTTGATCGCCTAACACTTAATAGCTTAAATTGTTGTATTTAGCAAATTTTTGTCAATACGGACTATCGTATCAAACGAAACAAATTAGAAATATCTTAATGCTGGTGGATGTACAGCTAACGGTTGGATTTTTACTTTGCTTCGGTAAATCAAAAATCAGGTCATCACCCGACAAATACACACCGGATCTTTAAGGACCTGTGCCGCCAACGTCTGCTAGATGTCACAGAAGCACATGGCATGCAAATCTTTTAATATCCCCATTTTTCTGGACTATATCTGGAATATGATGCTGCACCGGAGTTGATGTGAAGTTTGATCGCGTTTTTGACCTTTAGTCTATTACAGAAATAAATTATTTGAACCTATTTCGTTGAAATATTCGTGTAGAATATAAATAAAGTGTTGTTCATGCTTGATATACAAATGGAATAATGATTTTTTTTTTTATATTTTCCCGTGACATTGAACAAAAATTCCGATTTTATCCGGAAAACTATGAAGATTTCTTTTATCGAAGCTCAAATAAAAAAATTTTTAAATGTGTTTTAGGATCTTTTCTTTGCAAAATCTAATATCTAGAACAAAATTATGTACTCCTATTTTTTAATGTTTTTTATTTCTTTTTCAGTCGTGCTCGGTCGATTATTTGACACCCAGTCAATCCCAGAAATAAAATGTTTAAACCTATTTTGTGAAAGTATCCGTATAATACATAATATATTGTTCATCATTGGTATACAAATGGGGTTGGATTTTATTTTTCATTTTTCCCGGGACAAAAAACTAAAACCTTGATTTTATCTGCAAAACTATGACTATTTTTTATCAAAGTGAATCAAATAGAATTGTTTTTTAAAGTTTTGGGGAAGGTTGTTTTTCTTTGCAAGATTTGATATGTAGAACAAAATTATGTACTTTATTTATTTTTATTTTTTTTATTATCAAATATTTTGTTTTTCAATCGTATTTGAATGCATTTTTGACATCTAGTAGATCCAAGAAATAAATTGTTTAAATCTATTTTTTTGACGGATTGAAAAAATATCGTATATGAAAATGTACATTATGTAATTAATCATTGATATACAATTGGGACTTTTGATATACAATTGGGATTTTTTATATACAATTTTGAATTTTTTATATACAATTGGGATTTGGGATTGGATTTTTTTTTATTTGCGTCGTGACGAAAAACTATAATCCTGAGTTTATCTGGAATATTAGAAGTATTTGTTGCCTACAGAAAGAAACTTTTTCAAATTATTTTAGGAGTGTATTTTTCTTTGCGAGGTCTTGCATTTAGAACAAAATTAATACTTTAATTGTTTAATTTTTTTTTCTTATTGTCGAGTATTTTGTTTTCCATTGCATTTGGTCAGGTTTTTGTCCCTTATCTATAGCAGAAATAAACTGATGCAACCTAATTTGTTGATGAACTGCTTGAAACTATTTTGCTAACGAAATAAACGATTGTTAATTACTAAGAAAATGTAAAATCATTTTATGAAAAATTATTAAATTTCATGTAATCGCGATAAAGTGTCACCTAAGGTGCTCATTGGGGATTGGCTTATCTCAGTGTGTCTTGCCTATGGCTTTGCGGTTGTTAGAGATATATTTATGTTGGTTCCGGGGATTTGTCTGTTGGCTGTACAACTTCTTTTAAGTGCTTCGCTCGAAGTTTCATTTATTTTGGTGGGCGTTTCTGGTCTGGTGAGGGGTTTTTTTCGCGTAAGTTTCTGTCAGTGTACCGTACGACCTGAGAAGCTGGAGAAAACAGAGACGATAGATGAATAGATCTTAAGGATGAAAGAAGTAAGTACCTTTGAACTAGAAATTAATATTGATAAACTAAGCACCATGGAAAAAAGTTGTTATGAATGTCCGCACTCCGTGCTGAAAGAATTAAATGTTATCCAGGATGAGATAAATAAACCAGTAATGTTATCGTAGAAGCAGTTGCAGGTGAAATACCCCGTTCAGGAGCCAGAGAGCTAAAAAAGAAACAACGGAAGCAATAGGAAATAAAAATTGCTTGGATTGAAAGTCAAAAATTAGCAAATGCCTTACTTAATATAAGATGTTTGTGTATCTGTGTTACTCGACAATAGCGGGAAATCGAAGCATTGAACAGCTGCGTGATTTGCTAAAGAGGTACTTCAGGTACCCAAACAATACACATCAGCAAGGTACTTTTAAAATTCGAATTTATTTTTTAATAGTTTTATATTGAAGCATAGTTTTGTGCGATTTTCACACAAATCGGTTCCTTCATGATCGTAAATATTACGACAGAGTCTTGATGCTATCGGAAAGATCGAAGAAAGTTCTTTTTAGCGATCTGCAAACCATAGAAGAGTTCCATTATATTTATTTAGTTTTTAACACTTTACAACAAAGTTGAAAATTGTTTATGACTTTGTTCATTCTGTCTGTCTGTCTGTCTGTCTGTCCGTTAGCACGATAACTGCCGTCAAAATGACTTAATCAAAATCAAATTTTAGTATGTTGTTCAGACGTTTTGTAGGACCTATGGGAATATAAATGAATAATATCACACAATTAGTTTTGGATTGAACCCGGGTAGAAAAAATGAAATACATTGAGCCCTATGGGAACTAATTTTTCAAACATTTTTTAAGCGGATTTAAAATTCACAAATTGCTTCGAAAATTTTAGGTAATATTCAAATTGTTCCATAAAGTATATAAAAAAAAATTCAGCGAAATATATTCAGTAGTTTTTTAAATAAAAATTAAAATAATAATTACACCTCTTATATGAAGCGATCACGTGACCATGATATGAAACGATCACATGACCCACTTCAAAATGATATATGGCATCCATCTTTTTTTTCAAAATCGTGATTTTTTTAAGTTCTTTTTAATTCATATTGAGTGTTGTATCCGTCCTAAAACTACTTTATTTTTGCTTAAATTCTGTGCATCTACATACTGAAACAACGCAATGAAAATATATTTGAGTTTAAATGCTCATCTAAATTAGATTATTTCTACAACTAAGCCTATTTTTCACCTATGTAAAATGTAAACAGCAAAATATGTAGAATGAGTTGTATTAGAATTCCTGTATTTTTTTAACACAAAATAATTTAGTCCATGGAGTCTGCATGGCTGATATGAATGAAATATTAATTGATTTCATAAAGAGAAGGACGATTTTTTTCGATGAAGTTTCAAGCATAGAGTTTAATTATTTGTAGCTCCATGGTCTTAAATAAAATGTTTAAATAAAATAAATTATTATAGTATTGTGATGAATGAAATGAATGGGAGAAAGTTATGAATGAAACCCTGTTTTTATAGAGAGATCCAGGCGTGTTATTTTTTCTATGACGTCATTTGAATTAATTTCAGTTGTTTTCGATGAAGTTTTCACATATAATAAATTATCGTAGTATTATGATAATTCTAAAACTATTACCGAGGAATGTATAACATTTTAGAGATGTTTAAAGCAGGCAATTTATATTTCAATGCCGTCATTTGAATGAAGTTCATTTTTTTCGATGAAGGTTTAAGTTTTCAAATATAATAAATTAATGCAGTATTGTGATAAGTTTCAAAATATTACTGAATTGCATTTTAGAATGAATTGCATTTTAGACATGTTTAAATAAAATTGCATTGAAGTTGGAAAGTGTTTCATAATCAATGCTTTAAGCATGATTGATCTTTCTTGTTAATATATCAAAATATGCATCATTTTGTTCGATCGCATTCAAATTGATAAGTTTAAGGATAATATTAACTTTAAAAATCTTTCTTGGATATATGTTGGACCCCTCATTTCTCCGAATAATATCTATAAATTTTATATCGGTAGTACGAAACGTACGGTTGGTGTCCGTTTGTCCGAACATGCAAGAGACATAAAAAATGGTAAATTAACGACTGCCCTTGCCCAACTCGTGAATAAAGATAATTTTTGCCCTCTTTTTGAAAAAACTTTTCTTTTAGTTAGCTGTAATAGTTCGATCTTGCTATATGAATCCCTTTTTAACACTTTACAACAAAGTTGAAAAGTGTTTATGACTTTGTTCATTCTGTCTGTCTGTCTGTCTGTCTGTCCGTTACCACGATAACTGCCGTAAAAATGACTTAATCAAAATGAAATTTTAGTATGTTGTTCAGACGGTCTGTAGGACCTTTGGGAATATAAATGAATAATATCACCCAATTAGTTTTGGATTGAACCCAGGTTGAAAAAATGAAATACATTGAGCCCTATGGCACCTAATTTTTCAAACATTTATGAGCGGATTTAAAATTCACAAATTGCTTCGAAAATTTTAGGTAATATTCAAATTGCTCCCTAATATATATAAAAGAAATTCAACGAAATATATTCAGTAGTTTTTTAAATAAAAATTAAAATAATAATAACACCTCTTATATGAAGCGATCACGTGACCATGATATGAAACGATCACGTGACATACTTCAAAATGATATATAGCATCCATCTTGTCTTAAAATCGTGATTTTTAAAGTTCTTTTTAATTCATATTGAGTGTTGTATCCGTCCTAAAACTACTTTATTTTTGCCTAAATTCTGTGCATCTACATACTGAAACAACGCAATGACAATATATTTGTGTTTAAATGCTCATCCCAAATTTGATTATTTCTACAACTAAGCCTATTTTTCACCTATGTAAAATGTAAACAGCAAAATATGTAGAATGAGTTGTATTAGAATTGCTGTAATTCTTTAACACAAAATCATTTAGTCCATGGAGTCTGCTTAGCTGATATGAATGAAATATTCATTGATTTTAGAAAGAGAAGGACGATATTTATCGATGAAGTTTTGCGCATATAGTTTAATTACTTGTAGCTCCATGGTCTTAATTTTTGTATAAAATAAAGTATTATAGTATTGTGATGAATGACATGAATGGGGGAATTATTTATGAATGAAATGTTGCTTTTATAGAGAGAGCCAGGCGTGTTATTTTTTGTATGACGTCATTTGAATGGATTTCAGTTGTTTTCGATGAAGTTTTCAAATATAATAAATTATCGTAGTATTATGACAATTCTAAAATTATTACCGAGGAATGTATCACATTTTAGAGATGTTTAAACCAGGCGATTTATACTTTAATGCCGTCATTTGAATGAAGTTAATTTTTTTTTATGAAGGTTTAAGGTTTCAAATATAATAAATTAATGTAGTATTGTGATAAGTTTTAAAATATTACCGAGGAATGTATTGCATTTTAGACATGTTTAAATTAAATTGCATTGAAGTTGGAAAGTGTTTCATAATCAATGCTTTAAGCATGATTGATCTTTCTTGTTATTTATTTATACCGTTCTCCTATTTGTAATTTTGACCATGTTCAGGTCCTAAGTTATGCTTGGCGACTCGTTCTCGATTCCCTGCATGTTTAGCCTTTGCATAGCTACATTGCTTTATAATTATTGTGTTTTAAAAAATCCAATATTTTTAAACCTTTTTGAAATATTTGCTTTAGAACTTTATATAAATTATAATCTGACGCATAACCCACCTTTTTGTATAACTGACAATTTCATGATATGCAAATTTTACTTGGCAGTCTTGAATTGTATTTAAGCACGTTGGCATCATTTCTAATTGTACTGCCACTGTGCATGAACATGTAAGATGTTCGAAAGAGTTTTGGCTATTGATTTTACGTCTGTAGAATGATTTTAAAATAAAATTACTTTTGGATCTGTGAGACTTGTCATTTATTAGTAAAAGTTCTGCGCCAGAGGCAGAACAATGCGGAGCAAAGAGCAAAATCGCCTCCGGGAGGGAATTTCATAATCCTGGACGGGGAGTAAAAGGGCGAAATGGAAAAATTTGAGGGGTTTTGAGTGTTAGAATCTTTTTTCGGGTGGCAACGGTAGTGTGGTCTGTACGAGGGTATTGTTTCCGCTTAATGAATTTTTTCTAATGAGGTAAAGAAGGGGGTGGAATAGAAACTTTCAAGGCAGTAGCAACACCTGAGTTTCACCAACAGAGGCGGATCAAAACCATCTGCGCCCTCTAGCGGCAGAAAGCGGAACTATTGAGGATGGAACTTAAAAATACTTTGTGTTTATCATGAGGATTGCTATGGTAACGCTAGGGAATAGAAACTTTTAAGGCGGTGGCAAGACATGGGTTTCTACGACAGAGGCGGAGCAGAATCATCAGCGCCACATCGTGGTGGAGGCATACCCAAGTGGTTAATTATTGCATATCTTTGCGTCAAAGGTGTGGCAAGGTCAAATTCTTAAAATATCCTTTTGCCAAGGGCATGCCAAAGTCATTTCTAAAGAGTTCTTACACCGTCCAAACAGTTACCTTACACCTTTCTGGTAGGTCGGACGGTCTGGGTTTCAACAACAACAACTATCCCCGCCCGGGGCGCGGTAGCCCATTGGTTAGCGCGCTGGAGTTGCACTCGACAGGCCCGGGTTCGATTCCAGCCACTGCCAAAACTGCCGCCGTGTTCATGCGGAGTACGATCACGTTAAACATGTGGGTCCGAAAGTCCTTCCGAGAGGTTGGTGGTAGGGGAAGGAGGGTACGGTCCCTGTGGATGCCTCCCCCACTGGGTTCCGGTCCAAATTGGGAGGCACTTCCCGACCGTCCAAACAGTTACCTTACACCTTTCTGGTAGGTCGGACGGTCTGGTTTTCAACAACAACAACTATCCCACCCCCCGTTACCTTACACCATTCTGGTAGGTCGGACGGTCTGGGTCTCAACAACAACATCAATAACTATCCCACCGGCCACTCAAATTGCTGCTCGTGGACTAGGGCGAGTCAGGTGGTCTGGGTTTTCGACTATCCCACCACCCCGGCCACACTCAAACAGTTGCTCAAAACCCTAAAACGAGTCGGGTTGCCTGGGTCTTTCACTATCCCACCACCAAGGTAACTATTTAGTTATTTCAAAGACGGTTATGAACTGCGAATTTAGCTGTGAAATTAACTGTGAGAATCCCGTACCATCGTGTTGAAGAGGCATAGAATCCAAGCCGATACTTCAGAATCTCTTAAAATACAAATGTAAGTTTTTTACTGGAAAAATAAACACATCTGTGTGTTTTAATCCACTTGAATTAACAAGTGTAAGTTTTCAACTTTTCAAAAACAACACATATGTTAATTTCTGTATGGGAATTAACATGTGTTTTCGCACTTGTGCAAATTTTTAACGTTTTTTCACAAAAGCATGTTTTTTACTTGTAAAAACTAAGGAAAACGTGTGTTAAATGAGCCGAATTAGCTGAATGTAAATTTTGAATAAGCGAAATTAGCTGAATTTCAGTTTTGGATGAGCGGAATTAGCTTAATTTCAGATTTGAATGAACTGAATTGAGTAAATTTCAGTTTTGAATGAGAGGAATTAGCTTAATTGGATGTATTTCAGGGGCTGTGTATACCCAATGAAGATGGAAGCCCACAGACTATTTATAGGCGACCAGCAAAACACTTAATTTTAAATAATCATAAATACCTCTTTTCAACTTTAAAAAGTAAATATTTCAAAAACCGGTGAGTGTATATGCTAAGTACTGAATTTTTTCTGTACATGTTATTTCTTGAAAGAATATATCTTTAAATCCCACCATTATCTAAAATAGAGCTGCATACCCAGTGTTTTAGACCATCTGGATAAAAAATTCTATACTCTTCAACACGTGCGAAAGAACACGTTTGGCATGTATTGGAAAGTTTCTTGCGCTAATGTTAGAAAATAGCCTAGTTGAAGTAATTGTTCTATCAGGGGGGAACCCGGCCACCTTTGTACGAACCCGGAGGAGATAGTTTCCTATTGCATTAAAACATGTTATGGTTGCCGGAGAACTTTTGTATAAGTACAGTTCTGTGGGAAATGACCTTCAATTGATATAACCTCGGGTATGACGTGTTCGTGCTGGGTTTGGTCGAAGAAGAATGTCTTGTGTAGGAGAAACCATTGTTACCATCGTTACCATTGTTAGCACCTGTGGAAAATAATGTTTTGTGCTCCTTTGAAAATAGACTATCTTAGAGTACTTGTGAAAAATAATGTTTTAAAATGGTTCTTTCAGGGGATGGGAATCCTCTAAAAAAATAATTTAGCTCTGCAACAAAAACAAAATGCGACTCGCTTAAAAATTGTATTTTTACCAAGTTTGGATTTCAAGATATCTGCTAGAAATAAAAGTTCCATCTGAAATATAAAATCCTTAATGTTACCTAGAAAACAAAGATTTCTTGCTTTGCCTGAAATAAAAGTACTTGAAAAAAAATTTGAATTTATATAATATAAAAAAAATAATATAAATTTATATAAATATAATTATTCTACAAAATAAAAATTTTCTTTTAGTTTTCCTTAAAAATATAAACGGAGCAAAGTTTTGAAGTTCAATTTAATTGAAGGAAAATAACAAATTCGCATCTTCCAATGCCTAGAGTTCAGACGAGAATTTCTGGGCTTATGTACGGAAATATGAATAAATCTAGATATAAAATTGTTGAGTTGGGGAACTAGATTTTGTATCACAATTTCAGCTTTATTTTTTTTCTATTTGTTGCCTGTCACCTTCTTTCCTTGATCAAGATAGTTTTCTTTTTTTCTTTGCTATACAGTTACATAATCATCCATATAAATAAAATCATGTTTTATATACACGGCAAAGCACCAGCCAAGTTCTTTTAAAAATTTAACATACAGTGTCGAAGGCTCCAACGAGTACCTTTCACACCAATCATTTAGTGGCTGTTTTCAACCCCTGTACCTTAGAAACGAAAATGGGTAAAATGTTGATTTTTAACATTTTACAACAAAGTTGAAAAGTGTTTATGACTTTGTTCATTCTGTCTGTCTGTCCGTTAGCACGATAACTACCGTAAAAATGACTTAATCAAAATGAAATTTTAGTATGTTGTTCAGACGGTCTGTAGAACCTATGGGAACTCTATCGAAAAAATTAAATACATTGAGCCCTATGGGACCTAATTTTTCAATCATTTTTTAAGCGGATTTAAAATTCACAAATTGCTTCGAAAATTTTAGGTAATATTCAAATTGTTCCATAAAATATATAAAAAAAATTCAGCGAAATATATTCAGTAGTTTTTTAAATAAAAATTAAAATATTAATTACACCTCCTATATGAAACGATCACATGACCCACTTCAAAATGATATATGGCATCCATCTTGTTTCAAAATCGTGATTTTTTTAAGTTCTTTTTAATTAATATTGAGTGTTGTATACGTCCTAAAACTACTTTATTTTTGCTTAAATTCTGTGCATCTACATACTGAAACAACGCAATGACAATATATATTTGAGTTTAAATGCTCATCTAAATTTGATTATTTCTACAACTAAGCCTATTTTTCACCTATGTAAAATGTAAACAGCAAAATATATAGAATGAGTTGTATTAGAATTCCTGTATTTTTTTAGCACAAAATAATTTAGTCCATGGAGTCTGCATGGCTGATATGAATGAAATATTAATTGATTTCATAAAGAGAAGGACGATTTTTTTCGATGAAGTTTCAAGCATAGAGTTTAATTATTTGTAGCTCCATGGTCTTAAATAAAATGTTTAAATAAAATAAATTATTATAGTATTGTGATGAATGAAATGAATGGGAGAAAGTTATGAGTGAAATCCTGTTTTTATAGAGAGATTCAGGCGTGTTATTTTTTCTATGACGTCATTTGAATTAATTTCAGTTGTTTTCGATGAAGTTTTCAAATATAATAAATTATCATAGTATTATGATAATTCTAAAACTATTACCGAGGAATGTATAACATTTTAGAGATGTTTAAACCAGGCAATTTATATTTCAATGCCGTCATTTGAATGAAGTTCATTTTTTTCGATGAAGGTTTAAGTTTTCAAATATAATAAATTAATGCAGTATTGTGATAAGTTTCAAAATATTACCGAGGAATGTATTGCATTTTAGACTTGTTTAAATAAAATTGCATTGAAGTTGGAAAGTGTTTCATAATCAATGCTTTAAGCATGATTGATCTTTCTTGTTAAATTTTCTAACAGACATGGGTGGTGAGACAAAACGTTATTAATTAGATTTATTTTATCTAACCAATATTCAGCATAAATGCGTCACATTTAGTACATTTTGTTTTTCTATGAAATTTTGTTTTCTATGAATTTGAATTTTCTAATAGTTCGAAGTATAATGTTTGAAATGTATTAAGTTTTCACTGTTACTCTTCAGAACATTTCACTGTTACTTACAGACATTTTTCAGTTATGAAAATTTAAATAACAGTAATGACTATTTGAAATCTCGCAAATGTCATGTTTATCAGTTTTTCTCTCAAAACGGCTAACTTAATATGAAGATTATATCTTGAACTATGTATGGCATTGAACTGTATGCATTTACTGAATGACATACAGTTTATGATAAAGCATTATACAGTTCTATATATTATTTTGAAAAGTGAGAAAATATTTAATTTAGCAATATTTAGCAATATTTTGAAAAGTTTAACATCCCATAATGGCTAAATCTAACCATAAAATGGCAAAGTTTACATCTGTTCGTAAAGGCTAAACGAGAATTCTAGACTTTTTGTGCTATGAACGTTATGGCTAGAAAGCCATAAAGTTCATTCAAAATTTGGCAACACTGAAATGATGACGAAAATTACAAAATAGGAATATGTGAAAAAGTCGCTTTGAATCTTACACTCCAGATATTAAAATAAAATGGGCACTGTATTTTTGTACAGCATGTAAGTAAAATAGAAAGTAAAATACAACAATTTTTGTTAAACATATTTATGGCATAAACTTAATTTGGAAGAAAAACATTCTTGGCGCATATACTACCTCAAAACATTTTATGTCAGAAACAGTTTTGCACACCCTTTTGATTTTTAACCTTCTCGGCTTATATTTTATCTCGTTGCATAGCTTGACATTTTCAAAAAGTATATCCTACCGTTTTATTCCTAACTTCAGAATATGGATGCAAAAGGTTAAACTCGTTTCATGCCGTACAGATGGCTATGAAGTTTTTATAAATGTATATATTTTAGAAAATTTAAGGAACACACAAAAAATAGTCTTCACAGGTGTTGTAAATTTTGTTATGAAATGAGATCAACAGAGGGGAGATATATTCAAGTCTTTAAAGTGCATTTTCTAAATTGTTAGTTTATGAAATGACTTTGGGGAAGTGTTATAGCAATGCGAATTAAACACCCGACGTTTTATTTTTCTACTACACCGTAAAATGTTTTAACAAAACAATTTTCATGAATTTGAAGATTGAATTTCATGCCAATTTTATTCGCCAATTTAGCAATTTTATAACCAGATCTGGATATTTTATTTTCATCTAGCGACAAAATTATTGTTTCAGCGACACAGGGTCGCCCATAGAAGAGACAGACACTTCTCGAGTGCGAGGAGGGGGGGGGGGGCTGGTTCCAGAAGATCCCGGAAACCCAATATTTTTTTAAGAAAAGAGAAGACAGGGAAAATTCACAGAAAGTGGAAATTTTAATATGGAGGTGTGCCCGTGATAAAGGTTTGTAGAGGGTCCACGATTTATATGTGAGTCCTGAACAGCACGTCTCAATTCTAGAGATGTAATTTTTCATTCAAGGAAACATCTGTAGATTTTGTCTCTTTTATTTGGAACTGTCTTTCTCAGTCTGAAACATTGCTTATGAACTTTCATTTCCGAGAAACCGGAAAACAAGGCAGTTTATGTGGAATCAGATTTTTTACACATTTGATTGATATCGGATTTTTTTACAGATTCCTTTGCCTTGATACTTCATTGTTATATCATCATCTCATATCTCTTTCACCGAGGTCTTGAAGAACAACAATCTGTGCAAAAGTTTAGAGGCAAAATAGAACATTATACTCTCTCCAGGAAAACTAAATATAAATTTTAACACATTTTTATTTTAACACATTTTCTATTTTGAGGGAAATGTAGACTAATGCAACAAGAAATCAAATAATTAAATATGACAGTAAAATATTTCATACGCACCAAATTTTAGAAAAAATCAACTATTTTAAGTTTTTGATTTTGTTAATGTCGTCTTATACTGCCATAAATCTAACAAGCACTTTTGAATCTCCATATTATGCCTAATAAAAAATTTTCTATTTTCCGAATGGCTTCCAAGGTACCTCTTTTGCGCGATATTGATTCTATTCGATCATTTTCATCATCTTCAACATCATATTTTTCTTCTACATCATCTTTTTCTTCTACATCATCTTCTTCTTCAACATCATCTACTTTAGAAGTATCCAGAGATGATTTGACAATTTCCACTATGCCGATGTCTGTTAGTACCTCACGCGTTGTGACATCGACAAACTTATAAGGGCATTCTAAGTGTTTGACCAGAATAACTTGAAAGTCATACAGATTTAACAACAACAGTGACGTGCCTATCTTGCAAAACCTTTGCAAGAAAAGAGGGCTGAATATCACGCTCATTTTACTTTCCCTACAATACATGGTAATGTATAGGGAAAGTATTAGAATCATGCCGAAAATCGCGACTCGAGTTTTCGACGGATCTACACATTTCGAGACCTCTAGAATAAGAAAACACCATTTTTAGCGTGACGTCTGTGTGTGTGTCTGTCTGTCTGTTTGTCTGTCTGTCTGTCTGTCTGTCTGCCTGTCAGTCAGTCTGTCGGTCTGTGCAGATTTTGTATCCATTCTAACTAAAAAACTAATGAACCGAATTTCATAAAATTTGGTATGTGGGTGAAACTTGTGCGAATTAGTTTTGAGTACGCTTGGGGATAAAAAAACCCGTCTTTTTTTGCGATATGGCCCGCAAAAGCTTGTATCCACTCTAGCTAAAACACTAATGTACCGAATTTCACAAAATTCAGTAGATAAGTCACTTGCGGGTCACTCTGGTACTGATTAGATTTTGTATGATTCGGAAAAAAATAACCTGATTTTTTTTGCGAAATGGTCCTCAAAAATCTCCAAAATGTAAAATGAAAAACTACGGATGCTCAAATATATCCATTAAATGCTTGTTTAAAACGTAATTTTTAACGAAGAAAGGAATAAGACCAACCCTCGGGCCAATACACTAGGACTAGCCGTTCTCGAGATATTTTATTTTTTTTCGTATTTTCTCTACTCTATCTTTGAAAATAAGTCCAGTTATCAAAGGAGAACGGAAATTGAATTAAAAGCGAATTAAATTTAATTAAAATAAAGAGAACGTGGATATAAGTCTGCAGGGAAAGTCATGTGCTGCCCATATCAGATTGTTTCGTTTAATGAGAGAAAACATTCCGAGCCACATATTATAGGGAGTATAAAATGATATATGAGAATACACAATAATGACCGTTTGACATAATATCCAAGTTAGCTTGAAATTTACGATGCTATAACCAAGGTAAAAGAACGTTATTCCTGTGGCGTTCTCGAAAGAATTTCAGATTTTTGACGTAATAGCCGAGTTGTCACAATAACCGAGGTCGTTATAAGCGAGTTCTATTGTAGTATGCTAGGAATAATTTAAATGAAAATTATTAAATAACTTAGTAATCGAAAGATCATAAAATAATGCATTTTTTCATCAATCTACTACTTATTACTTTCCTTATATACATAATGTATAAGGAAAGTATTGTGACGGGGTCGAAAATTCGAATTCGAGTTTTCGACGGGAGAGCACGTTTCAAGCATCCCTGATCACAAATCAAATATTTTTGAAGTGATGTCTGTCTGTATGTGTGTGTGCGTGTGTGAAAGTATGTGTGTGTGCGAAAGTATGTGTGTGTGTGTGTGTGTGTGTGTGTGTCAGTGTCAGTGAGCCTGTGGAGACGATAACTGACGAGCGAATGGACCGATTCGAATCAAATTTGGTACAAAAATCACAATCCATAAACACTGGAAGCCTATTGTTTTTATACGCAATCGAATATTCAGAATCCCCTAAATTTTCAAGTGAAATTTTGAAAAAATCGTCAAAATATTAAAACCACTAATAAAGTTACGCAAGTAGACATTTCTTATGTAATTTTTCATCAGAAAACGATTGACATAAATTTTAGAACGTTAACATGAACCGTTCTCGAGATATTGCACATTTTTCAAAAAAATTAATAAAAAGTCATATAAAATAAAAAAAAATTATTTCCTATTGCGAAACATGTTCGCTTTTCATATGTACGAGTAATACAATGCGGTGACAATTAATTGTAAATTTGGTGACATCATTTTCGTGGATCTAACACGTTCCATTCATGAAAAAAGATACTTTGAGTAATACTTTTTGTGATACTTTGAGTATTTGAACGCCAATAGTTATTTATCTGCTGTAAGAATAACTTAGTTCTTCGTCCGTAACGCTTGGCGAGAATTTGGCGACGAATTTGGTGGAATGTCGCCAACTTGATTACTTTTTAAATGTTGCTAAATTAACTAAAAACTCGCCAAATGGATAAAATTGACGCTAAATCAATGATGACTCTTTGATGATGACGACATGAAAAATGACGACTCATTGACGAAAATTCAATATCTTGGAAAGAATATAAATAACTACTATAAAAATAATTTATTTTTTTTACTGTGAAAGTAGTAAATTCATTGCATTATATAAGGAAAGTCATGTGCTGCCCACATCAGATTTTTTATTACAAATGGACCTAAGAAATACATGGACTGTGGATGGTTAAAAAATTCAATTGTTGCCAGACTGCAGAAATTTTAATTTTAAATCTTACTTGAATTTTTCCGAAAGTGAATTGTCTGTTCAAAATAGATGCAGGTATGTGTATATCCTTTTCTGATTCGTTGATCACAATAGGATAACGAATCCTGACTGTCTAAAGAACTTTCTACACTCGAGATAGCAGAGATTGTTTATGGATCATGAATCTCATTTGCGAAGGCTTTGGATCAGTTCCCGAGAAAGGTTGCTTTCAGACAATATATGACGAGTCATTCATCTTCAAATCTTTTCCCTTGAGGAATTTGTCGAGAGACTTTCCTATTTTGTTTTCAACAATCTTTTAGAAAATGTTAGTGGTTCTAGGGAGATTTTAGGGTTTATGTAACATCTTATTTTTATTAATGCCGCATCTTATCTTAAAATAGTTTCGTTGTTCATTACTGATAACTGATTTGTTGCATTTTCAAGTATATAAAAACAAGTCTGGTCGAAGAATTTAAAACGAATGAAAGTGCATATTATGTTACTAATAACAAATTGGGAAAATAACTTCATACTTTTAAGTTCATAAAATCCGGTATGTCTTATCTGTTTGCCTCAAAATGTCCGGTTAACCAAAATTTGAAGATTAGATTTTAAACTTCTGAATTTCATTCATAATCACGTAATAAATGAAAGGAAAAATGTATTTCGTCGTGATGTTTGACGACCTTTTAAATTTATAATTAATGCTGCATCCGTCATAAAATTGCTTTATTTGTTCATATTACCTCTGCATCTAAATAGTGTGCCAACGCAGTTTTAATATATTTATTTCCTTATATACATAGCATAATGTATAAGGAAAGTATTGTAACGGGATCGAAAATTCGAATTCGAGTTCTCGACAGGAGAGCAAGGTTCAAGCATTCCTCATCACGAATCCAATGTTTTCTAGGCGATGTCTGTGTGTGTGTGTCCGTGAGCCTGTGTAGACGATATCTCACGAACGAATGGGGCGATCGATTCGAATAAAATTTGGTATAAACATTACAATCCGTGAATACTAGAAGCCTATTGTTTTTAAACACAATTGAATATTCAGAACCCTCTAAATTTTCGAGTGAAATTTTGAAAAATCATGAAAAAAATCAAAATATTTAATAAAGTTACGCAAATAGACATTTTTATACAATTTTTCCTTAGAAAACGATTGACTTAAATTTTAGAACGTTAGTATAAACCGTTATCGAGCTATTTCACATTTTTCAAATATATTTTTCAAAAAATCACATAAATAAAAAAAAACAATATTAATTGTTGAGAAACATGTTCACTTTCCATATGTAATATCATGCTATAAATTTTGTGACATCATTTTCGTGGATCTAGCTCGTTTCATCCATGAGAAAACATACTTTGAGTAATACTTTTATACTTAAACGCCAATAGTCATTTATCTACTATAAGAATAACTTATTTCTCCGTTCATCAGGCTTTACGAGATTTTGGTGACGAATTTGGCGGAATGTCGCCAAATTGGTGACTTTTTTAAATGTTGCTAAATCAATGAAAATGACGACTAATTGACAAAAATTTAATATCTTGGAAAGAATATAAGTATCTACTATAAAAATAACCTACTTTTTTACTGTAAAAGTAGTAATTTCATTACATTATATGAGGAAAGTCATGCGCTGCCCACATCAGATTTTTTTTATTTTAAATGGTCATTAAACTTATTCCTACAACGAAACCTAGATTTAATGCTATAATATAAACTACAGGATGTAAACAAATCCAGCGATTGTAAGGTCAGTTGTACGGGAATAATAATTTTTCACGCAAAATTGTTTACTCTGGAGTCTGGAATGTAAGTGAACTGAATGAAATATTTATTGTTTTTACATAGAAAATCAGACGATTCATATCATGACGTCATATGACGTCGTTTGCATAAAATGCATTTTGTTTAACTAGCATTTTATTTTTCGATGAAGTTTAAAGTTTCCAAGTATCATAAATTACTGTAGTACTGTAATAATTTAAAAATATCAGCGCTGAATGTCTCACATTTTAGAGATATTTAAATAAAATTGCATTTCAGTTGGAAAGTGTTTCATAATCAATGATAGATTTAAGTATAATTGATCTTTCTCATTTTAATATAGACCGTGGGTGTAAAAATATAATGTTTTCTAGAATAATATTATCATTTTTCCCTTCACAAATTTATGTTTCACGTTCTTAAAAAGATATCATTATTTAAAACAATATGAATTTATTCAGTAATTACTTCTAATACTATCAATTTATATGTGAGCATATACATCATTTTAACTTAGTAAATAAAAGTTAGACTGAACGCATTTTATTCTACAAAATTTCTGAAATTATCAAAAAGTTCAAAGAGAAATTTTAAGTTTTAATTGTTTCTGCATAAATTTTAACTTACTTGTGACGTTTTTGTTACAAACTATAGCATTATTTAAAGGTTGAGCACTCAAATTTGATTCCTGTATAGGCCCATATATTATAGATATTCTAAATATACAGGTTAACTCAGTAAATAAATATAAGTTATTGCCAGTTACCAGGTACTTGTTTCTAGCAATTAGATCATTAAATCAATATTGATATGAAGTCGATATATAAATTTATCAATTTATTAAAACTGCGTACTAAGACCTAAAGCGAATGAAATTCTTTAAATATCTTTGGCGACGTTTTGATTTATCTATCCTCTACCTTATTCGCCCAATGTCTTTGCTTTCCTATGAAAACAAATTATTTCTCAACTGAACAGTCATTTACTGCTATAGTATGATGATGACCAAAATGAACAAATTACTATATCATGAGTCACTATTAAATTAAAAATATTAAATTCAAACAATATGTAAAATTATTTCCAATACAGAAAAGCCAGTTTGAATAGAAATTATCCGAAAAAAAAAATTTAAAAGATTAATTTCATTTTTAATTTACTTTTCAAAAGATACACAAGTGATGCATTTACCCCATATTACTGGAGTATTAAAAGGGTGGGAATTTGACAACTTTTAAAGTAGATAGCATATAGAACAAATTTCGGAAAATTATGGCGCATTCATATGAGTGGCCCATAATATGAATTTTGTTGCTGAATTAGTTTTCAATAATATTTAAATATACATGAGAATAAAATTGCAACTCAGGCATATTAAATCAACTGAAGTTACCCTACCATTTGCATTCAAACTGGTGGTGTCTTGAAGATTATATTCACACATTTCAGTTTATGAACATATTCTGAATGGAAATCCATCAAAAACCTTCAGTAGGAGAAATTTATACTAACAAGTGTTCATATAAGGCTTTCAAACTTTAAATATTTAACTAAATTCTCCCTCCGTTTCTTTATTTCGTTTCAAATACACTTTTGCAACTCATAAACCACTTATACCCATAGTTAAACATTTTCATAACTACTCACAATTTAAAACCTGACTTCAGTTTTCATCAATACAAAATAATCTGATGTAGGCAGCACATGGCTTTCCTTATATAATGCAATGAATTTACCATTTTACAGTTAAAAAAATGTTATTCTTATAGTAGATACTTATATTCTTTCCAAGATATTGAATTTTCTTCAATTAGTCGTCATTTTCATTGATGTAGCGCCATATTCATCCATTAGGCGAGATTTTCGTTAATTTGGCAACATTTAAAAAAGTCGCCAAGTCATCGACATTCCGCTAAATTAGCCGTCAAAATCTCGAACGTTATGGACGGAGAAATATGTTATTCTTATAGCAGATAAATGACTATTGTTCAAATATAAAAGTATTACTCAAAGCATCTTTTTTCGTGAATGGAACGAGTTAGATCCACGAAAACGATATCACCAAATTTATGGTATGATATTACATATGAAAAGTGAAAATGTTTCTTAAGAGTTAATATTTTTTTTTATTTTACTTGATGTTTTGATAAATTTATTTGAAAAATGTGCAATATCTCGAGAACCGATAATGCTAGCTTCCTACAGTTTGTATCAATCATTTTCTAAAGAAAAATTACATCAGAAATGTCTATTTTTGTAACTTTATTAAAGGTTTTGATTTTTTGATGATTTTTTCAAAATTTCACTCGAAAATTTACGGAGTTCTGAACATTCGATTGTGTTTAAAAATAATAGGCTTCCAGTATTCACGGATTGTCATTTTTGTATCAAATTTCATTCGAATCGCTCCATTCGTTCGTGAGATATCGTCTCCACAGACTCACTGACACACACACATACTTTCAAACACACACACACAGACATCACCTCAAAAATGTTCGATTCGTGATCAGGGATGCTTGAAACATGCTCTCCGAAAACTCGAATTCGAATTTTCGATCCCGTCACAATACTTTCCTTATACATTATGTATATAAGGAAAGTAATATTACCTAAAATATATACAGATATTTTTCTTTTCGGATGGCCACGGCAATAGGATCCGACTGACCAGAAAACCATTTCAGTTGAGAGAGCACAGTGGCCGATTATTGAGGCTGAATCTAATTCTAAAAGGCGTTGGTTGCGATTCTGAGAATAATTCCATTTGCGCAATATCTGATGACTCATTCATTCCGGAATCGCTTCGCTTAAAGAAGCATGCTGAGTATTTTATCGTTTGTTCCAGAACATCTTTTGTAATTCTTATTAGATATTTGAATTCACATGCATTTGCTCATATTGGTCATACTTTTCGAAATTTGCTTTTCTCATTTATGGATGGAAAAGTTGAATTTATAGCTGTGGTGATATTATCATTCTAATTAATGCAATTAATAAAAATTAAAATGTTCTAATATGCAAATTTTGCGTCACAAAAGGCATTTAATATAAAATCTTGAACAAAGATGGTTTCATGTATAGGAAGAACATGTTTCCAAACCAAACAATCAGCAATAAAACGTTAATAAATGTGGCCAGTAAAAGAATAACTTAAGTCAACATTTTATGGCGATATTATATGGATAGTGGGTCGTTACAATGGTGAGTTCTATTCTGAATATGCCGTTAACGCGATGCCGCTGAAGATGGAGCAACATATTTTGTCCCCTATATAGATTGTCCTACTTGACCTCACATATGTAATAATAAAAAATTCAAGTAATATTAACATCACCATAAAAGCAAAATCACGGCCATAATGCCGATAAAAGAAGAGAACAGCACCAGTCCAAATTCGATGATAAGTCAGAATTAATTCCTCCTCAGTCTGAGTATTAACTCTAACTAACCCAAACAAATGCCTGTAAAAAATTCAGATTGAGCAATAGTACATTACTATAAATACTCAGACTACAGGCATCAAAAATGAAAATATATATATATATATATATGTGTGTGTGTGTGTGTGTGTGTGTGTATTATTGCCTTTTCTCCTTTTTGCCGTGTTTTCTTTTTTATTTTTAACACTTCACAACAAAGTTGAAAAGTGTTTATGATGTTGTTCATTCTGTCTGTCTGTCTGTCTGTCCGTTAGCACGATAACTGTCGTAAATATGCTTTAATCAAAATGAAATTTTTGTATGTCGTCCAGATGGTCTGTAGGACCTATGGGAATATAAATAAATAATATCACCCAATTAGTTTTGGATTGAACCCGGGTTGTTGTTGTTGAGACCCAGACCGTCCGACCTACCAGAAAGGTGTAAGGTAACTGTTTGGATGGCCGGGAAGTGCCACCCATTTTGAACCGGAACCCAGTGGGGGAGGCATCCACAGGGACCGTACCCTCCTTCCCCTACCACCAACCTCTCGGAAGGACTTACGGACCCACATGTTTAACGTGATCGTACTCCGCGTGAACACGGCGGCTGTTTTGGCAGTGGCTGGAATCGAACCCGGGCCTACCGAGTGCAACTCCAGCGCGCTAACCAATGGGCTACCGCGCCCCTGGATTGAACCCGGGTTGAAAAAATTAAATACATTGAGCCCTATGGGACCTAATTTTTCAAACATTTTTTAAGCGGATTTAAAATTCACAAATTGCTTCGAAATTTTTAGATAATATTCAAATTGTTCCATCAAATACATAAAAAACAATTCAGCGAAATATATTCAGTAGTTTTTTAAATAAAAATTAAAATAATAATTACATCTCTTATATGAAGCGATCACGTGACCATGATATGAAAAGATCGCGTGACCCACTTCAAAATGATATATGGCATTCATCTTGTCTCTTAAAAATCTTGATTTTTAAAGTGCTTTTTAATTCATATTGAGTTATGTATCCGCCCTAAAACCACTTTATATTTGCTTAAACTCTGTGCATCTACATACTGAAACAACGCAATAATTACAATATATTTGAGTTTAAATGACCATCCAAATTTGATTATTTCTACAAGGAAGCCTATTTTTCACTTATGTAAAATGTAAACAGCAAAATATATAGAATGAGTTGTATTAGAATTGCTGTATTTACTTCTTTAACACAAAATTATTTAGCTCATAGAGTCTGCATAACTGACATGAATGAAATACTCTTTGATTTTACGAAGAGAAGGACGATTTTTTTCGATGAAGTTTTAAGCATAGAGTTTAATTACCTGTAGCTGCATGGTTTTAATTTTTAAATAAAATAAATTATTATAGTATTGTGATGAATGAAATGAATGGGAAATTTTTATGAATGAAATGCTGCTTTTATAGAGAGAGCCAGGCGTGTAATTATTTCTATGACGTCATTTGAATGAATTTCAGTTATTTTCGATGAAGTTTCCAAATATAATAAATTATCGTAGTATTATGATAATTATAAAATTATTATCGAGGAATGTATCACATTTTGGAGATACTTAAACCAGACAATTTATATTTCAATGCCGTCATTTGAATGAAATTCATTTTTTTCGTTCAAGTTTTAAGTTTTCAAATATAAGAAATGAATGTAGTATTGTGATAATTTTAAAAATATTACCGAGGAATGCATCGCATTTTAGAGATGTTTAAATAAAATTGCATTGAAGTTGAAAAGTGTTTCCTAATCAGTGCTTTAAGCATGATTGATCTTTCTTGTTATCCTTAGTCTTGGTCTATAGTTACTTATTTGTAACAGATATGGTAGAAATGTTTTTTTTGTACATACAGTAGTTTATGCATAGTTTTCGATTAAAATCTTTCAATTTATATATATATATATATATATATATATATATATATTGCAACACCATGAATGAATTGTTAGATTAGAAAAATGAAATGTACGGGACATGCAAAGCAGGATAAGACATGCAATTGATTAGAAATGCAGAGTGAATGGCCAAAAAGTTTTACATTCCGGTAAAAAAATTGAAAACATTTCATTCGTCTTTATGTGTAGATACTGGGTATAAAAATAGTTAGATTTAGTTTCTTGTCAATCGAATGGTTATAAGGCGAATAATTTGAACTGTGAAAATAGTAGTTATTACTGGTACATGACCATATCTCAACGATAGTGCTTTTTCAGAGCATGTTTTCTAAAGGTGGTCAAATGTAAATTCCCGGACCAATAACAGTAGTATAATCAATGAAAGAAACTGACAGTAGAATTAATACAACATCGAAAATGACTTTCAGATGTAATCAAAATCTTGATTATCGGCAACTCTAACAGCTATCGTAATTTCTATTGCCATATACAATTACTTTTATTATTTTCTTCGGATTTTAGTAAGATTTTAATTACTTAGGAGCGTTTCGCAACTCTGATTGCCATGAACAATTACAATTAAAATGTAAATATTAATACTCTTAACCATAATATGCCGTACTGTTTATTCTTATAAACATTTAACTGATAATAATCATTTCTTTTTTTACTTTCCTTATATACATAATGTATAAGGAAAGTATTCTGACGGGGTCGAAAATTCGACGGGGTCAAGTTTTCGACGGGAGAACACGTTTCAAGCATCCCTGATCACAAATCAAATACTTTTGGAGTGATGTCTGTGTGCGTGTGTGTGTGTGTGTGTGAAAGTATGTGCGTGTGTGTGTGTGTGTGTATATATGTGTGTTGTGTGTCAATGAGTCTGTGCAGACGATAACTGACGAACGAATGGACCGATTTGAACGAAATTTGGCACAAAAATCACAATCCGAAAACACTGGAAGCCTATTGTTTTTACACGCAATCGAATGTTCAGAACCCCCCCCCCCCCTAAATTTTCGAGTGAAATTTTGAAAAAATCTTCAAAAAATCAAAACCGCTAATAAAGTTACGCAAATAGACGTTACATATGTAATTTTTTATTAGAAAACGATTGACATAAATTTTAAGACACTAACATGAACCGTTCTTGAGATATTGCACATTTTTCAAAAAAATTATCAAAAGTCATATAAAATAAAAAAAATATATTTCCTATTTTTCCTATTGAGAAACATGTTCGCTTTTCAAATGTAATACCATGCGATAAATTGGGTGACATCACTCTCGTGGATCTAGCTCGTTCCATTCATGAAAAAATATACTTTGAGTAATACTTTTGTATTTGAACGCCTATAGTCATTTATCTGCTGTAAGAATATCTTATTTCTTCGTCCATAACGCTTGGCGATATTTTGGCGACGAATTTGATGGAATGTTGCCAACTTGGCTACTTTTTTAAATGTTGCTAAATTAACGAAATCTCTCCAAATGGATAAAAATGACGCTAAATCAATGACGACTCATTAATGATGACGACATGGAAAATGACGACTTTTTGACCAAAATTCAATATCTTGAAAAGATTATAAATAACTACTATAAAAATAATCTATTTTTTTTTTACTGTAAAAGTAGTTTAATGCATTGCATTATATAAGGAAAGTCATGTGCTGCCCACATCAATTTTTTTACATTTGAAACAGTGTGCGTTAATGCTTATAAACTATAATTTCTTAAAAAGTTTAATTGAAAGCCACTTTATTTGCTTACAATCTAAATCGCGTATTTTGTTCAATCAGCTAAGTCTCGAATTAAATCTTTACCTGGTTTATAACTGAGATTCGTTTCCTTGCATTACTTTAAAATACAAACAGAACAAAAACAAATTTATCTGACTAAAAATGAAAATTGAAAATTATTGCTCTATTGCTGCTGGCAGGCAATCAAAAATATATGCAGCAGACGTAACTTCTGAAGATGTTTCAGGAAAGTTAAAACGTATGTTCTTATTAAGTAATTGTGCCAATTCTTTCGTTACATGAATGCCCAAAATTGCTTGAGGAATTGTTGACAGCGTACAATGATAAAAGTTATTACTTCATAAAGCATTTCACAGTGCAGTTTTACACTTGGCACGTTTAATGTTCATGTTATAAATTGAGGTTACCCTTATCAAGTCCCTTTTGGTAAGTGTCCATTGTCAAGTCTTAATAATTTTTAAATCTGAATTTTTAAATCAGTATAGAAAACGCATTAAAATATTATCGAGAAATATATTTTTTAAACTTAACTTATTTGTTTTCAAATGTCAGTAATTTTGATTGGATTCCTTGTTATTAAATGACAGCAAAATTAGTTATTGTCAATTGTTAATTTAGTAGATTTCTTAAACAGCTTGAAATCTAATACATATGATCTCTCCCCAAACCTCGGGTTTGGCTAAAGTAGAAATCGGAGGCGGAGTTCCAAGTCTTGAATAAAATTTATAAAATTTTATGAAAAGTTTAACTCATCAATATTGATTGAAATTTTTATTGGATTCCTTATTATTAAATGACAGCAAAATTAATTATTGTCAATTGTTAATTTATTAGATTTCTTAAACAGCTTGAAATCTAATAAATATAATTTCTCCCCAAACCTCGGGTTTGGCTAAAGTAGAAATCGGAGGCGGAGTTCCAAGTCTTGAATAAAATTTATAAAATTTTATGAAAAGTTTAACTCATCAATATTGATTGAAATTTTTATTGGATTCCTTATTATTAAATGACAGCAAAATTAATTATTGTCAATTGTTAATTTATTAGATTTCTTAAACAACTTGAAATCTAATACATATGCGATCTCTCCCCAAACCTCGAGTTTGGCGAAAGTAGAAATCGGGGGCGGTGTTCCAAGTCTTGAATAAAATTTATAAAATTTTATGAAAAGTTTAACTCATCAATATTGATTGAAATTTTGATTGGATTTCTTATTATTTAAATGACAGCAAAATTAGTTATTGTCAATTGTTAATTTATTAGATTTCTTAAACAGCTTGAAATCTAATAAATATAATTCTCGCCAAATCTCGGGTTTGGCAAAAGTAGAAATCGGGGGCGAAATCCCTTGGGGCGAAAGTCTTGAATAAAATTTATAAAATTTTATGAAAAGTTTAACTCATCAATATAGTATAGCTCATAAATATATCACCTTATAAGTATATATTTGTAAAAAAATAGATGAACTCATAGAAATAGTCACTTTACTAATTTGTTGATGTTAAATTTTTTAAAGAGTTAAGAAGAATTTTTTAAATTATCACTTGCAAATGACAGACATATTTTCTCACTGTTACTGATTGCAAGACAAATAAGATAGACATACATACAAAATAGAGTTTGATTGTGTGATTAAATCGAGTAAAAATTTACATTCTACATATCCATAACAATTTCATTCAGTTGTAACCTAAAATTAAACTAATCTAATGATTAATGTCCAGTTAATTAAAATTAATCTAATGATTTATGTCCAGTTACGCTACTGCTTAATATACTCAATTATTTAAGATATCACACTAAATAACCTTTTCGTCTTCTAAACAAGACTAAGGGAGTCACTTCTCCGTCTGCCGCTACAACAGTGTGTGTTACGTTAAATGCCAGTTGTAGAGCATTAAACACATTTTTAAAAAATTAATCAGTATGTAATGCACTTCTTGGAATAACCTTACAAAAACCATTGTATCTATTAAAGTTTAGATTTAGATTTGATGTTTCTGTATCGGCAGAATAGCTAGCTTCTTTCTCCCAATTGAGTTTGACGCAACTAATCTTAGAAACGTAAAACCATAAATAAACTTTTCAGCTGCAATAAGGAGAAAAGTAAGCTTTTGAGCAGATAACCCAATAAGAAACAAAATGAATAAACATAAAAATATCATTAAAACCACAAAATATTTTTCTAATCTATCACAAACCATAGAAAAAATAACTGGGACAAATTCCTCAAGGAAAAAGATTTGAGGATGAATGACTCGTCAGATATTATCTGAAAGGAATCGTTCTTGGGAACGCTTCCAAAGCCTTCACACGAATGAGATTCATCATCCATGAACAACCGCTGCTCCTCCGAGTGAAACAGTTTTCCAGTAAGTCGACTTCCATTATCTTGCTTCGGTCATCTAAACAAAAAATAGATACATGTATTGTTACTTCGCCTTGCCATTCTACAGTAACAGTATTGTCTTTCAGGAGATTTTGGAATTCGAGATATTTATAGAAAAAGACGTTTAAAGTCATGAACACATTTCAAACATTATCCAAAGGATGTGCGAATATGTATATATGTGTATTCCAATGAGATATGTGCAGAAAATAAATGAACGCACGGCTATGAAATTATAAGAAGAGATATATAATGTAAATAACTAGTAGTAGAAATAAACTCTTATAATTCGCAAGGTTATAACTCGATATATTCAAAATTTAAAATTTTTAATCCCACTGTTTTTAATGGAGACTCATTTTCCCGGAGTATATTCTAAGCAAAAAGATGATAGATTGACCTACGGTATGGACATAAATAGTATCATAATATTATGTATTAAAACAAATCATCCAAATGCATTCTATTAATAGGCATCACATCTATAACTTTATGCAGCTGCAGTCGGTTTGGACCTTTGTTTAATGGACAAAACACTAGTCCACATGGAGCGAACCTGGTGGAGGACTACCTTTAGAAGGTAGGCATTTAATGCATGAAATAACCATCGTATTCCCCAGATCTTCATCCTATCAAAAATATTTTAAATTTTCTCAAGATTGCTGTCGCTGCTCGATTTCTCCCACCACACACTAGGAATTTCAAACTGTTCTTATACAATAATGGCAAACATTGCTCTCTGTCGCGCTTGAACATTTAATTGTGAGAATGAATCGTCTAAACAAACTTGTATTAGAGTCCGAGGGTGACCTTATTGTATATTAAACCTCACCTGATCCATTGATGCATCATTCAGGAAGTTGATCTTCTCTATGGATCATGATGTTGTAGAAATTTAAGGGTAAATAAAATCCCTACATGTATATGTTTCTTCTCATTAAAGTCTTCATGACTAAATGACTCTTCAAGGTATTTTCATTTGAAAGTTGCACTTGATCGGTGAAAAACTTCCTGAATTATGCCCGATTCCTTCCTTATATTGTTACTTCTTTAACTTTTGAAGGGCAGTGTAGATATCAATTGAAGTCTAGTTTTTCCCCGAGGTGCCATGAGAACCCAAACAGACCACGATCTTTCAGACTTTCTGACCAACAAACTTTCAGATCATGAGCAACCCCAAAGCGGTGCTTCTTTTGCCATACCTTGTGTGGTATTTCATTCAGTTCATAAGATTGCTTGAATTTCGGCTATCAGATTAGTCTTTGGAAGACTCGGAACAATGATTTCAATCATGAAAACTCTGTGTAAGATAAAGAAAACCACATTGTAGTTTTTAAAAATGCATCTCTAAAAAACGAAAAATCATTAAAATATTCTTTTAAAAATAACGTAGAACCAAAAATAATATTCATCAAAATTGAGAATAAAGTAAAATAATCTTGAAATCAGATAATTTGTTTTCTTAAGCTCAAATAGAAATGTGTGATGACATATCTGCTGCAAGCTTTTAAAAGAACCCACGCAATTTAAACATTTCAAGACTCAAAATAAATCCAATAACATTCGAATTTTCATCAATTGTACCTCTAGAGAAACCAGAAAGAAAAGAAAAACAAAAAATGTTTCATTAGCGCGAACCTTATAGGATTTTCCCAAAGAAATGAAAAGAACACAATGTGACATAAGATGAAATCTGTTTTTCTTATTTTCTACATTTGGAACGACTTTTAATTAGTTTTCTAATCAGATATAGATCAATGTAATCTCATGTGCCAGGAAAATAGAAATGGAGGTGCGTTTAAAATGTATATTTCAATATGCTGTAATATTATTTTTAAATAGAAAAGAAAAACTGTTTCAGTAACTTAATAATACGCATACAAGAAAAGTTTCATAAAATTTTATAAAAATTTGCAGAAGCACGTGAGGGCTAAATAACCTTTCGATTATTATTTCCCTCAGTTTTTATTTTAATTTATGTTTATTTAAAATAACGATCCTAATTGTTTCGGTTATTAGACGCATCACCGACTTGATCAGCATTGTCTACGATCCTACAGTAAAAGTAGGATAAATTTCGGAACCGAAGAGTTCAGTTGGCTTTTTAATTGAGAGTGAGTTCTTGTCTTGAAGTTCTTGTCTTTAAGTGGGTGCTTGTAAGTCTCTGTACATGGTTTGAGTGAGTACTGGAAAGACAACTCAGTGAATACAACGAGGACTAGGGAAGGTCTAGTATTCGGGGTTTAGGTCGCAATCCGGGGCGAGGGTAAAAGACGGTCCATGGTAAGCATAAAAGTTTTGAGATCGTATCCAATACTACAATAATTTACTTTTCTTAAAAACTTAAAACCATGGAGAAAACTTTCTAACTTCATGTTTAAAACGTCATCGAAAAAGGCACTTCTATAGAATCGTCTGCTTCTCTATGTAAAATCAATGAATGTTTCATTCATATCAGCCATATTGCAGACTCCAGAGCTAAATAATTAAAGAAATTCAGCAATTCTTATACGACTCATATTACAACTTGATGTGTTTACATTCTCCATATGTGAAAATTAGGCTTCGCTGTAGAAATAATCAAAGTTTGATGATCATTTAAACTCAAAAATATTGTAATTACGTCGGCGCCATATATAGACGCACAGAAAAATTTTTTAAAAAAGCGGTTTTAGGACTGATGCAACACTAAATATAAATTAAAAAGAACTCGAAATCCCGATGCCATATTTTATTTTGAAGTAGGTCACGTGATCTCTTCATATAATAGGGGTACAATTAATATTTTAATTTTCATTTGAAAAACTACCGAATATATTTGGATGAAATTTTTTTTATATATTTATTTTATGGGATTTTTTATTTTATGGGATAATTTGAATATTTCTTAACATTTTCGAAGCAATTTGTGAATTTTAAATTTGCTTAAAAAATGTTTGAAATATTAGGTCCCATAGGGTTCAATGTATTTCATTTTTTCAACCCGGGTTCAATACAAAACTGATTGAGTGACATTATTCATTTACATTCCCATATGCCCCACAGACCGTTTTAACAACATACTAAAATTCATTTTGATAAAGAAATTTTTGCGGCAGTTATCGTGCTTATGGGCAGGCAGACAAAATGAAAAAAGTCATAAACACTTTTCAATTATGTTGTAAAGTGTTAGAAAAGGCTTCGTCCTGCAAAAATTCAACTATGTAGGCATATACCTGGAAAAATTCATGGTCGTGCTCTGTCTAGTCTGTCCAGGACTCAATCTCACGGCTCAAATATATTTTCACTTTGATTTTGATATTAAATAATTCTTAAACCAAAATTTAAATCAAAAAACTGTTTATTTCAGAATATTTCCGAAATCTTTTGTTGGGAGGGGAAACATTGAATTGGTTTACTTTTTTAAAATAATTTTTGGATTAAATTATTAAACTTAAGTAAAGTGGTTATGAATCGTAAGTAAAGTGGTTATGAATCTTAAGTAAAGTGGTTATGTCTTATAATCTTAAGTAAAGTGGTTATGAATATACATTACTATCATGGTCGCAAAACCCACCATTACTTCTTTGCAAGAGTTCCTTAGCATACTCACAAAATCAACACTCAACACATTAAAATCCACATTTTAACCTTTAAAATAAATTATTCTTTATTCACACCTCTATATTATTATCGTTAAATTTACATGAATTTATAACCAAACACTTAAGGAGGAAAAACTACCGTGTGAGATCAGGGCTTTTGAATCTTTTTCCAAATATCGAATTTCACCTAACATACATGACTGGCACATACCTCTGTATTTCGTGTCTGTAGCTCAGCATGACTGTCACCTCCCCCGGTTCTTTTTCTGACATTTGGAGTCAGACTTCATCTTTTCCTATAACATTCTCATATGCTCATATGAATTATGACTCTCAATGGGAAACACCGCTTGAAATCACGACTCTCTCTCTTCTCTCTTGAAATATCATTCCAATATATTCACTGACTTTCCTCCTTGCAGACACATCATTTTGCCTGGGGTTTAGATACGCACTCTTTCCTCTCATTGGATGCTCCTCAGTGCGATTTAGTATATTTGCATTATTGGCTCTTTCAGTTTCCAATGAAGCTTGGTTTAAGTCTTGGCCCTAGGATATTTTGCCTCAACCACACCGACCATTTGTGTGATGTGTATTTATTGGGGTCATAACTTGTCGGGCTAAGACTATCATGAAACGGTAACTAAAAGTCTGCCCTTAGTTTCGTCGTAAACATCAAAAACTGCATATGGTGCCTCCTGGTCTGACACCTTTCTCTACAACTGTAGCAAGTTTTATGTTTTTATATGTTGTAGTTTTTTTTGGTACAAAACAGAGAAACTTGAGGAAAGATAAATTTGTCCAGTGGCTGCGGAGGTTTTTAATATAGGAATATAAAAGGGTTTACTATCCCAGAAATATTTTAATAAGATATTTGCTGGAATCACAGATATACTGGGAGTCCAGTGCTATCGGTGCCCAATGGCTATTTCCTCAACCGTTAGCCACAGAGATATATTTCCAATTGCAAAAATATTTTAAATTTTAAAATCTATTATCTTAGAAACAATTTAAAACAATAAATACATTTCTAAAAGAAATACGAAATATAAATTTTATACGGTCCCCCGGTTCTACCAATTATATTTAGGAAAATCATTCTCAAACAATTTCATGCAAAATAAAAAAAAAATCTTCCTTTGACGACCAAAATTCACCGAGTTATGAAGCATTAAACTTTATGACTTAAGTCGCTTTTCCACGCATAAAATTATCCCGTTTCAGACAACCAACCAATCAGGGACCGTATTGACTATTTCTCACCACAAAAGTGCTCCAACTTTAAACAGCTATAAATCTGTCAGTTTTGGTCGTAAAAGAATGATTTTTTTTATTTTGCATAAAATTGTATGAGGATGATTTTCCTAAATATAATTGGTAGGCCAGGGAGACTGTATAAAAATTTATATTTCGTATTTCTTTCAGAAATGCATTTATTGATTTAAACTGTTTCTTAGATAATAGATTTTAAAATTTAAAACATTTTTGCAATTGGAAGTGTACCTCTGTGACTAACGGTTGAGGAAATAGCCATTGTGCACCGATAGCACTGGACACCCTGTATAATGAATGCCCCTAAGGAACTTTACGATACCTAGAAGATCCCACTGTCGCCGTCTTATTCACTCTGACTCTCAGCTTCATAAAAACTCTGTGTATAGCATATACACTTATAGTCTGTATTGTTCTGCTAGTCAAAGTTGTTCTCATGCTCGTTTAAAATTCAGAAATGAAATAGCAGTATAACGTAATCGATAGTTAAGAAACATTATTATTTTACTATGATACTTATACTATGCAGTTAAATGTTACTACCAGAACATATCCAATTAGGACAAGTCCATGTAAAAATAAGAGGAATACAGTGTCTATTAGATCGAAACCCGGTGGTATCCACAATTCAAAGACTGTGCCTTAGAAATGAGGAATGAAATTTTCGTGAAATATTTTTTCATTTAATTGGTCCCCATTTGTGTTATACGTAGGAAAAACTAGACGCGTATAATACAAATGCCCCCAAAATTCCCAGATGTCACTTGGAAAGCATCAAATAGCAAGCTTAAATCAATGAGTGTTGAAAACCGGTGCCAGAGACTGTCAACCAAGTCTATCAGAGAGAGTGATACACAAATTCTTCCTAGAAACAGTTATCAACTTTTAAAGTAGGTAAAAGATACGATGTCTCTGAGACAAAAGTAGATAATTTTCACTTATTTGGACATGCTGATCACGAATATAAACAAAAATATCGGATTAAATCCAGTTTCGAAAATACGGGAAGGTGGGAGATTAGAGGAAACAGATGCTCAGCACTTATAGAAACACTCTTACTGCGCCACGAGAAACTAATGGATCATTAACAATAAAGATCAGTCATGCATAAAGCATTTATTATGAAACACTTTCCAACTTCAACGCAATTTTATTTAAACCTCCCTAAAATGTGATACCTTCCTCGGTAATATTTTTAAAAGTATCGCAATACTACATTAATTTGTTATATTTGAAAACTTAAACTTCATCGAAGAAAATGAACTCCATTCAAATAACGGCATTGATGTATAACGGCATTGATGTATATTGTCTGGTTTAAACATCGCTAAATTGCGATACGTTCCTCGGTAATATATTTTAAATTATCATAATACTACAATAATTTATTAATATTTGAAAACTTCATCGAAAACAAATGAAATTTATTCAAATGACGTCATCGAAATATAACACGCCTGGCTCTCTATATAAAAGCAGCATTTCATTCATAAAGTTTTTTCATTCATTTCATTCATCACAATACTGTAATAATTCATTTTATTTAAAAACTTGAAACCATGGAGGCACAAGTAATTAAACTCTATGCTTAAAACTTCATCGAAAAAATCGTCCTTCTCTCTGCAAAATCAATGAATATTTCATTCATATCAGCTATATTGCAGACTCCATGAGCTAAATAATTTTGCGTTAAAGAAATGCAGCAATTCTTATAAAACTCATTCCTTTTTTTTTGGTATTTACATTTTCCATAAGTGAAAATTAGTCTTCGTTGTAGAAACAATCAGAGTTGAATGATAATTTAAACTCAAATATATTGTAATTGCGTTGTTTCAGTATGTAGATGCACAGAATTTAAGCAAAAATAAAACGGTTTTAAGACGGATACAACACTCAATATGAATTAAAAAGAACTTTAAAAATCACGATTTTGACACAAGATGGATGACATATTTTATTTTTAAACGGGTCACGTGATCTCTTCATATAATGATCACGTGATCTCTTCATATAAAGGGTGTAATTATTATTTTAATATTTATTTTAAAAACTACTGAATATATTTTACTGAAATTTATTTTATATATTTTATGAGTTTGAATATTGCCTAAAACTTTCGAAGCAATTTGTGAATTTTAAATCCGCTTAAAAAATATTTGAAAAATTTGGTCCCATAGGGTTCAATGTATTTCATTTTTTGAATCCAGGTTCAATCCAAAACTAATTGGATGGCATTATTAATTTATATTCCCATAGATCCCCACAGACCATCTGAACAACATACTAACATTTATGCAAATGAACAACATACTAAAATAGCATACTAAGGTAATTTGAGTGAATCTCAATGAAGCGTATAAAATTTCAAAATTTGCTCTCCGTAGTTTGAAATAATCATTTACAAGCAGAACTTTTATTAACATATGAAATATTTTTATCATCAAAAATCGTTATATAAGTCAATTCCTTCTAATTGTATATTGCCAATGCTGTTATATATATATATATAACCAGAATATCTAAAAAGTGAACTGTGGTGTGTTATAGTGCTTGATACTCTTAAACCAATATCGAATCATTAAGGAATTGGCCAATAAGGAGATATTATCCTATCATCACCGCCAGGCTGCGACACTGAATGCAGCTAAAAACGGGTTATCATTAATTTCCAATGATACATTTCTTCACCCTCGAAACATCAGTCGATCAACAACTATTTGGCGAAAAAGCAGGCGAAAATCATTTATCCACTAATATTTCAGAGCATTTCTTAACACCACATTTCCCAATATAAGTGGCCACGTTAAATGATTTATCAATCTTTTGAGCGCGATACGGTGCTTGTAATAGCCCCATTAGATGGTTGTTAGAAAATGCCATTTATTATTATATCAGAAATGTTATCAAGCAGAGAATGAAAACCGTATGAGATTTTTAAATAAATAGATTGAAATATACATTAATTGGTATTTTTTTCAGGAAAATTAACGATAAACTTTAACACTTAATTATTTATGATTTCTAATTAATCTTCGCATTATATATCCATTCTAGATAATTTTAATTTTATTGAACATAGCCATAATACCCAATTATAGAAACAGTTTCAATTCCTGGATCTCGCTTCCATTTCAATGCCTGATATCACTGGATAAGTTTCGTGGTTATAAGTGATCTTCAGCACCACTGATTGATCCACCGGCAGTAAAATATTTTCATATTGCGCTTTCTTGAATAATGTGAATTATATGATGATAACGTCTCGTAAACTTATCCCATTTTGTTTTCATTTGGATATTTAAGGTAAATTAAAGTTTTACAGGAGGAGATCGTTGCTAAATAAGCTCGAATAAAAATTACGCGTGCTGTACCTTTTTTACTAACATGCACTTTTCGTCGATAGCTCTTAATTTTATTAGAATTTTTTTATTACTTTCCTTATATACATAATGTATAGGGAAAGTATTGTGACGGGGTCGAAAATTCGAATTAGAGTTTTCGACAGGAGAGCACGTTTCAAGCATACCTGATCACGAATCAAACGTTTCTGAGGTGATGTCTCTGTGTGCGTCTGTGTGTGTGTGTGTGTGTGTGCGTCTGTGTGTGTGTGGAGACGATATCTCACGAACGAATGGAGCGATTCGAATGAAATTTGGTACAAAAATCACAATTAGTGAATACTGGAAGCTTATTGTTTTAAAACACAATCGAGTGTTCAGAACCCCCTACATTTTCGAGTGAAATTTTGAAAAAATCATCAAAAAAATCAAAACTTTTAATAAAGTTACGCAAACAGGCATTTTTTTGTAATTTTTCCTTAGAAAACGATTGACAAACTTTAGAACGCTAGCATGAAAAGTTCTGGAAATATTGTACATTTTTTAAATAAATTTATCAGAAAATCCTATAAATTAAAAAAAATGTTAACTCTTAAGAAACATGTTCACTTTTCATATGTAATATCACGCGATAAATTGGGTGACATCATTCTCGTGGATCTATCTTGTTCCATTCACGAGAAAAGCTACTTTGAGTAATACTTTTGTATTTGAACGCCATTAGTCATTTATCCGCTGTAAGAATAACTTATTTCTCCGCCCATAACGCTTGGCAAGACTTTGGCGACGAATTTAGTAGAATATCTCTAACTTGGCGACATTTTCAAATGTTGTCAAGTTAACGAAAATCTCGCCAAATCAATAAAAATGGCACTAAATCAATGAAAATGACGACTAATTGCAAAAAAAATCAATATCTTGGAAAGAATATAAGTATCTACTATAAGATTAACATTTCTTTAAATGTAAAAGTAGTAAATTCATTGCATTATATAAGGAAAGTCATGTGCTACCCACATCAGATTTTATTTGAATATGCGGGGAATATTATAAATGTTTTACGAGTCGTATTTTACGGGTTACTAGACGTGGTCGAAAAATTGTGCGTATAAAAGTAGCAATGCGCTCCAATTATTTTATTGATATATATCAACTATAGATAAACTGGTCTAAAATCCCACTAATTTTGATGAAAGTATCGGGTGGTGCGTAATTTAATGTTGTACACATGATGTTCTTTGATAAAAGTCGTTCGACTAAAATCGAACGAGTTGTGCAGCAAAAACCGTTGTACAAATAGACGTCCTAAGATAGCTCCTCAAACTGCAACTAATTTAGTATATGTAATTAGCAGATGTGATATATTTTAATGTTTATTAATACAAAGGAACACGTTAAATAGAATTCTAAATTTTGGAGTGAACTCGATCCATTTTGATCTCTTTTTATGTCCGAAGATAGCTGATCCTAAACACTGACGATTTTTCTGAAATTTGGTGCAGACATAACTCGCGCTATAGATATATTTCATAGGAATTACAAAAATGCATAGAGTCACTAACTGCTACCTTACTCGCGCTATCTATCTATATATACTATAAAGACGACAAGTATGTATGTATGTATGATCCAACATCATGGAAGAACGGCTGAACCGAATTTGATGAAATTTAGAGGGTAGTCTTAAAATATCCCCATTTATAATTTTGTCCATTTTTCTAGTTTCTAACAGCAGGGGTTGTTGTGATATTAATGAAAAACGAAACTTTCGTTTGTCTCATTATCACGGGAGTACAACTGCACCGAATTTAATGAAATTTTGTGGGTAGCTTTGAAATAGCTACCCATAAATTTAGATTAAGTTTTGAGTTTCTAAGACCAGGGGTTGTCGAAATATTAATGGAAAACGAAACTTTCCCTAGGAGTTCTACTCTCTAATTCCATAATTCCCAACGAAAAAGGATGGAAATCGTTGGTTTAAAACGTGAAAGTCCATTAAATCTAATTTTGAGTTTTGGGGGAGTTTATTGAAGATATTAGTCACTTTTGATTAATCGAAGGTTTGAAATATGAGTTTAAATGGAACCTCCATCACCATGGTTTGTATTTCACAGGCTTACTCAACAAAGAAAAATATTAAGAAATAAAAATGGTTATTTAATTATCAGCATTTTATGAGGAAGATTCTTTCTTATATCATGACAACTCATTTGACTCTACAGTGGACACCGATGATGCCGTTAATTACCTGCTGGAGTTTCTGAACTACCTTGAGCCACCTGGAATGCCTTCTCATACCTTAAAGTTAAAAAAAGGACCACCAATAATGGTTCTGAAGAATCTGGACCCGCCAAAACTATGCAATGGACCACAGCTCTGTGTCAAAAATAATTTACCAAATGTCATCGAAGACACGGTATTAACGGGAAAGACAAAAGGAGAGAACGTATTCATACCTCGCATACCGTTGATACCAACCGACCTACTATTCAGCATCAAACGAGTCCAGTTCCTAGTTAGAGTGGCATTTACCATGACCATCAACAAAGCTCAAGGACAAACCCTTAAGTTTGCAGGTGTGAATTTAGAAAATTCTTGCTTCTCTCATGGCCAATTGTATGTGGCATGCTCAAAAGTAGAAACTTCACAAAATTTGTATATTTTAGCTCCAGGAGGAAAATAAAAAAAAAATGTGGTTTGCAAACAAGCATTGCGGTAAAACCTACTAAATTAGGAGAATGCCATTTAATTTGTTAACATTTGCATTGTTGACTAGCGTTTAAGAGTAATTTTAGACGCTGCCAGACGCTTCCAGCCGAAACGCTGCCAGCCAGGGCCCACCGCCCGGAGGTCCTAGCTGCAAAAGGTGTGCCGTAGGCACGTCGGAAGCAGTTATGACTTATATAATGCAATGTTTCTTTTTGTCTTACATAATGCAATGAATTTACTTCTTTCACAGTGAAAAACAATGTATAAGATTCACGAGCGTGTATGTTCCGGTGTAATTTTTGTCAGAGTTTTGCATCGTAAATCCCGAGCAACGCCGAGTAATCGCTGCTAGTATATACCGGGTGGTCAGAATTAAAACACCCCTACTCTGAGCTCTCTATACATCGAACTACTCAGTGTGTGAGTGTGAAGACCCAGACCGTCCGACTCATCCAGAGGACTTGAGTATCTAATTGGACGGCCGGGAAGAGATCCGGCGACAACACCAGAAAAAACACAACTAAACAAAACAGCAAACAAACAAAGCAGTAATCAAAAACAAAACACAACATCAAAACAACACAGCAAACCAAAATAAAAGGGAAGGCGACACCACCGGGGAGGAGCAAGTAAAAACCAAGGGGATCAACAACCAGAGAAAAAGTTAAAAGCAGCAATGGCTCTCAGGCTATTCAAGTGATTTTGTTGGATATTTCTCTCGCTATGAGAACACAGTTTTTAATTTTGTTAATTGAAGTTTTATTCGAGCAGACACTCGAGAACCAGGCCGCGGAATTAGCGGGGGAAGGTTTAGAAAGATGAAAAGGTTTAGAGTGGGGGCAAGCAAAGACGTAGTGGTCTGCATCTCCAAAGGAACCGCAGGAACAGCAAGAGGTTGATTTAAATTTAAAAAAGTAAAGGTAATCCAAAAATGGGCCGTGGCCCGTGATAAAATAAATAAGATATTTGTTCATTAAAAGGAAATTAAAGTTTACGTGGGGAAGAAAGTTTAAAATTCTGGCTGGGTCATGGGTGCGAGGGGAAATGTAGTTGTTTAGATAGGATTGCCAGGCGTTTAAGATATCTAGTTTACAATGCTTTTTTAACAGAGAGTAGGGAAAAGGTAAAGGAGATGGGGTACCTGAAGAGGTAGCAAGTTTTGCATTTTCATCGGCGGCCTCGTTGCCCGAGATGTCAGAATGGGCTTTAACCCAACAGAGGTTTATTAAATGTTTGTTTAAATTTGCATCTAGTTTAATTTTGGAAAGATAGTCAGATTTGTTTCTAATGGAGTTAAGGGCCGAAATGGAGGATTGACTATCTGAAAAAAATATTTATTTTTAAATTATTTGTAGAAGCCCAGTTGATAGCAAAGTGTATTGCTGCTATTTCAGCTTGAAAAACTGTGTTCCCAAGGTTGAGTTTGAAAGTATATATGTTTTGAAGTTTATCCCCCCTGTATATGCAAATGGCGTAACCCACTTTGTCGTCAATGGCAGAGCCATCAGTGTAAATATTTATGTCTGAAAAAAGTGAGGGGTCGAAGGGAGCCAGATAGGCGATACGAAGGGAAGGGGGGATAGAAGAGGAAGGGCGATTGAAGTCAAAGTTAGGGGGAGAGGGAAGAGACGGGTTAGTAAAATGATTTGTTCTGAGTTTCCAGAAGGCATATTTTTTAAATTGTGTATTAATGACAAAATGAATGGGGGGAATACCAGTTATAGAGTAAAGAGAAATGTTGGAAGTAGTCCGAAAACCAGAAGAGATTTTGAGAAGAAAAATCCTTTGCAAAGACAAAAGTTTTTTGACCTGAGCCCCAGTCAAAGCTTGTCCCCAAATTCCTGCGCCGAAAATGATTATCTTTTCGATGACCGAAAGATACCAGATTTTTAAAAAGGATTTATCTATACCCCAGTTATTGCCAGACACCCTCCCAAAGGTGCTGGCGAACTTAAAACATTTCTCTCTAAGATTGAAAATGTGGAAGCTCCATTTTAAATTATCGTCGATAGTGATTCCAAGAAAGGTGAGTTGTCTAGTTGTAGGTATTTTATGGTTTTGAATTTTGAAGGAAGGGCGTTGTCTGATTTTTGAGCGGTTTTTATTAAAGATAATTGATTTACATTTTTCTGGAGCTATGGAAAGTTTTAAAACTGTGAGAGTGGATGAGATAAGGTTTAAAAGGTTATTGGTATTAAGTTGCAGTGTTTTTAAGTTGGATGAATAGGTGACCACCGCGAGATCATCCGCGAAGGCCTGGAGGTGAAAAAGATCGTTGTTGAGTTTTAGAATGTCATTAAAGTAGATACTCCACAGGCAAGGGGATATAACCGATCCCTGTGGAGCGCCCATAGAAATGTGTTTTGTAATATGTGATTTACCTATGTTGAGTGAAATTTCTCTGTTAAAAAGATATGAAAAAATGAAATTTTGAAAAGGCTGAGGGAGGTTGATTTTTGAAAATGAAAGAGGCAAGACATTCCAGTTGAGACTGTCAAATGCTCCGCAGATGTCCACGGTGGTCAAAGAAACAAAATGTATTGACTTGTGGGAGGAAATGGTTTGAATTAGCCCAAGAGCAGCGTCCTCACAACTCGTTAATTCCTTAAAGCCATATTGGAGGGGATGGAGAGCATCCTCAGAAGAAAGCCAAAAATTGAGTTTATTTATGAAAATTTTTTCCAATATTTTACCAAGGGTCGGGAGGAGGCAAATGGGTCTATACGAAGAACATTGAGACGGGTCTTTTCCAGGTTTATTAAAGAAGAGAATGTTGGCATTTTTGAGACAAGAGGGAAAGTGGCAGAATTTAAAACATAGATTTATAGTTTTTGATAGGAAAGAAGGGAAAAATTTATAAAGTTGCTTCCAAATTGTGAAATCTAAATTGTCAAGGCCTGGGGCCTTACCATTTTTAAAATTTTTAAAGACAATGAGGAGCTCTTCATCCGAAACCACCCCCAGTCCCTCAGAAGGCAAAGTAAATGAAGGAAAGTTTATAAAATCCTTATCTTCTTTAAAATGGTGGTCCAACAAGCGTTTCAGTTTATCATCAAGGTTGAGGGAAGGGGAGTCAGGGAAGTGGAGATTAATGTTATTAAATTTTTTGTGTTTCTGGAAAGTAAATTTGAATTGAGAGCCGAAAGTTTTGCTGCATCCTGTGCAGAAAGATTTCCAGGAGTCAAGTCTTGTTTTCTTAATCAGTAATTTGTATTTGGCTCTATTTTGTTTATAAAGAATTAAGGCCGCAGAGATTTCGGCGGGAGGGGCAAAATTCCTCTCGAGTGATTTGACTCTTTTATAAAGGGCGGTAACGAAGTTTCTATGTTTTGTGAGGGTGGGATTCCACCAGGAAAAATTTTTAATTGTTTTTGATTTTTTCTTTCTAATAAATTTTAAGGCACAATTTTGGGTTATATCAATAAGAGTTTTAAAAAAAGAATCTAGGGAGTTAGTGTCATGAATATTATCTAAAAGGGGATTGAGAAAATTTAAGTTTGTTCTAAAGTTATGTATAAATTTACCGATTCCGTATTGAGTTTTGAAAAAGAAAGTATCATTAGAGGGGGGGTCAAGGCTAAGTGTAATTTTAATATATTTATGGTCGCTAAGAGTATCACTCGAGAGGACCTCCCAGCTAAAAAGAGAATCGAAGAGTGAAAAGTTCATGAGAGAAAGGTCGGGGAATCCATTTCCGGAGTGTGAAGCGAAAGTTGGACCACAATTTTTATCGTTACAGATTATGAGATTGTTTTTGAGGCAAAAGTCAATCATGTCCAACCCCCTCTGGTCGGTGAACCCATATCCCCACATCCGAGCACGGGCATTAAAATCTCCCAGAAGGAGAAAGTTAGAGTTCAGGTAGTCAAAGATATCTATTTCTGATAAAAGGGTTAAAAAGTTATCATGGGGTGGGAAATATATGCTAGCTAGATTAATGATGGGATGCTGGGGAAGTAATATTTCTATAAAGATTGATGAGGATGATTTAAATTTAAAGTTTACTGTTAAGAGTGGATTAAAGATTAAAATAGCCGCCTTCTGGGAGACGGAGACAAATTGGCGAACACCAGGAGGGGGGGAGAGAATTAAATTATGATTTATATAGGGTTCTTGAAGACATACGTAGTCTATTGAGTTGTCTATTGCAAATTTAAAGAGATTTGAATGGGCGGAAATAGAGTGGTTTAAGTTAATCTGGATACCGGTAATAGTCATGGCAAGAAAGGAAGTATAAAAAAGGGAAAAGGCTCGGATGGGGGGATGAAACCCCAAGGCAAAGCTTTAAGAAAAAAAAAAAAAAAACATATATACAGAGGCAATACAAACATATTAAAATAGAACAAGGAAACAGATAAAAAAGCTAAATCTGTATAAAAGTTTTCACGCCTCCCTCTGAAGGGAGCGAATTTTTGCCATTTCGGCCATATAAGTTCTACAGTTTTTTCGATCGTGCGTGTTATGATCAGTTTCATAATGTAGGTTTGGGTTCAGATCGTTCGAGGTTGTGCAATTGACACATGTTGGAGTTCGTGCTTTGCAGTCTCTAAAAGTATGGCCGCTGCGAGTACAGTGGCTGCAGTTGCCTTCGGAGTAATGGCAAAAATTAGCGACGTGCCCGTATCCCTGGCACTTATGACACATTTTTAGGGATATGTATTTTTTCACCAGGTAGGACTTGAAATGGTGAAACAGTTTTTTCGAGTCCAATATTCGGTTAGCTGTAGAGAGGTCGACTAGGAACACCCAGTTCAGGCTACCAGATCTGGTTTTGAAATTTTTTATGATTCGAATGTCTCCAGGTTTTAGTGTAGGATGGTTTAGACAAATAAGTGCTTTAACGTTTTCTTCTGAAAAGTCTGAAGGAACGCCGAAGATGATAAGAGCTAGTTTTCGATCTTCCTGGAGTTTAATGGTAAATTTATCTTTAATTGCTGAGTTTTGGAAGATCGGCAACAGGTTTCCAGGGTTCTGCTCTTTACAGGTTACCTTTAGGGTACCGTTCGGGAGAGTCGAAATGTTTTTTATGTTGATGCCCCGAGGGCAAGGTAGTGAAAATAGATCCTTTTTAAGTTGAACGTTGTCTTTTGTCCTGTCCTTCCCCTGGAGGAGGATACTTGAATAAAGTCTGTTCCCGGCGAGGTCAGTCAAAGGATGAGCAGAGGAGGAGGTTGAGGCAGAAGCACCAGGAGGAACAGATCCTTTCAGAGTTTGTTGCACCGTATTCTTGACAAGAAGAGGAATTTCTTTGGTTATGGAAGATGAAAGAGCTTTCAGGCCAGTATCCAATTTATTTTGTAGAGTAGAAAGATTATCGTTGATTGTTTTGGAGAGTGCAGAGATAGCATCAGTATTTGCACGGCGAGAACGTGGAGACGGAGGAGAGACATTACTTTCAAGAGTGTGACAGGAAATCTTTATATCTTTAAATTTCTCCTCTGTGTATGATTTCTGGGTTGCATTAAGCTTGATATTTTTGGCAATGTATTTCTCGAGCCTTGAGATGTTTAGTAAAATTCTTGCAACATGCTCGTTGTTGACGTTGAAAGGAGGAATATCTATATCTGTGAGAGTCGAGCCAGGACTGGAAGCAGCAGAAGGAGCAAGAGTGGAAGACTGGTCATCAGGTTTGGAGGAGGTTGACGGAGCTGGTAAAGCGCTGACAGAAGGAATAAAAGGCGGAGAAGCATGTGAAGGTGAAGAGTCAGAGCCAGCGAAAGAAGGAGGAGGATGATCAGGTTGGGAGGGAAGGACAGGCATAGAAGAATATGGAAGTTTGTAGGTTGAGGTTGAAGATGCAGAACCAGAGGGAGAAGAAGACATAGGTTTTGTAGAGGCAGCAATCATTGGTTTTGTAGATGCAGCAATCATTGATTTTGTAGAAGGAGTAAAAGTTGGTTTTGATGTCGAAGTTGTCGCTGGGATGATGGTTGGTTTGGAAGATTTTGAGGATCCAAAAGGTGTGAGTACCTGGGTTGCATTTGAAGGTTGTGTTGTAGAAAGCTGGCGAGGAAGACGAGGAGGCACAATGGTGTGAGAAAACAGAGCAAAATCATATGTTCGTGGCACACTTCTAAAATTTGAGAACCGGATGCCTGGATTTCCAGTAGTGGGTGTAACATCCAATGAGGTTTGATCAGGAGGCGTGCACACAAGAGAAAAGGATTCAGAAGTTGCAGCTCTTTCAGTGTCCAGGGATAACGGGGTAAGTACTACCGAATGTTGAAGGGGAGGAAAGTCTTCGGCAGAAGGGGAATACATAGGTGGATCCATAATATCAGTAATATCAAATATTTATAGATATACAAAAATATAAAGACCATAGGTTACCTTAACTGAAGCCGGAGGTGTCGCCAAGGATAAAAATAACAGTACATTTGCAATAATATAAACACAAATTATAAACAATATCATATTTTAAATAATAATTTTTAACATTACTTTGAATAATACTAATGAAAACATGAGATGGGCACAAGAAAAAGCAAAATGACGCTCCAAAGGCAAAATGATCCGCCTAAAGCAAAATGATGAGCCAAACGCGAAATGATGCGCCGATGGCAAAATGGCGCGCTATGAATCGAAAGTACAATTCATAAAACATGAAGTTTTGAAACTCTGATTACAATATAAAAAATAGGTCTAACTTGAAAATAATTACTCAAAAAGTGAAGTTAAAACATTGAAATACATGAATATATAAGTTATTATAGTAAAATAATGATATAAATGTATATTTACAGATGGAAGATTGGTCCAATTTGGACCCAATCTGACGAAAGTCCCATTACAATTGCATTGTTGAAAAGGCTTAAAGTAATAGAATATTTACAAATTGAAACTATAAATATCTCACCAACTATGAGGAGGATTCAAAAGCTGGAGATATCAAAATAAAGCTAAGAGGGAGTACAACGTTAAGTGAACAAAAATTTAGAAAATAATGCTAAAATCACGCTTCCAAAACGCAAAATACCGGAGGACGAAAAAAGCCGTCATAACGATGACACTTGGAAAGTGTGTCCCATCGAACTACTCAGTGTAAAGGCTCCAAAATTGTTGAACCTACTATTCAAGACATGGGGAAAAGGATTAAGTGAAAAAAAAATTAGTTCCGAAAACTCCGATAGGTGGCACTGTACAACAGAAAATATGCTGAAAAGACACAAAATGTACATATAAGTAACACATTTTATTCGAACGTACCAAACATTCATATCACAAGGACCTTATCGTTGCAGGGAATGCTGCTCAATATGGTTCCCTTCTTCAAGATATAAAATCTGCAGTCTGTGGATGTGGACAGCTTGTTCAACTCCGGATCGTAATTGGTCGATTGAGATGCGTCTCACATGCAGAGTGATATTGAAACGTCGGAAACGCACGACTAAATACTCTACCATTAGTAAAATGTTGCCGAAGAAACTGCTGTACACAGAGTCTAATGTGTGGAGACACTCCATCCTTCATACAGGTAATTGAATCAAGACATTGGTGCTGTTGCAGTTGGGGTACAACAAAATTTTTCGAGCATGTTTTTGTGCCTCCTGGTCGTCACGGTTCATATCACAGGGCCATTGGGAGTAGCCTCTTCGAAAAAGAAAGGTCCAAGAATGAATGTGGCTGTGAATCCACACCAGACTGCAACTTTCGGTGAGTGAAGTGGAATCTCTTGGAAGGTACAAAGATTTTCAGTGTCCCAAATGAGACAGTTATGGGTGTTGACTGTTCCACTTAGATGGAAATGCGCTTTATCGCTCCATATAATCTGCCATGGCCACGATGCATCCACTTCAACTCTAGATAGAAATGTCAATACAAAGGTCAGTCTCTTCTCCCTGTCGATGGTCAGCAAGTGGTGATTGTGATTAATTTTGTACGGGAAAAATGCACTGTGTTTCTCAGTACGTTCCGCACTGTGCTGTAGGGAACACCCAAGTGTCGTGACACTCCACGTGCACTACTACAGCATATAACGTTATCCATTGATTGTTCAACAATAGCGGTGACAACATCGTCAATGACATCTGAACGAGTCGATTTGCGTCCTCGACCCGGCTGATCTCCAAGATGACCAGTTTTCTCGAATCGAGTGATCATTCTCCTGAGAACTTGTGGAAGTAATGGTCATTTGCGCAAATTCTGAAGTCGACGAAACTTTCGAAGTGCAGCTGCAGCATGTCCTTTGTTTTCACAAAACAGCTTCACAAGCAAAGCGGGTTCAGGCAGTGTGAAAGCCATCGCTGATAAGAACGAAAATTTCCCAGTTACATCCCCTTTTATGCCCAGAACATAGTAGCTGCAAACCAAGGGTTTATGCAAATTTTTGTGCTTATAGTGAGAAATTGCAATTACAATGACAGTTTAATTTTCTTCACTTTTTTGTCTTCTTTTTTTTCATATCAGCAAAAGAAATTAAAAAGGAAAAATTCCATATCGCATGTGTTTGTTTTTTCGTGATTATTTTGTGTCTTTTCAGCATATTTTCTGTTGTACAGCGCCACCTATCGGTGTTTCTTGAATAGTAGATTCAACAATTTTGGAGCCTTTACACTGAGTAGTTCGATGTATAGAGAGCTCAGAGTAGGGGTGTTTTAATTCTGACCACCCGGTATATATTTCACAGGAATTACAAAAATGCATACAGTCACTAACTACTACACTACTCGCGCTACATATACAGGGTGAGTCGGAATTATTTTTATAAAAGCAGAGGGGTGATATTACCCCGACAGACGAGCAATAATTACCATGGAACATATAGTCGCATTGCACTCAGAGAGGCAGAAAAGAGTAATATTAGAATACGAACCTGCACGTACACCATTGTTGGGAAAGCGAATGAACGTTAACAAACGTTGCACAAACAGATTAATTGTGCAGCGACAAACTCACAGCAAGTGGTCAAAGTGGCGACCACGCGTGTCGTTGCACCGTTCACACCGGCGAAGAAATGTCTGACGCACCCTCTCGCAGATTCCGGGTGTTGTGTTAATGTGGTCTGAGGTAACAACGATGCGGGCGACGAGAACTTCCGCCGAGTCCACAGACGTCTCGTACACTAAAGATTTCATGTGGCCCCAGAAGAAAAAGTCCAGTGGGTTGGATCTAGTGAGCAAGGAGGCCACGCCACAGGTCTGCCACGTCAGATCCAGCGTGAGGGATATGTGGCATTCAAGAAGTTCCGGACCGTGATGGAAAAGTGTGCCGGGGCTCCATCGTGCATAAACCACATGTCGCTCTGGATGGGGAGCGGAACGGCCTGCAATAAACTGGGCAGCGCGTGTTCCAAAAAGATACGGTATGTTGCGCCTAACAAACTGTCTGGCAGGATGTACGGGCCGACCAGGTAATCACCAAGAATACCTGTCGAGATGTTCACGGTATATCGGTGCTGGTGTTTACGAAGGTTTGTGCAGTGGGGATTACAGACAGACCACACGTGTTGATTGTGCATGTTGAAAACGCCTTCTCTGCTGAATGTTGGCTCGTCGCTAAATAAAACTAATGCAGGCAATCGTGGATCGGTATTCCTCATCCCGAGCATCCACTGCATAAAGGCTGCCCGCCAGGGATAATCATCTGGGTGCAAAGATTGCACCTGTTGCACATCGTAGGGGTGCATTCGTTCCTCGAGTAAGCTCGTCAGGACTCACTCTTCCAGCTCAAGCGTTCGTGTAATTCCCGAACGTCCTGCATTGCTGTTAGCAATGGCGAACGACACGGTTTCTCGCAGTCGTCGATCGACGCTGGCAAAGGTAGGATGACTGGGAATACCACGCGTTGGAAACCGCTGCTCGTACAATCTTCGTGCTGCGCGTCCATTCCCTTTGGCTTCACCGTATGTGAGGTGCATGTGGCCAATTCCTTGTAGGTGTACTCCGCCATTGCATTCAAGCAACGTGTCGGACGATGTTATCACGGGAATAACTTGCAGCTTTGAAGTTGTGCAGGTTTTTAAATGGCAGCGTGTGCTCTGATTGGCTATCGCCGGAACCCACTAGGAGCCAGTTATGCTGATTCTGTTCCCTGGACCTTTGCATACTGTAACTACGTTCGTGTCTGGCATAGGAGATACTTCGTAGGCAGGTACACAATGACGTCCGAGGCGCTGAACGCGTCATGCTCGACGCAGTACGACGTGCCTCTTTCCTGCCTCTCAGAGTGCAATGCGACCCTATGTTCCATGGTAATTATTGCTCGTCTGGTGGGGTACTATCACCCCTCTGCTTTTGTAAAAACAATTCCGACTCACCCTGTATATTTTATAGGAATTATAAAAATACATAGAGTCTGCTGTACTACTTTTGCACTACTTTTACGATAACTGTTACACTACTTTTACAATAACTTCACGAATTCCAACTTATTGTGTAAAATATTTTTAAATTGAAGAATTATTTTTTACATTCCATGAAAAGTAATTTTATTTTTCATTTTATAAATTTGAAACATCCTTCTTTTCAAATTGAGTCCCATGAATACCTAATTTGAAAGTATAGATATATTTTAAATACCCTTTAGATTCCACCTCTTATTTATATATTTGCTTACTGATAATAATTTCCTTTTAATTTCACATTTATGTATCCTGAAAATTTAACAACGTATCGTCCAAACAACTAACTGTGTGCTGAATTGTAAATTAATTTGTGCAGCAGACTCTAAAATGCGTTGCTTAACTGTTCTTTATCAGGTTGAGTATTGCTTGTGAAAGCATATACTTGGTACATAAAATAAAAACAAATTAAATATGTCAATTACCTTTTAAAGCAAAACTGTATTTCTTATTCAGGATTTAAAAAAAAAAAGCAGTCAAACCACGAAAATATCGTATTTTAATTAAATTTGCACACACCGTATAAGAAAAACAGAAGTTTCATGAATTAGAAATTTGAGAAATCAAATGAAAAATTCTAACAAGGAATAAATAGGATGAACACGCATCTTAATGGGAAAAAAAATCGCTTAATCGCCTATAATATTATATTGGAATAAAAAACATACAAAATATAAACCAAACATATACCATAATTTTTGGCAAAATGGGCGTAGCGGCGCAAACGTCATATGTAAGCCAAAGAGAAAGGAAACAAAATAATATTCCATTCAGTAATTGTTTTGTTTGTTTGTTTTAAATATACATATTATAAGTTCTTCTAAGTATATTATCTCCTACATTTTCGATGTAAATTATTTTCATAAATAAAAATTAGTATGCTATAAGTTGTATATTTCTTAAGCTGTCTAGCATGATCTGAAAATAATACAATCGAAAACATTTTTACCACAACATTTTCAACTAAATATTATTGTTAAATTAGACCCATACAGTATCAACAACCCTGTATAAAACGAGAATAAAAGTAATAATTGACTTAAACATTTACAGTACATATTCCAAGGTTCTGGAAATGATACTTTCACTAGGTCGCAGCATTTCTCAAAATTCCTGTGATCCTCCGATCGCCACAACGAGAGATTCAGCACAGAATATCATAATACGAAATATGTGCATATTACTTTCCTTATATACATAATGTATAAGGAAAATATTATGACGGGGTCGAAAATTAGAATTCGAGTTTTCGACAGGAGAGCACGTTTAAAGCATCCCAGATCACGAATCGAAAATTTTTAAAGTGATATCAGTGTGTTTATGTGTGTGTGTGTGTGTGTGTGTGAAGGTATGTGTGTGTGTGTGTGCGTGTGTCTGTGTATGTGTCAATGAATCTGTGGAGACGATATCTCACGAACAAATGGAGCAAATCGAATGAAAATTGGTACAAAAATCACAATCCATAAACACTGGAAGCCTATTGTTTTTAAACTCAATGTAATGTTCAGAATCCCCTTAAATTTTCGAGTGAAATTTAAAAAAAATCATCAAAAAATCGAAACCTTAAATAAAGTTACGCAAATAGACATCTCTTATGTAATTTTTTCTTAGATAACGATTGACATAAACTTTAGACCGCTAGCATGCACCGTTCTCCAGACATAGCACATTTTTCAAATAAATTTATCAAAAAGACCCATAAATTAAAAAAAATATATTAACTTTTGAGAAACAGGTTCACTTTTCATATGTAATACCATGCGATAAATTTAGTGAGATCATTCTCGTGGGTCTAGCTCGTTCCATTCACGAAAAAAGATACTTTGAGTAATACTTTTGTATTTGAACGTCAATAGTCATTTAGCTGCTGTAAGAATAACTTTTTCTCTCCATAACGCTTGGCGAGATTTTGGCGACGAATTTGCCGGAATGTCGCCAACTTGGCGACATTTTTTATTGTTGCCACATTAACAGAAATCTCGCCAAATTGATAAAAATGACGCTACATCAATGAAAATGACGACTAACTGAAGAAAATTCAATGTCTTGGAAAGAATATAAGTATCTACTATAAGAATAACATTTTTTAACTGTAAAAGTTGTAAATTCATTGCATTATATAAGGAAAGTCATGTGTTGTCCACATCAGATTTTTTGTTACTGTAAAAGTAGTAAATTCATAGCATTATATAAGGAAAGTCATGTGCTGCCCACATCAGATTTTTTTATATTTCATATTATGATTACATCTCATCTCGATGTAATTCAATGAGATTACAGCCATTTACCTCTTATACCTGAGCAAAGAGGACTAAATAAATTTTTATAAGTATTTCAGAAAGAAAAGAACAAAAATGGCAACCATTATGAAATTTAAAATCAAGATAATGTACCTTACTCAAGTGAGACTGAAATGCTTCTTCCATCATAATACCTTATCATGATATTTAAGAAACGTATGCCGCCTCTAGTTTTACCAACAGACATTACCATTTACGTTAGAGGAATAATATTCATAAGCCGCTTACAGAATTTACAATGCAAAAACTTTCCTTCAAGATTATCCAATGGAATATTTTTACTTTCTGCGGACGAGTTTTATCTCTATACGGCTCTTGTAAGGGCTTTTGTACCCTTCTACTCATGAAATATCATTATCAGGTAGTTTGGAGATGTTTTTTTTATTCTATTACCCCTGTGTGTGCATATTTACTTGGGATAGAATGAAAAGTAGTCGTCTGACAGTCTGTTATGATCATGTTTTACGCAAGAAGTTTCAAAGTGTAAGAGACAGTTATAGATTTGTAATTGAAGGAATTTATATTTATAACTAGTGATTAAGCCTGTCATAGAAAAGGAAAGTAACACCCTTAAAAAATAAGTGTCAACGTGTTAATATGTTTTATTTCATTTAACAATGTATGGCGTTTAATGTGAAAAAGGGTAATCTTAATCAATTGCTAATTGAAACTTCCTTGGAAGAGGGGTCCGTATGAAAAATTACATTTTGTACTTTTTAATTAAGTCGTGTCACGTGACACAGGCTATCGTAATTCAAAAGCCTATTGTATTTGAAGCATTTCTTAAAATGAAACCATGGATATGCAACCAATCGTTCAAAGTGTTAAAAGTTGTACAAGCTTTTTGAAACACCATACACACAGCGTTTATTTAATCTTAAAATTTCTCAAAATTTTTCAGTGAACAGCTGTAATTTTAAAAACCCAGAAATATCGATACGAATTCCGATTGCCGATATGAAATATCTGGTATGCCGAGTTTGAAAATAAAAAATTCCGAATCATGGTTTTTAATTCAACCTCGGTAAGGAACTCCCCAAATGTGTAGGTACGGAGCACTTAGTACTATGTTTGCTTCATTAATGAAAGCATTAAATGGCATTAATGATTCTTTTGAAGGTTTTAAAGAATACGAATTTTAACATTGTCCCATTTCTTAACGATAGTCATTTCCTCATTTAAATCTTAATATAACTTCTTCTCATCACGCGGGTAATTTATATTATGACTCAAAACAGGATTTCAAATCAATTGTAATTGAAAATTTTTAAATATTTCCAACAGTTCAGTTAACTATTGGAAACACTTAAAAATTTCAATTCTCGCGTCAAACTATGTAGTCAATGAACCGTTTACCTTAAATGCCTTATGCCACTTTATGATTACTCTAGTTTTTTATTTTAATTCACATTTTGATAGGGATTTTAAACATTGCAATTTGTAAGTAAAATACTCGTTGTTTTAAGGATAAGGTATACTTTACCAACGTAAAATAAATGCAAAAATGAAATGATAACGCAGCATACAGCTATTTCGAGGATACATTTGATCCCTTTCGTTAATACAAGGAAACCAACAAACCCTAAGTACAAACGAGGAAGTCAAGCTAAGACAATAAATTTCGGGCGCCTGTGCATTAGCACTTATCCCCACATCAAATATAGAAAAATATCCGATTTCATAATGTTCACTTTGTTGATGGTTTTTCGTCATTCCTGAGCAGGATGCAGATGGAATGATTTTATCCGATGTCGCTGGATGGTGATCTTATCTTGGTATTGGCCGACTGCTTAGAAGAGGTAAGAAAGGGGCAGGGCGAAGGGAAAGCTCCGACTAAGTAGAATATGTCATTAGTCTAATTTAAAAATAAATGTACAAGACGACCAGAAAGCATAAGAATATAAATCAAGTTAAAATTAAAAATTAAGAATTAAGGGAATAATTTAAAAGTGGATTTCTAGCGGGCTGGTGTCAAAAACAGCTAGCTAATAAGCAATCGTGTCATGTCAGTGAGTATTGATCTTATGACGAATAGACGCAGCTGTGGCGCCATCTATCGTTGTTAGATCGAATTCAGCTTAGGTAACACAAGGTTGGGGAGACGCATATCTCGGCTTTTTCCAGGGGAATTTTAAAGGACTGACTGGAGGACTGCGGTGAAGACGTTTTCTTAGGTAACTAAAGGAAGTGCTGTCGTAGCTTTGATCTGCGTCTCTCAAACATGGTTTGCTTGAATTCTTCTTGTAAAAATTTTGTGTGTAGCAATGAACCTGCTCTTCAACGCAAGAAACTCTGAGATCATAATGAATGACTTCGTTTTGTATAAGTCGGGGAGTGTTCTCAACGCATCGTAATGCTTTGCTTTGGAATACTTGCAATTTCTTAATGTGCGTTTTTGCAGCCGATCCTCAGACAAGACAGGCATACAGAAAATGCCCGTGCTGTGATTTGGTTGTAAACAATAAGCTTATTATGGGTGGAGAGGTGGAATTTTCTACCTAGGCGTGGGACAAGGGCGGAATATGATTTATTTACGCGTTTCAGTTTATCAACAATATGCTCTGAAAATAACATATGGGCATCAAGAGTGACGCCCAAATATTTTACAGAGTAGCAGAATGGGATGGGTTCATTAAAAATATTTACGGTGAAATTAGGGCTAAGTTCTTGGTAGTTGGGTTTGAATGTACGCACTGCACTTTTGGAGGCGTTAATTTTGATTCTCCAGGTCACAAGCCAGTGCTCAAGGCTATGTTTTATGTAACTTTGTAGTGTATTGATAACGTTGTCTGGTGAGCAGCTTCGAGCAATCAGTACTGTGTCGTCTGCAAAGACGGCCAGCTTAACTTGAAGCATTTTCGGTAAGTCATTGATGAAGATGTTGAATAGCAGTGGACTGAGATTTCCACCCTGTGGAACCCCGGCCCTGTTTGGACGAATAAAAGAGAGAATTTTATCAACTCGTACGCGGAAAGAACGGTTAGTGAGATACGAGTTTATGATCGACAAAAGTTGTGCCGAATTGCCAAGTCGCAGCAGCTTGGAAATAAGCCCAGGAATATATGTTTTATCAAACGTCTTGCTGATGTCGAAAACTACTATGCTGGTATACTGCCTGTTGGAAGAGTTTTCGTGGATAGTTTCGACTACCAGCAAAAGTTGGGATTGCGTGGAATTAGCAGACGGAAATCTATGCTGGTCTGGAATTAAAACATTATTCAGTCTGCAGAAACTATCCAAACCACTTAACACCAATTCGTAAATTTTTGAGAGACTTGATAATAGGCTTATTGGTCTGTAGCTTTCTGTTAGATTTAAATTTAAATTATTTTTGTCCAAAGGAATAATGATGGAAATTTTACTACTTTGGGGAGAAATCAAAATTCGAGCATTCGATTAATGATCACAGTCAACCAGCATAGATAAATAATAGGAAGGTTTCTGATGATGCGATTGCTAATTTTATCAAGGCCGTGTGGCTTTCTTACCTTGATACCCCTGATGAAGTCAGTAATTTCAGCCAAAGTAGTATTGTCTATGTCATTTAGTGTATCTGTGTGTAGCGAATTGTAATTGGTCCGCTGTAGATCCTCGTCTATGTCTTTGTAGAGATGGCTGAAATTTTGGTGTATGTGTGAAGTGAATTAGAGTTCCAAGCTGTTTACTGTGGCATTGGTTTTTTCTTCTGCACAAATGAGGAATGGGTGCGAGGGAAGATAAAGAGGAATATATACTCAAGATTTGGATTAAGATATAGCCAATAGGAAGAAGTCCAGTCAATCCGAAACTTGAAACGACATAATAGATTAGTGTGAGCCAAGACACAAAAGGAATATCCCGACAAGACAAGTCAATGCCAAACAAGGATAAATGAGGCCCAAGACAAAAAATTGATAAAACGATCGATAAGAGCCTCAAAGGAATAGAAAGAAAAGGAGGGGTTACAAAGCACTCCGCTAGATGGCGGACAAAAAAGGAGTACTAGAAAAGTCAATACCTAAATTACTAGAATTTTTCTGATGTAGAATTCTAGAATTTTTTATGCTGCATTTTGATTGGCTCTTTCTTAATCCAGGCATTGGATATATATATATATATATATATATATATATATATATATATATATATATATATATCCCTTTGTTTCTTCCTTTGCACTTAATAAATAATGCAAACCCTTTTATCCTAACTTCAATATATGTTAAAATTATAAGTGGAATAAATGTAGCAGCGGAAATGGAACTGCTTTTTTCGCGGCACCCAAACACCATATTAGCTGGAGATTTCAACGCTCACCACCGACGCTGGGGCTGTATAGGAGCCAACACACGCGGTACATAAATACACAGACTGTTGAACACTACAAACACCAACATTACTACGCCATCAAGTTCAACATGCTTCAAAAGAGACAATGGTTCATTCATAGATTTTGTCCTAACGCGAAACATAGACTACGCTCACACTATTAATACCTTAGATGAATTTGACTCAGATCATCTACCTGTACTGGTGGTATTTAATCTGAACACACCTCTTCTAAACTCTCTAGGACAAGATATGGTGAACTGGAACCTATTCAAGAGACCACTATTCGAACCGCACTTAGCAGAATCTGACATAATGAGCACGGCGGATATTGACTCTGCCACGCACACACTCACAACAGAAATCAAGAAAGCACTTGCCCCTCCAACAACACATCGTGAGTCACCAAAAATACCCACACTCTCCTACCATGTCAGATAATTAGTAAGACAGAGGAACAGTAAAGTTAGGCAAAAAATCGTCGCAGAAAAGCAGCAACAGTATAAAGACTTAATCTAATCCCTTAACCCAGAAGACGTATCACTCTGAGACTTCGCCAAAAAACTTAGGAAATCGCAAATTAAACTCCCGCCATTAAAATAAGGCAATCAAATCACGTACTCAGACGAGGAAAAAACAGAGGCGCTAGCAAAGCATTATGAAAAGCAATTCGAACCAAACCACGACTTAATGTGTCGGGACACCCTAAAAATGGTTAGTCAAGCACTAAACAATTTCAGAAACTCCCCGGTCACAGCTAAGATTAACCCGGCCACCCCGCAAAAAAATAGTTGAAATTATCAGAAACCTAAAAAATCTTAAGAGTCCAGGGCTCGATAAAATCAGGAACGTAGCGACTAAAAACTTACCCCTAAATATAATATTTGTCACTACTATTTTAATGAATAAAATACTAGAATTAAACTATTCCCAAAGGAATAGAAGAACGCTATAATCATACAAATCCGTAAGGTAGGAGAGGACGCCACTATCCCAACCAACTACAGACCAATTAGCCTACTACGGACACTTAGTAAAATTACTGAGAAAATAATACTTAAGAGACTAAACACGCACCTAAGTAAGAATAACATTATCATTCCGGAGCAGTTCGGATTTCGGCCAAACCATTCCACCACCCATGAGTTTCTGAGAGTGGTAGAGTACATATCTTCTGGACTTAATAACAAGACACCCACAGCTGCCATTTTTCTAGATATTAAAAAAGCCTTCGATAAAGTGTGGTACTGTTGATTAGCGTACAAACTGATTACCTTGAAAGTCCCTGACGCACTAGTGAAACTTTTAATATCATAGTTAAATAACATACACTTTCAAGTCAGGGTAAAAGACAATTTATCTACACCCAAGCTCATAAAAAGCAGTGTACCACAAGGATCCATCCTTGGCCCAACACTTTTTAACATATACTTGAATGAGATATCCAGGTCGGAAAACATTGAGCTGGCACTCAATGCAAACGACATTGCGATACTTTCAAAAAACACTTATCTCTCAATAATGCCCAGACAGCAACAAAAACACTTAAACATACTCCAAACATGGCTGGAAAAATGACGAATAAAATTAAACCCCAATAAATTTCATTGGATTTACTTCTCTAGGAAACTTAATCCTCCGTCACCTCTGTATATAAACAATCAAACACTACACGCGGAAAAATCTACCAAATACCTAGGTGTAACGGTAGACTCCCACCTAACCTGGAAATTGTACGTAACAAACATAATCAAAAACACTTATATGGCCACGGGAGCCTTATACCCAATGATAGGAAACGGAAACCTTAGTTATCAAAACAATCTTTTGATATATAAATCGGTCATCCACCCAGGAATGCTGTACATAGCACCCTTATGGGGATATGCCTGTAAATCTACCGTAGATTTCCTAGAAACAATACGAAACAAAATACTAAGGTGTATCAGGAAAGCCCCTAGATATTTAAGAAACTCGGTGATAAGAAAATACTTCAATATAAAAACCGTGAGAGCTCAAATTAAAAAGCTATTGTTGAAATTCTACAACAATTTGCCATCCGTCACGAACAATCTACTATTCAGTCTACATGACAATGATCATCGTAAGGCCAAATCTCGCAAGAGACCCTGCGCAGAACTAAACCTAGAGTAATCGAAAATTAAGTAGACCCCTTTTCTAGCAACTGAAACTAAATAAATCCGCACTTAATATTTTAAACTTTAAAAAAGTTCTAAACCATCCCTAAACTGCCCAAAACACTAAGTAATACCCAGATCTGTATCAACCCCTCCCCCCAAACTGACTAAACCCAAAAGTGCAGTAAACTGCCACACTAGGAACCAAGTCAAAATAAAACCTAGTAAATTAAACCAACTACAATGGGTCAATGAAATAATGTCCCAGTATGAAGATAAGTACAAGAAGCTGAGATTGGAGATTAAAGGCGCTTCACGGCTGGAGCTCTGTCTTGCACGACAAATCCGTTTCTTTGCACCCATTCCTCTTTTGGACTTCGGATTTGTTGGGGTTTTTACACTGACGAAGGGGATCCAACGTATCATTGAACTAACTGTATACTGCATTATCGTTTTATTTGTGCTTATATACTTTGCTCAAGTTTTCCTCATTATATTTTTGGTTTAATAGACAGAAGCTAACTTAAAATCAATACACATTTTTGCGAAGACGAGGTTCTTAATCGGAAATAAAATTCTGTTTAAGTAAATATTTCAAATATTCATTTATGCAAATAAGGAAAACCTGAGCAGCAGATTCAGGCACAAATAGAATAACAATGCATCATATAACTATTTTAAGGATCCACTGGATCAACTTCGTCAAAATTAGACAACCATCAAAGGTTACATATTTTACCAAATTGCGCATGTTTCCGAGCATGTTTCAGTTATATTTTGGACTGACTAGGTTGTTCTTCACTTTGCTTTTTGATATCTGCTCTCAGGTGCACTGTTAGATTTGATATATATAATACTTTGCTTCTTATATGTGACCCATATAATATAAAATTCTATGAAAAATACGCAAATCATCAAAACTTTAAAAATAAAGACCACCAAAGCTGGTTAAGTAAACTATCTCTAATAAAAACTAAATCGATGACGTACATAAAAAATACATAACCAGAGCGATTTCGGACATTAATATAACCTTCATCAGTGACAAAGTAAAATATGTTAATGTTTTACTTTGCCACTGATGAAGAGCATAATAATGTTCGAAATTGTTCTGGTTATGTAATTTTTTATGCACGTCATTGATGAAGATTTTATTAAAGATAGTTCAATTAGCCAACTTTGGTTGGCTTTATTTTTAAACCATATAATATTTTTTACGTCGGATTTGTTAGTTGTCATACTGACAAAGGAGATCCAGCGTATCCCCGAAACAACTGTATGCTGCATTATTATACTATTTGTGCTTAAATATGTTGCTCAAGTTTCTCATAATCCCTTTCCCAAAGTGTTTTTTTTTTACCTATTGATTTATCGATACAGCGTGCAAAATTGTGATAAAAACTGGAAAGAAACTGTTCAATAATACATATAGTATAACTGAATATACACTAAAATAATGGGATAAAAATTGGATGCTTTTATTGACTCCTCCTTTACCGAGAGAACTAAAATTAAAGAATTAAATACGAGTTTTCATCCTTTCTTTTCCATTTTTGAGAACAACACTTATAATCATAATATAATAGCAAGTTTAGCAAATGAAAACCATATCTCTAAATTTTAAAAGTTAGACTTTTGGATGCTAAAACCCACTACACCTCTAAGATCTTCTCCTGCTGCATACATATGTCCTCGAATTGCAGCTCGTATATATTGCTCTAACAAAATCGTCCACAGAAATAAATAGATCTTCAAATGGCGAGAAAAATCTCTGTCAGATTTTGACTTTTAAATTCATAGCTTTAAAGTCATAACTTTAAATTCCTGACATTAAATTCCTTACAACTTTAAATTCCTGATAACAAGTGTGCAATGTTTCAGCCTTTTAGATCAGTGCGTATGTATGCAAGGGTTCCAAAAGTCTGGATGATGAATTTTTCGCCTTTAGGGATAAAAATCGAAAATCTAACTCCATGAGGTTCTACCCCATAGTTGAGTAGAATATCAATTTACAGTAAACATATCCCGCGAACATGCTCAACCAACACTTTTAGTATTTTAAATACTTTGATAAAAATTTAGAATTATTTAAGGGACACCGAGTGAAGTAATTCAGAAAGTGAGCAAGACAACAGATGACATCAAGTGACAAGTGATTACGAGTGAACAAGAAAGCAAGTGAAGTGCAAAAAGGAATCAAATTACTCATATAAGAACCTCCAAAATAATGGGAAATTTAAAATAATTTCAAAAGTCTTAAAAGGATTGAAGACAAAATTATCCTTAAAATTTGAAACAGTAATAATCGTACAAAGAGAAGGAAAAACAATGTAAAATCAGCAATTTACAGGTACGTCTAGCAATGGTGGCTGGGCCATAACATTCACTAATTTTGCAAAGATATTTCTTAATTTAAACCTTTTATTAATCTAATATCAGTCAATTTTATCGAACATTGTACAGTTAACACCAAATAAAAAAGAACATGGCTAGACTAGGTGTATGTAAACATTGACAGTTAAATAACCAGTTAAAATTTTTGTTGGCAGTTAAAATTTTTCACTTTCAGTATTGCAAAACAGTTTAGCATATAGTAATTATACAATCATCAAAATGCACAAACTGCCATTATCTATATTCTATATTATATGTATGCAAAGTTTTAGACTTTTACCTCACAGAGGGCTTCAGAAGAGTCTGTGAAGTCTTCCCCACCCCCTCTCCATTTTGTACTCCTCCCGGGGGTAGGAACCGAAAATCAGCCTCCGTTAGGTTATGTGGTGTGCTCGACACTATAAGTACGTAAAAATTCAGTTTTCTAGGTTACCCGGGAGACGCTTCTAGAACACGCTAAACAATTATTATAGATTTGTGTTAAAAACAACACATCAAAAGGCAATAAAACATCAAACTCTGCAATGTGTGAACCAAAATCTGTCGTGTTAATTATTTCATATATCAATCTCGTGCTAGAAAACTATTTAAAGTATTCGTATCAAAGCCATTACCAAATGTATGAACTAAGCTCCATTAAATCCAACATATGCTGCCTTGGTCCGCAGCATGTAGTTAATGATGTTTGTTTCGATAATGAATACATTAAGGTACATTAAGAATTCTGAAGACTTTAAGGAATACGAATTTTATTATTGTCCATTTTGTTAATGGTGGCACTTTTTCATTTGAATTTCAAATTAGTTTTAAAGTTCTTGTCGTCCATTTACTGCTTCGAATCAGCATTACAATGCATATGCATTACAATACTGATTTTTTTACTAATGTTAATCAGGAATTTTAAATTGCTTTGAAAAGAAGTTTGCTGTGAATTTTTTTATTTAAAATAGCTATAGGTCATTACATAATTTCATATATTTTTATCAGCTTTTATGAAGACATTTTAATTTAGTTTTCTTATTAGATAAGAACTAAAGAGAATATTTTAATAAGATATATGTCTAAAGCTCAACGTTGATTTTAAGATATATGGCTATCATAATTAAACTATCCATATTCATAGCTCTTTTCAAAGCTATTTATTATCGAAAAGTCAGACGTTAAGAATATCTATCAAAACATAAAAAAACAATGTTATGAAAAGAATACGTTTAAGAATGACCCTAAGAGAAGATTTTGCTCTAAAGGTAAAAATATGATGTGGACAGCACATAACTTTCCCTGCAGACTCAAATTGATATTTTCTTTATTTCTTTAATGATTCATTAAATTGAGTTTAATTGAACCAAATAACACTAAATTTGCATTTGTAATTCAATTTTTGTTTTTATTTGGTAATTCGACTTTTTTTCCAAAATCGGCCTAAAAAATGCAAGAAATCTTAAATACCTTGTGAACGGTTAGTCCAAAAGTATAATGGAGTGTGTTATATTATTTTCCTCTTCAAAAATTGCGTATGAAACAGTAATTTAATTGATGCATTTGAGCATGCACTACTTAGTCTTTTTTTTTTTTAGATTTTGGCGATTTTGGAGGGCCATTTCGTAAAAAAAGGCAGGTTGCTCTTTTCCGAATCGTACCAAAATCGAATCAGCACCAGAGTATCCCACAAATAACGTATCTATCAAATTTTGTGAAATTTGGTCAATTAGTATTTTAACTATAGTGGATACGTAACATTTTTGCGGGCCATTTCGTAAAAAAGGCGGGTTCTTCTTTTTTGAATCGTACCAAATTCTAATCAGCACCAGGGTATCCAACAAGTAACTTATCTACCACATTTTGTGAAATTTGGTCAATTAGTATTTTAGCTGGGGTGATACGTGAAATTTTTGCGGTCATTTCCTTAAAAAAAAGGTTGTTCTTTTCCGAATCGTACCAAAATCTAATCAACACCAGAGTATCCTACAAGTAACTTATCTACCAAATTTTGTGAAATTTGGTCAACTAGTATTTTAGCTAGAAGGGATACATGAAATTTTTAAGGGCCATTTCGCAAAAACGGCGGGTTCTGCTTTTACGAATCATACCAAAAACTAATTAGCACCAGGGTCACATCCAAGTGACTTACCTACCTAATTTTATGAAATTCGGTGCATTAGATTTTTAGTTAGAGTGGATACACACATTGCACAGACACACAGACAGACACACACAGACACACAGACAGACAGACAGACACACAGACACACACACACAGAGAGATAACGCTAAAAATATTTTTTTCGTATTCTAGAGTCTCGAAACGTGTAGATCCGTTCGTTGTGATTTTCGTAATGATTCCAATACTTTCCCTATACATTACCATGTGTTGCAGGGAAAGTAATAAAACACATCGAAAATACATACTTTTTAGTGCGTAATTTCAAAGTAAATGAACCATAACTTTAAACTCTGAAGTGCTATCAAAAAATTTGAGTTCATTGTATTGATTTCCAAAGAATAGGAAGATAATTGTAGCTGTTTTAATAGAACAGATTCTCTTGCTAAACACATTAACCAATATGGGAGGCTTCGTACTTTTTATATAAATAAAAATATCATATAACGTAACAACTCGTGTATAAATTCGTAAAGTACGCTTTATGCGTCGCTTCGTAAGCACGCTTTACTCAATTTTGCTACTCGCAGTGTTAAATGAATCATTGACGGAAAACAATCGATCATTTGCGAAATTAAATCGATCATTGGCGAAACTATTTCTTTAGGAAATCACTTACTTTAAATCACATATCTTCGAAATCGCTTGCTTTATAAAGTATTTCTCATCTCAGCTCAATGAGCTGGTAGATAAAGCTGAAAATGGCTCTAAACAAGGATACTTTGGACAAAGGTCCACAAACTGTTGCTCTTGAGCTGAAATTTAGTGGTCATCAAAGGACATCCAAGTGACGCTGGAAAGATATCTAAACAATATATCTCTACACTTTTTTTTTAAATGGCCAGGCACTATATCTCTATACTAAAAAAGTGTCCGTCGCAGTTTGACAAATTATGTGTTCCTCGAGTTTCTTTCTCAAGTAGCGCAAAAATCACGTTTCTTGCATCGTTACTGGATTCGAAGTAATTACCAGAATTTACAACGTTACTAATGGTTAGATTCAGTCAGATAAATTGCTAAATTATAATTTTGAGTTTTAATTACAAAATTAAACTGTAGGTGGCGTTCCCAGCACAAAAGTTGCGCAACCTACAGCTTTTGTGCTACTGGCGCCACTAGCACAAAAGTGACGCTACCTAGCAAACGCCGATAAATATAAAATTCCTGACCGAAATTTTGCTTCCCTGAAAGAAATGTTTATAACAGGGTTATTCCAATTATAATTTATCAATTATCACTTGTCACATAAGATAGAAATATAATGTTCACTACATTTCTTATAATCCGATTATAATATTGCATAAAATAAGCAAACATATTACAATAAAACTCTTTAACAGAAAATAAACATATAGATCCAATAAAAAGAGCTAAAATCATATATCTGTGGCAAAATCATCAAAAGAAGTTGGGTTAGCACTATTATTACTTAACGCTCAAAGCATATTCACTGCTTCACTTCATAAATTGTAATCAGTACAAAACTTCTGAAAAGATTAGATGGCATCAGCCATATTAACGTACATTTGTTTACTTAAAATGGTCAAATAAATTAAATGTGATTCATTTGACTGAAGATGCTTCACCATTAGAATGCGCGATAAATAATACAGTTAACCGGCAAAATTTGCAGGCTACTTAATCCACAATTCGAATCCTTGAACCTTGTCATCTCTGTCCCAAAATCTTCTATGGTGTTCAGTCTTCATACAATTTTTCTCTGATTTTCAATTTCTCAAATTTTATTATACATAATCATTAGATACATTATCCGTAGAACAAGATACATTGACGATTTGACTTGAGCGGAGTTTCTAACTTCAACCTACGGTATGTGTCAACATTTGTGAACGACATTATTTGTGCAAAGTGATCAGTAAAACAAATTCTTATTTTAGTAAACATGTTTATTTTGTGGTGCATAATTTTAGTTTTGCATGTTTTGGTATGTTTGTTCAAATTTCGGTGAAAGTCATATAAAAATAAATTGTAGATTAAATTATCCATCAAAGCCATCATTTCCATTAAATTATTTAGTGTTCTGCACTAAATAATTTGGACTGTATTGTTGCAAAGTACTGGAGAGCTCGTGGCCAAATGACCTAGTCTTGGCATTTATTAAATAAAATTATCCATCAAAGGGCCATCAGGCAGCGAATTTGATAATTTCAGAGATAGAAGCAACATACTGAAATTCAACAAACTACTACAACAGTGGGTAATATGAAATGCCAATTTATAATAAATATTTAAACACTTTTCCACATCCATGGACACTAGTAGAGGGGTGTTTAAAGCATGCACCAAATATGACTGTGCTATTGTAGTTCATTAATAAGTACAAATACGGAAAACTAGAAAGTCTTTTTAAAGCATCGCATAGTCATTACCCCTACGCATGCCTCAAGCTCCATTAAATCCAACATATGCTGATTCGGTCTAGAGCGCATAGCTAATGATGTTTCCTTCGATAATGGAAACGTTAAAGGACATTAAGAATTCTGAAGATTTTAAGAAATACGAATTTGAACATTGCCCGTTTTGTTAATGGTGACACTTTTTCATTTCAATCTTAAGATTACTTTTATTAAGTTACATTTACGCAATGACTGAAATTAGCATTGCAAATTAAAGTTAATTAGAAATCTTAGGTCTCTCTCATAACGGAATTGCCCTAAAATACTTACTTCATAAATGTAGACAATTTTATATGGAAGTTATATACATTTCGTGAGGTTTATAGTATATCTTTTAAATAAATATTAAGATGATAATTATGGCAAATTCCACTTTATTTTATGCAAGCTAAATTCACTTGACATGTTACGCAATACCATGGCTTCTTTGTTTAATATGTGAAAAAGTGGTGTAGGCAGCACATGACTTTCAATACAGACTCAAATCCATTATTGGTGTGTACCTCAACAATCGCTGTAATTTTTTTTATGAACTTATTATGGCATGGATCTAAAAACCACAAAGAAGAACTTTATATGCATTAATTTATACTTTAAAAACATACAGGACCAAATACAGAGCTCTATAGAGAATATGCATTAATGTAAGTGTTATTAATACCTTAAAACACAGAACCGCATGCAAAACTTTATATGCATTAATTAAAATGCTTTAAATACATTAATTAAAGTGAAACTGCTCTAAACTACGCATGGAATAAATAACTGTTTGACATTTGCATTTCCTCTTTCATGTCGCGTTGTAGAACAATTTAAAATTAAATTTAAATTACAATCCTTTCAGATGTAATGGCATAATTTAAATAAAATACATTTTTGCATGCAAGTGAAATTTAGATGTGAACTTTAAAAATAAATGCTGATTTGCTAATTAACAAATATAACTCCATGCCGCAAAACTCAAAATCATTCATCAATAGCATATCCAACATGTCTCTTTATGAGACACTAAACGAACCTGAACTGTAACTGGGGCGTATCGAGAAGTGCCCACTTAGTTGCAAAATATGATAAAATTAAGCGCTATAAAAATGTAACAAAAAAGATCACACATGCATAAAGCATTGATTATGAAACACTTTCCAACTTCAATGTAATTTTATTTAAACATCTTTAAAATGCGATACATTTCTCGGTAATATTTTTTAAATTATCACAATACTACATTAATTTATTACATTTAAAAGTTTTGTACGTCTTAAAGAAGTGAAATAAAGATTTTCTATTATAGTTGTGATCTTGTTGTTTCTGCTGGTTGAAATCAGACGTGATGCCAATTTTATTTACTTAAATCTTCATCAAAGAAAATGAACTTCATTTAAATGACGGCATTGAAATATAAATTGCCTGGTTTGAACATCTCTAAAATGCGATGCATTCCTCGGTAATATTTTTAAAATTATCATAATACTACAATAATTTATTATATTTGAAAATTTCATCGAAAACTAATGAACTTTATTCAAATGATGACATCGAAATATAAATCGCCTGGCTCTCTGTATAAAAGCAGCTTTTCATTCATAAACTTTTTTCCATTTATGTCATTCATCACAATACTATAATAATTTATTTTATTTAAAAACTTAAAACCATGGAAGTTCATATAATTTAATTCTATGCTTAAAACTTCATCGAAAAAATCGTCTATTTCTCTTTGTAAAATCAATGAATGTTTCATTCATATCAACTAAAATGCAGACTCTATGATGACTCCATGAGTTAAATAATTTTCCATTAAAGAAATGCAGCAATTCTTATACAACTCATTCTACACTTTTTGGTGTTTATAACATCCATAAGGGAAAATTAGGCTCCGTTGTAGAAATAATCAAAATTAGAAGATCATTTAAACTCAAATATATTACATTTGCGTTGTGTCAAGATGTAGATGACAGAATTTAAGCAAAAATAAAGCGGTTTTAGGACGGATACAATACTAAATATGAATTAAAAAGAATAAAAATCACGCTTTTGACACAAGATGGATGACATATTTTATTTTGAAGTGGGTCACATGATCTCTTCATATAATGGTCACGTTATCTCTTCATATAAAGGGTTGAAAGCCCAGACCATACAGCCAAAGGGTGTTCACTAAAGAGTGTAATTATTATTTTTATTTTTATTTAAAAAACTACTGAATGTATTTTGATGAATTTTTTTATATGTTTTATGGGAGAATTTGAATATTTCCTAAAACTTTCGAAGCAATTTGTGAATTATAAATTCGCTTAAAAATGTTTGAAAAATTAGGTCCCATAGGGTTCAATGTATTTCAATTTTTCAATCCGAAACTAATTGTGTGATATCATTCATATATATTTCCATAGGTCCACAGACGGTCTAACTAACATAATAAAATTTCATTTTGATAAAGTCATTTTTACGGCAGTTATCGTGCTAACGAACAGACAGACAGACTGGCAGACAGACAAAGAGAACATCAACTATATTGTAAAGTGATAAAAATAGACAACCTTTTCAACACAATGCGATAAAATGGCGTGGAAGAGAGATGTTAAGTACAGTGCCACATTTGAGGAACACCTTACCATGCAACTCTGGAAAAACTCCAAATTAATCATTCTACAACAACCTCTCAATGTATGAACTCCAATATTGAAAAAGGCATCCACAGTGTGTGCTAACTGAAACGTCATTTCAAAATTTTAATAGGATGTAACAAAAGATAGATACCAAAAGTGTTCATGTATTTGAATTTTGAAATTTCAATATTATATATAAGAATTTTCATTAGAAAAACTCTTTACAGTTTGATTTAAATGTTGATATTTTCCAAATTGTTTGTGGTCATATTTTATAAATAGTCATCACAGTTCCTCAGCAGATTTTAAAACGTTACAGAACTCCTATGCAGTTCTTCTTAATTAAAATATATATTACATAAAACTTCGAAGTGTGTCGTTATTGTTTTAAATGTGAAAACGATAAATACTAGAAGATTTTGTAAAGATAAATTTGATAACCAATAACTATTATAATGTTCAATTAAGCAATATAAATTGAAATGATCTTTTTTCATTGTTATATAAGATAAAAACTAATATTATTCATCAAAATTATTAGAATTATTGTAGAAATTTTAAGTGCCGAACAATTAGACGGGTTCTGTTGATTTACGAAACGTAATATCCAGGTTCTGAATGTAATTCTAACTTTCTACTTTCCTTATATACATAATGTATAAGGAAAGTATTGTGACGGGGTCGAAAATTTGAATTCGAGTTTTCGACGGGAGAGCACGTTTCAAGCATCCCTGATCACGAATCAAACATTTTTGAAGTGATGTCTGTGTGTGTGTGTGTGTGAAAGTATGTGTGTCTGTGTGTGTGTCAGTAAGTCTGGTACAAAAATCACAATCCGTAAGCACTGGAAGCCTATTGTTTTATACGTAATCTAATATTCAGAATCCCCCTAAATTTTCGAAAGAAATTTTAACAAAATTGTCAAAAAATCGTCAAAAAATCAAAACAAAAAAAAAATCAAAAATCAAAAATCAAATTCATCAACCAATCAAAATCGTCAAAAATCAAAAAATCAAATCGTCAAAAAATAAAGTTTCGCAAATAGACATTTCTTATGTAATTTTTCATTAGAAAACGCTTGAAATAAATTTTAGAACCCTGACATGAACCGTTCTCGAGATATTGCACACTTTTAAAAAAAATTCTCAAAAAGTCATATAAAATAAAAAAAATACATTTCCTATTGAGAAACATATTCACTTTTCGTATGTAATACCATGCGATAATTTGGGTGACATCATTCTCGTGGATCTATCTCGTTGCATTCATGAAAAAAGATACTTTGAGTAATACTTTTGTATTTGAACGAACGCCAATAGTCATTTATTTGCTGTAAGAATAACTTATTTCTTCGACCATAACGCTTGGCGAGATTTTGGCGACGAATTTGACGGAATGTCGCCAACTTGGCGACTTTTTGAAATGTTGCCAAATTAACGAAAATCTCGCCAAATGGATAAAAATGACGCTAAATGAATGAAAATGACGACTAATTGTCGAAAATTCAATACCTTGGAAAGAATATTAGTATCTACTATAAGAAAAACCTATTTTTATTCACTGTAAAAGTAGTAAATTCATTACATTATATAAGGAAAGTCATGTGTTGCCCACATCAGATTTTTTACTTTCCTTATACATAATGTATAAGAAATAACGGGGTCGAAAATTCGATTTCGAGTTTTCGATGGGAGAGCACGTTTCAAGCATCCCTGATCACGAATCAAACGTTTTTGAAGAGATGTCTGTGTGTGTGTGTGTCTGTGTGTGTGTGTGTGTGTGTGTGTGTGTGTGTGTGTGAGTCTGTGGAGACGATAACTGACGAACGAATGGACCGATTCGAACGAATTCAGTACAAAAATCACAATCAATAAACACTGGAAGCCTATTGTTCTTATACGCAATCTAATGTTCAGAACTCCCCTAAATTTTCGAGTGAAATTTTGAAAAAATCGTCAATAATCCAAACCGCTAATACAGTTAAGCAAATAGACATTTCTTATGTAATTTTTCATTTCAAAACGATTGACATAAATTTTAGAACACTAACATGAACCGTTCTCGAGATATTGCACATTCTTTAAAAAAATTATCAAAAAGTCATATAAAATAAAAAAAAAATTATTGAGAAACATGTTCACTTTTCATATGTAATACCATGCGATAAATTTGGTGACATCATTCTCGTGGATCTAGCTCGTTCCATTCATGAAAAAAGATACTTTGAGTAATACTTTTGTATTTGAATGCTAATAGTCATTTTTCTGCTGTAAGAATGACTTATTTCTTCGTCCATAACGATTGGCGAGATTTTGATGACAAATTTGGTGGAATGTCGCCAACTTGGCGACTTAGTAAATGTTGCTAAATCAACGAAAAACTCGCCAAACGGATAAAAATGACGCTAAATCAATGAAAATGACGACTCATTGACGGAAATTGGTTATCTTGGAAAGAATAAAAATATCTACTACAGAGGCTGTTCGCACATTTTTTAGATGATTTTGGTAAGCGGTAATAAAAAATCGTTTGCTGCAAAAGAAATAATTCCAATTGTACTATGTTTTTAAAAGTCAAAATTATCGTCTGCGGCTTGAAAGTTTTGTTTTTATTCAAAAATGGCGTTTTTAACAAAACAGTGGTTCGAAGGCTACATTTATGCTCTTTCCGAAGAGAAATATGCATACTCTGTTATCCAAAAACGATGTGAGAGTCATGGTTTTGTGATATCTAAAGCATCGGTAGGTAATATCATCAACAGGAAAGGAAAAAAACGTCATATTGGAGCCTCAAGTGGGACAAAAATTCCAAACAAGTATCCAAGGAAAAAACGGACATCTTCGACTATTGCAAAGGTACGTTGTTTAATGTTAATAGAAAATCCCCCTAGTCAAAGGACAGTTGCAAAATCATTAAAATGCTCGGTGTCCACTGTAAACAAAATGATAAACGTTGATTTAAATCTTAAGAAAGCGAAAAAACGCAATGTGCATCGTCTTCTTCCAAATCATATCGCTGAACGCAGGACACGCTGCAGAATTCTATATGAGAAACACTTATCCAAAGAAAAATGGAAAACAATTGTCACAATAGATGAATCATGGGTATATTTAAATGATTGCAACAAAAAAAGAGCCATTTATTATCATAAAAGGGGAGAAAAAAATTTAAGTACATGGTTCAAAGAATCGAAAGAAAGTTTTTCTAAGGGATTCATGATTGTTGCTGGTTTTTCTTATAATGGCAAGTTAAAAATAATGAGAGTGGGAAAAAATGTCAAGATTAACTCCAAATACTATCAGGAACATATTTTATCGCCAATTTTTCTGAATGAAATACCATCGCTTTACCCACAGTGCCATCAGTCTGTGAGACTCCATCAGGACAAAGCTAGCAGTCACACATCAAAATCCACTGTAAATTTCCTAAAAGAAATGGAACAAAAAACTGGTATCAAGGCCATACCCTTCAATGATATCCCTACTAAATCTCCCGATGTATCACCTATGGATTTTTGTGCTTTCGGACTTTTAAAATCTGCATTATCCAAACGTCGTCCCAAAACTCTTACAGGACTCTGGAAAGCTGTTCAGGAGGAATGGGATAGAATACCTCTTCTGACACTTCAAAAGGCATTATTATCCTGGAAATTGCGGTGTTGAAAGATAGTTCAGAATAAGGGATGTCAAATAGAACATTTAAAACACAAGAATTTTATGTAATTTAGTTTTGTGAATACAATATACATCGTCTAAAAAATGTGTGAACAGCCTCTGTATAAAAATAATCTATTTTTTTTACTGTAAAATTAGTAAATTCATTGCATTATATACGGAAAGTCATATGCTGCAGACATCAGAGTTTTTTTTTTTTTGCATTTTAATAATACTTTCTCTACACCAGACAAAATTATCCATTTCTAATTCATAATTCTATTCGTTAATCTGACAAAATTCCCAAACGAAATTTAATTTAAAATCATAAATTAAACTTCATTTCAAGCTGCAGTTCAGCCATTTATACTTGCTTTATGATTTCAAAGCGAATATTGAGGAAATGAAGTTTCAAAAGGATAAGGATCTCTGATTACTGATAATGGAATGAGTGGGCTGTGTGTGCATAAGTCTGGTTTACGCCTTTCAGAATATATTTCTCAAATGAATAAGTTGCGAAACTGTATGCTGAAGTTCATTAAGGAATAACCACAGTTAAAGTGAAATTGAAAATATTATTTAGTTTAATAACATTTTGTTTCGTTGAAACTATATCCATTCAAGTGAAATGTTTTCGAAATTTGGTGAGTATCATTTTCCCTGGCAATTAATGACTGTCATTATTGATAAAATAAGGAGTGACAGTATGTAATTAGGATAAATCATATCTATTATTTAAGATCATTTATAGTAAAAGCGGTTCATACACATACTTATCAACTTATAATAAATAAATCATAAATATCTCTAAAAATATCTGATATGGGCAACACACGACTTTCCTTATATAATGCAATGAATATACTACTTTTACAGTAAAAAAACAAGTTTTTCTTATAGTAGATACATATATTCTTTCCAAGATATTGAATTTTCGACAATTAGTCGTCATTTTCATTGATTTAGCGTCATTTTTATCCATTTGCAGAGATTTTCTTTAATTTGGCAACATTTCAAAAAGTCGCCAAGTTGGCGACATTCCGCCAAAGTCGTCGCTAAAATCTCGCCAAGCTTTATGGACGGAGAAATAAGTTATTCTTATAGCAGATAAATGACTATTGGCGTTCAAATACAAAAGTATTACTCAAAGTATATTTTCTCATGAATGGAACAAGCTAGATTCACGAGAATGATGTCACCCAATTTATCGCATGATATTTCATATGAAAAGTGAACATGTTTCTCATCAGTTAACATTTTTTTTTTAATTTATGGGATCATTTGATAAAATTATTTGAAAAATGTACAATATCTCGAGAACGGTTCATGCTAGCGTTCTAAAATTTATGTCAATCGTTTTCTAAAGAAAAATTACATAAGAAATATCTATTTGCGTAACTTTATTAAAGGTTTTGATTTTTTGACGATTTTTTCAATATTTCACTCGGAAATGTAAGGGTGTTCTGAATATTCGATTACGTTTAAAAACAGTAGACTTCCAGTATTCATGGATTATGATTTTTGTACCAAATTTCATTTGAATCGCTCCATTCGTTCCTGAGATATCGTCTTCACAGACTCACTGACACACACAAACACCCACACACATACTTTCACACACACACACACACACACACACACACACACACACACACACACACAGACACACACACACACAGACATCACCTCAAAAATGTTTAATTCGTGTTCAGGAATACTTGAAACGTGCTCTCCTGTCGAAAACTCGAATTCCAATTTTCGACCCCGTCACAATACTTTCCTTATACATTATGTATATAAGGAAAGTAAAAAAAGTAGCTGACGTATCAGCCGCTGTTTGACAAATTTCTCATTTCCCGAGAGTCAAGATTCTTCGATCGCAAAAACTATTGCATATAAAAATATGAAATTTGTTACACTTGTAGAAAAATATTTGGGGAATACGCTAAAATGAACCGTTCTTTGATATATATTGTAGTTTAAGAGATAGATATTTCATGTCAAAGTCAGAGACAAAATATTTGAACTGCGAGTTTGCGTCTTAGATAGACTAACAATAGCAAGATCACGAATTTTTGCAGGAAGATACCTACATGGGTGAATTTTTGCAGGACGGAACACCTTTTTAACACTTTACAACAAAGTTGAAAAGTGTTTATGACTTTGTTCATTCTGTCTGTCTGTCTGTCTGTCTGTCTGTCTGTCCGTTAGCACGATAACTGCCGTAAAAATGACTTAATCAAAATGAAATTTTAGTATGTTGTTCAGGCGGTCTATAGGACCTATGGGAATATAAATGAATAATATCACCCAATTAGTTTTGGATTGAACCCGGGTTGAAAAAATGGAATACATTGAGCCCTATGGGACCTAATTTTTCAAGCATTTTTTAAGCGGATTTAAAATTCACAAATTGCTTCGAAAATTTTAGGCAATATTCAAATTGTTCCATAAAATATATAAAAAAAAAATCAGCGAAATATATTCAGTTGTTTTTTAAATAAAAATTAAAATAATAATAACACCACTTATATGAAGCGATCACGTGTCCATGATATGAAACGATCACATGACCCACTTCAAAATGATATATGGCATCCATCTTGTGTCAAAATCGTGATTTTTAAAGTTCTTTTTAATTCATATTGAGTGTTGTATCCGTCTAAAAGTACTTTATTTTTGCCTAAATTCTGTGCATCTACATACTGAAACAACGCAATGACATTATATTTCAGTTTAAATGCTCTTCCAAATTTGATTATTTCTACTATTAAGCCTATTTTTCACCTATGTAAAATGTAAACAGCAAAATATGTAGAATGAGTTGTATTAGAATCGCTGTAATTCTTTAACACAAAATCATTTAGTCCATGGAGTCTGCTTAGCTGATGTGAATGAAATATTCATTGATTTTAGAAAGAGACGGACGATATTTTTCGATGAAGTTTTACGCATAGAGTTTACTTACTTGTAACTCAATGGTCTTAATTTTTAAATAAAATAAATTATTATAGTATTGTGATGAATGACATGAATGGGGGAATTATTTATGAATGAAATGTTGCTTTTATAGAGAGAGCCAGGCGTGTTATTTTTTTATGACGTCATTTGAATGAATTTCAGTTGTTTTCGATGAAGTTTTCAAATATAATAAATTATCGTAGTATTATGATAATTCTAAAATTATTACCGAGGAATGTATCACATTTTAGAGATGTTTAAACCAGGCAATTTATACTTTAATGCCGTCATTTGAATGAAGTTAATTTTTTTCGATGAAGGTTTAAGGTTTCAAATATAATAAATTAATGTAGTATTGTGATAAGTTTTAAAATATTACCGAGGAATGTATTGCATTTTAGACATGTTTAAATAAAATTGCATTGAAGTTGGAAAGTGTTTCATAATCAATGCTTTAAGCATGATTGATCTTTCTTGTTAAAGTTCTTTTTAATTCATATTGAGTGTTGTATTCGTCGTAAAACCTCTTTATTTTCGTTTAAATTCTGTGCATCTACATACTGAAACAACGCAATGACAATATATTTCAGTTTAAATGAGCATCCCACTTTGATTATTTCTCTAACGAAGCCTATTTTTCACTTATGTGAAATGTAAACAGCAAAATATGTAGGATGAGTTGTATTAGAATTGCTGTATTTTTTTAACCCAAAAGTATTTAGATCATGGAGTCTGCATAGCTGATATGAATGAAATATTCATTGATTTTATACAGAGAAGGATGATTTTTTTCGAAGAAGTTTCAAGCATAGAGTTTAATTACTTGTAGTTCCATGGTCATAATTTTTAAATAAAATAAATTATTATAGTATTGTGATGAATGAAATGATTGGATAAATGTTATGAATGAAATGCTGTTTTCATAGAGAGATCCAGGCGTGTTATTTTTTCTATGACGTCATTTGAATGAATTTCAGATGTTTTCGATGAAGTTTTCAAATGTAATAAATTATCGTAGCATTATGATAGTTTTAAAAATATTACCAAGGAATGCATTGCATTTTAGAGATGTTTAAACCAGGCAATTTATATTTTAATGCCGTCATTTGAATGAAGTTCATTTTTTCCGATGAAGGTTTAAGTTTTCAAATATAATAAATTAATGTAGTATTGTGATAAGTTTTAAAATATTACTTAGGAATGTATTGATTTTAGACATGTTTAAATAAAATTGCATTGGAGTTGGAAAGTGTTTCATAATCAATGCTTTAAGCATGATTGATCTTTCTTGCTTAATTTCGATGTAGTTTTTGAGATATTTTACTTTTTATGAACTTTTGAAGTGCACTTTTCTTTTCGTGTCGTCATGTTTAGCGATTTCTCTGTCTCGTACCGTAAAACTATAGCATACAAAAATATAAAATTTGATACATTTATAGAGAAATTATAGGGTAACACGATGAAATAAACAATTTATAGATTTAAGCTTTAGTTTGACATGAGCTTTAGTTTGTTTGAGATCGCGAAGCGAGCTCAGGATCAAGGAATTCAGGTTTTGAATTCGCTGGGCTAAGAAAAATCTCTGCTTTTCTCTCCTGCGGAAAATAGGCAGAGATAGAATAGAGGTTTTTGAAAGTAGAATTTTTAGGAATGATAGATATGAAGTGAACTCTGCGAGCGCAACGAGTAGGAGGCGAAGCCTCCCGAAGGAAGCTGCGCGAGCGGAGCGAACGGGGGGCAGAACCCCCAATCATTAATAAAATATACTATGTTACCATACGTCCTGGTTTGACTTTTCAGATCCGGTACTTCTGCTGATTTGTCATTAAACTTGATAAAATAGTACAAAGTTCGTGAAAACCACAAAATACAACAGATTATGTTTTACAAAAAAATCTCAAAGGACATTTTAATAAAGGCACAATTTGCAAAAATTAGTACCTTTTCTTATTGCGCCTGGCGTCAAGCGCCTTGAAATTTCAATTTCTTAATTCTTAATTCTTGAAGCGCCGTGAAAATTTCCGTAAGTGTCCATAATTGAAAGTGAATGAATTCTACCACACTAAAATTATAAAGTCACAACTCATTAATTTACAAAAAAATGACCCCATAACTCATTAAAACACTTATATATGGCATCACAGTTCAGTACGTTCTTTCAGTATGGCGATATTGGACTTTTTTTTTTATAAGAGTCCTGATTTCAACAATCGAAGCAAATACAACCCCTAATTATTTCAGACTTGGTACTTCACAAGAAATCAATCTGGCATCGTATGTAGTGAAATACAAAATTCCAATTGTAAAATAATTATTAATGTTCTACTTGCATAAAAAATAATTATAACTCAGTTCAAAATATACAATTAAAATAAGCATCATTAGGTAGGATGTATTTTGGTAAGCTGAAAATAAGATTATATATTTCGTTCAAATAAATATATAACGTTCTTGAATCTATAATTTCTTTAAAGGCGTTTTCAGCAGCTTACTAATTAGTCAGATTCTCTTTCATAAAAGTTTGTCAAGAAATTTTTATGAAGAAATTTTATGAAAAAGCGATTATATAGTGACAAGCGGTGTATACAACTCATTTTCATCGAAATAATTGAACGTTCTTCTAATCTTTTGCACACTTGTTTTGTAGTCATACGAATTTTCGGAAAAACCAGAAGTGGCGCCACCTCCCTAACCGGAATGGGAAAACCTTAGTGAATCCCAAAACCCTCCAAACTTCGGTGCTTATTCCATATCAGTCATCATCTGAGCTCTATCTATAGCCAGTCTTAATAAATGTGTTTAGGAAATTCTTAAGCTAAGATAAAAATTACTAAAAAAGGAAACCCATAGTGAATCCTTTATTCCACTCTGGAATTGGATGCTGAATAAATATCAGTCATCCTTAATTTCTTTCAATATCCAATCCTGAGAAATATGCTTTTCAAGGAAAAGTTTCAAATTGGAAGTGGAAAAGGAACTATAAATGGAAATCCTTAGTGAAGCACCCTTCCTATAGATATTATTCTGAATCCATATCAATTATTATTTAAGTTCTGTCTATAACCTATCTTGATAAATATAGGTTTAAAAAATCTGATGTGAGCAGCACATGACTTTCCCTGCCGACTCATATTCATGTTCTCTTCATTTCTTTTATAATTTATTAAATTGAGTTTAATGACAAAACAACGCTAAATTAGCATTTCTAATTCATTTTTACTTTCCCTGCAATACATGGTAATGTATAGGGAAAGTATTGGAATCATGCCGAAAATCACAACTCGAGTTTTCGAAGGATCTACACGTTTCGAGACCCCTAGAATACGAAAAAACCATTTTTAGCGTGACGTCTGTGCGTGTGTCTGTGTGTCTGTCTGTCTGTCTGTCTGTCTGTCTGTCTGTCTGTGTGTCTGTCTGTGTGTCTGTCTGTCTGTCTGTGCAGATTTTGTATCCACTGTAACTAAAAAACTAATCGACCGAATTTCACAAAATTTGGTAGGTAAGTCACTTGTGGGCGGGGCTAGTGCTGATTAGTTTTGGGTACGATTCGGAATAAAAGAACCCGCCTTTTTTTGCGAAATGGCCCGCAAAAGCTTGTATCCACTCTAGCTGAAAAACTAATGAACCGAATTTCACAAAATTCGGTAGATGAGTCACGTATAGGTCACTCTGGTGCTGATTAGATTTTGGTACGATTCGGAAAAAAATAACCTGCCTTTTTTTGCAAAACGGCCAGCAAAAATCTTCAAAATCTAAACTAAGGAACTTGGTATACTTAGATATATCCATTAAATGCCCGTTTAATACGTGATGTTTAACGACGAAAAGAATAAGACCAACCCCATTACACTAGGACTAGCCGTTCTCGAGATATTTTAGTTTTTCGTACTTTCCCTACGCCACCTTTGAAAATAAGCCCGGTTACCGAATGAGAACGAAATTTGAATTAAAAGTGAATTACATTTAATTGAAATAAATAGAACGTGGATATAAGTTTGCAGGGAAAGTCATGTGCTGCCCACATCAGATTTTTACTTTCCCTGCAGTACATGGTAATGTATAGGGAAAGTATTGGAATCATGCCGAAAATCACAACTCGAGTTTTCGACGGATCTACACGTTTCGAGACCCCTAGAATACGAAAAAACCATTTTTAGCGTGACGTCTGTGCGTGTGTCTGTGTGTCTGTCTGTCTGTCTGTCTGTCTGTCTGTCTGTCTGTGTGTCTGTCTGTGTGTCTGTCTGTCTGTCTGTGCAGATTTTGTATCCACTGTAACTAAAAAACTAATCGACCGAATTTCACAAAATTTGGTAGGTAAGTCACTTGTGGGCGGGGCTAGTGCTGATTAGTTTTGGGTACGATTCGGAATAAAAGAACCCGCCTTTTTTTGCAAAATGGCCCGCAAAAGCTTGTATCCACTCTAGCTGAAAAACTAATGAACCGAATTTCACAAAATTCGGTAGATGAGTCACGTATAGGTCACTCTGGTGCTGATTACATTTTGGTACGATTCGGAAAAAAATAACCTGCCTTTTTTTGCAAAACGGCCCGCAAAAATCTTCAAAATCTAAACTAAAGAACTTGGTATACTTAGATATATCCATTAAATGCCCGTTTAATACGTAATGTTTAACGACGAAAAGAATAAGACCAACCCCATTACACTAGGACTAGCCGTTCTCGAGATATTTTAGTTTTTCGTACTTTCCCTACGCCACCTTTGATAATAAGCCCGGTTACCGCATGAGAACGAAAATTGAATTAAAAGTGAATTACATTTAATTGAAATAAATAGAACGTGGATATAAGTTTGCAGGGAAAGTCATGTGCTGCCCACATCAGATTTTTTGTTTTTATTTGGTAATTGGACATTTCTCCAAAATCGGGCTAACAAAAATGCAAGAAATCTTAAATATTTTGAGAACGGTTAGTCCTAAAGTATAATGGAGTGTGATATATTATTTTCCTCTTCAAAAATTGCGTATAAAAGAAGAATTTAATTGATACATTTGAGCATACACTTAGTCTTTTTTTAAGATTTTGGCGATTTTAGCGGGCCATTTCGTAAACAAAGGCAGGTTGTTCTTTTCCTAATCATACCCAAATCTAATCAGCCCCAGAGTATCCCACAAGTAACTTATCTACCAAATTTTGTGAAATTTGGTCAATTAGTATTTTAGCTAGGGTGGATACATAAAATTTTTGCAGGCCATTTCCTACAAAAAGGCAGGTTGTTCTTTGTCGAATCGTACCAAAATCTAATCAGCACCAGAGTATCCCACAAGTAACTTATCTACCAAATTTTGTGACAATTGGTCAATTAGTATTTTAGCTAGAGTGGATACATGAAATTTTTACGGACCATTTCACATAAAAAGGTGGGTTCTGTTTTTACGAATCCTACCAAAAACGAATCAGCAGCAGGGTCTAACCTAAGTGACTTAACTACCAAATTTTAGGAAATTCGGTCCATTAGTGTTTTAGTTAGAGTGGATACATACATTGCACAGACACACAGACACATAGACACACACACACAGACGTCACGCTAAAAATAGATTTTTCGTATTCTAGAGGTCCCGAAACGTGTAGATCCGTCGAAAACTCGAGTTGTGATTTTCGGTATGATTCCAATACTTTCCCTATACATTACCATATATTGCAGGGAAAGTAATAAAATGAAAATTTTTGAGCTGAAAATGTATAAAGAACTAACTGGTAATGGAAATCCCCTACCAGATTTAATGTTGAATCCAGATCCGTTATCATCAATTATGCATCTGTAGCATATACTGGGAAATTGATGCTTTATAAAAGTTTTAAAAACTGTAGTGTGACAAACTTTTTGCCACCGAAAAGTGATATCTTGCTCGATATAAGGAGCGGAATGATGATGCAAAGTGGCGTATTACTTTCCCTGCAAAACATGGTAATGTACAGGGAAAGTATTGGAATCATGTCGAAAATCGCAACTCGAATTTTCGACGAATCTAGACGTTTCGAGACCTCTAGAATACGAAAACCTATTTTTAGCTTGACGTCTGCGTGTGTATCTGTCTGTCTGTGTGTCTGTGATATGAATGTACCCACTCTAATGCAAAAACTGATGGACCGAATTTCATAAAATTTGGTAGGTAAGACCCTTGGGTGCGACCTTGGTGCTGATTAGTTTTTGGTACAATTCGGAAAGAAATAACCTGCCTTTTTTTGCGAAATGGCCCGCAAAAATCTCATGCATTCACTTTAGTTGAAATACAAATTGACCAAATTTCCCAAAATTTGGTAAATAAATCACATGTGGGATACTCTGGTGCTGATTAGATTTTGGTACGATTCGGAAAAGAACAACCTGCCTTTTTTACGAAATGGCTCTCAAAAATCACTAATATCTAAAAACAGACTTCATATGTTCAAATGTATCAATTAATTGCTTCTTTTATAAGTAATTATTGACGAGGAAAAGAATAAGAACAACTCTATTTCTCTAGAACTAACCGTTCTCGAGATATTTGAGATTTTTCGCATTTTTTATGCCGCCTTTGTAAAAATGTCCAATTACCAAATAAACGCAGAAATTGAATTAAAAATGCAAATTTAGTGTCATTTTGAGCAATTAAACTCAATTTAATGAGTTCTTAAGTAAATAAAGAAAAAAATGAATTTAAGTGATTATTAATTATTATCTCATTTGAAAATTATTATTAATTATCATTAATTATTAACTCATTTTAAAAATGAGTCTTCAGGGAAAGTCATGTGCTGCCCACATCAGATTTTTTAATTTAATTCCATTTCTGTATCGCCAGGGCGAATTGTTTTTTCAATTGATGTGAAATCCACATACTTACTAATCTTTAACCCATAATCCATAAAATTAATGGCAAAATCATGTTCCACGATCAACTTACCTATAGATGACTGTGATATGTGTTGTGCTCTCTACCATTTGGAGTGTATATGTACTTCAAGTAACGGTTCAACTTTTTGTCTAACCATACTATAGCTTAAATTGAAAAAAAAGATAAAAATAATAAATAAATTTAAAAATTGCTTAAATATTAAGCGATGAACTTAAACATATATGAAGACTGAAAAAATAATAATATTTATAACTAAATATTTATATAAGATCTAATATCGATTAAATGGAATATTAAAGTTAAGATAATGTCCAATATCAAATGAAATGGGGAAAAGCAAGTATTAACATAAAATGTACGTGTATTAAAAAGAAGCACATACATTAGGAAGTTATACATTTATTAAACCATTGAAACATAATATTATTTAAACATAATGGTATAACTAATCATTAAATAGAGTAATACTCATTTATAACACTGGGGATTATATGTTTTGTTATACTGCTATCATAACTCGCAGTGATATTTTCTCCTTATAGAGGGGCGATGTCGAGAAAGAACAAGCCACGGATATTGAAATATAAATTGCCTTGAAGTTCTTTGTAGTCAGTTCATCATATTAACATTTTAGCATTTACCATGCTCTCCTAAATCCATATCCTTCGTCTCTACCTCTTTATTTTCAAGTTCTCTCGTTTTCAAATTAAAAACCTCTCTATCTCTGAAATTTTAATTTACGCCAGCACCGTTTATTTTACGCAATTTTAGAGGCACAATTGGTTGTTTTCATATCTTTGAACCTTCAAAGGCAACTCCTAGTTGCTTTGGATAGTGGAATTGTAAATATCTTTGTAAATATCTTTTGTAAATATCTTTTCCCATTTTTGAGAACGCCTTTTATAGGCTTTTTTTTATTGTCTTAGATCAGTTCTGCATCGTGTACCAATCGAATACTGCACTTGGGGACCACATTCCATCCAGAGGCATTTTTCTTCGGTGTATCAGATCTGTCACTAATCCCTGAGGTCAAAGGCTTCTTTGAATGTAGCCAGCGTTGAGCTGCAATTTAGTAGTAGAAGCTGTAAGTAGTAGCTGTAACTAAAAGCCACTACCTTGATGACTTCTCAACAGCCGGCATCCTGTATTACTTTCCTGATATACATAATGTATAAGGAAAGTATTGTGACGGGGTCGAAAATTCGAATTCGAGTGTTCGACGGGAGAGCATGTTTCAAGCATCCCTGATCACGAATCAAACACTTTTGAAGTGATTTCAGTGCGTGTGTGTGTGTGTGTGTGTGTGAAAGTATGTGTGTGTGTGTGTCAGTGAGTCTGTGGAGACGATAACTGATGAACGAATGGACCGATTCGAACGGAATTTGGTACAAAAATCACAATCCAAAAACACTGGAAGCCTATTGTTTTTATACGCAATCGAATGTTCAGAACCACCCTAAATTTTTGAGTGAAATTTTGAAAAAATCGTCAAAAAATCAAAACCGCTAGTAAAGTTACGCAAATAGACATTTCTTATGTAATTTTTCATTAGAAAACGATTGACATAAATTTTAGAACGGTAACATGAGCCGTTCTCGAGATATTGCACACCTTTCAAAAAAATTATCGAAAAGTCATATAAAATAAAAAAAATATATTTCCTATTGAGAAACATGTTCACTTTTCATATGTAATACCATGCGATAAATTTGGTGACATCATTCTCGTGGATCTAGCTCGTAAAATATACTTTGAGTATTATTTTTGTATTTGATCGCCAATAGTCATTTATCTGCTGTAAGAATAACTTATTTCTTCATCCATAACGCTTAGCGAGATTTTGGCGGAATGTCGCCAACTTGGTGACTTTTTGAAATGTTGCCAAATTAACGAAAATCTCGCCAAATGGATAAAAATTACGCTAAATCAATGAAAATGACGACTAATTGTCGAAAATTCAATGTCTTGGAAAGAATATAAGTATATACTATAACAAAAACCTACTTTTTTTCTGTAAAAGTAGTAAATTTATTACATTATATAAGGAAAGTCATGTGTTGCCCACATCAGATTTTTTTTACTTGAATTTACCTTCAGACGATAAGCATAAAAATTATGAAATTTTTTAAGGACAATATATTTTTGGCCACCAGAATCTTACATTATAGTGTTATATTGAGAAATCTTTTAAATTCAATATAATATAATAGCATCAGAAATAATTAATTGCATTTGTTCATACTTATTACACATAACTTATTTTCCTGAATATTATAAAACTTTTCTAGGAGTATTTGTTAAATATATTTTGTTAAACTATTGTTCGGAGAAACATTTTATTCCATATATTTATTGGTGAAACTATGCTTTATCCCTTGCGCTTTCGCTAGACGAATCGATTTATCTAAGCAAATTCGTAAGAACATTTGAATATCGCGCTTCAAAAGTGCAAAACAGCATTAAATTTATCGATAAAATGCAATTTTAAAGCATATTTTGATACGGATTTATGTTATAAATTTTCCACCACTTTGCTTTTAAGATATTTTCGCATTTTCCGATCATTTACAATTCTTATAAAACGAAACTTTTTATATGGGATTTGACACGATAAAATGGAAATTTTGTATTATTTTATTCGGAGAAAGCATGCGATGTGTGTCCAACACATAGATATCTCTAGAAACTAAATTATTTCTTAACTTGTGGCAAAACACAACTTGTAACGCGTTTAATTTTTATCGCAGAATCAAAGAACCTACATTTGTAATCAATAATTTAGAAACTAAGTTTATATATATATTTTTATTAGCACTTTACAACAAAGTTGAAAAGTGTTTATGACTTTGTTCATTCTGTCTGTCTGCCCGTTAGCACGATAACTGCCGTAAAAATGATTTTCTCAAAATGAAATTTTAGTACGTTGTTCAAACGGTCTATGCGACCTATGGGAATATATATGAATAATATCACCCAATTAGTTTTGGATTGAACCCGGGTTGAAAAATGAAATACATTGAACCCTATGGGACTTAATTTTTCAAGCATTTTTTAAACGGATTTAAAATTCGCAAATTGCTTCGAAAATTTTAGAAAATATTCAAATTATCCCATAAAATATATAAAAAAATGTCAGTAAAATATATTCAGAAGTTTTTAAATACAAATTCAAATAATAATTACACCTCTTATATGAAGCTATCACGTGACCATTATATGAAGAGATCACGTGACTGACTCAAAATAAAATATGGCATCCAAATTGTGTCAAAATCTTGATATTTAAAGTTCTTTTTAATTCATATTTAGTGTTGTATCCGTCCTAAAACAGCTTTATTTTTACTTAAATTCTGTGTATCTACATACTGAAACAAGACAATTACAATATATTTGAATTTAAATGATCATCCAAATTTGATTATTCCTATAACGAAACCTATTTTTCTCTTATGGAAAATGTAAACAGCAAAATATGAAGAATAAGTTGTATAAGAATTTCTGCAATTCTTTAGCGCAAAATTATTTAGCTCATGGAGTCTGCATAGCTGATATGAATGAAATATTCATTGATTTTACAGAGAGAAGGGCGATTTTTTCGATGAAGTTTTAAGCATAGAGTTTAATTACTTGTATCTCCATGGTCTTAAATTCTCAAATAACATAAATTATTATAGTATTGTGATGAATGAAATGAATGGAAAAATGTTTATGAATGAAATGCTGCTTTTATAGAGAGAGCCAGCCGTGTTATATTTCGATGACGTCATTTGAATACATTTTAATTGTTTTCGATGAAGTTGTCAAATATAATAAATTATTGTACTATTATGATAATTTTAAAAGCATTACCGAGAAATGTATTATATTTTAGAGATGTTTAACCCAGGCAATTTTTTATTTCAATGCCGTCATTTGAATGAAGTTCATTTTTTTCGATCAAGTTTTAAGTTTTCAAATATAATTAATTAATGTAGTATTGTGATAATTTTAAAACTATTACCGAGGGATGTACCGCATTTTGGAGATGTTTAAATAAAATTACATTGAAGTTGGAAAGTGTTTCATAATCAATGCTTTATGCATGATTGATCTTTCTTGTTTATATTTCTCTTTCATTCTTTTTTAGTTTTCTATATATACTTGTTAATTAAAAAACGCTCAGAATGCTGCTGTAATAAAACTCAATTATATAGAAACATCCTAAATACAGTATAAATAAAAATACATACTGATCAAGCGGTTTTGAAGGAAGAAAACAGCATTTTTTTTCAGAACAAATAAGAAGTGCAGGTAACACTTCTTATTTGTATTCAAGTATGTCTTCAAACATGTCTCACTTTTTTAACTCAAGTATTTGTATTACCACACTTACTTGAATAAGTGAGATTGAGTTTCTTTTTTATCCTGAAAAAGAAGTTTTGCTTTCGAGACTGGTTAGCTGTTTGTGTCTATGCTGTGATTACGAAGTTTTTATATTATTGAGCATACTCAGTAAGTTATTACGAGTGGAAATACAGCGTTGTAGACTCGGAACAAAAGACCTTGAGTTACCCTAAGTGAGACCTTGAATTACCTCATTGTGTTGTCTAAACTAACTGAAGAGCAAAACAATTCGTTAATAAAACAGCATGAAACAGAGATGTAAATCTATCCGGCAAGAAATAGAAATGCTATAAATGCCTCAACGATTAGAAATTTCTATAGAATCTTTAAAATTCGAAAACCTTCAGTTTTCCTTATCAGTATTATACTTGTTGATTATATAAATAACATTTGCGAAAAATACACCTATAGAACAGCTAATATATCTACATATTGTTTGAGGTCTCCACAAAGAAACGGCATTTTGCTTGGAAAACTCTTATTAACAGAAAGAACAGAAAGTAATATATATTTAGTACCCATAGGGAATTGCGTTTATATTTTTAATAAAACACAATTTAAATGAATGACGAAACATACTTTTAAAAAGGAAAAAACATAAAAATCCCTCATGTTATAAATCAACTTTCAGAAATATTTTCGCATTGTTTAGAAGAATAAAAAGTGTAACATACTTTATTATGGCTGAATTTCTCAGCATGAGCTTAAAATGAATAAAACTAATATTTTCCGAAACAAACATTAAATTAGAAAAGAGACCAACAGGGAAATATGAATCTCCATATTCCACAGTCTATTACATGTTTTGCATATAAAATTCTCCATACGAATTAAGGTTACTTTTATACGACGTAGAATTGTAATATGTATTTCAGTAAGAATGATATCAAATACTACTTTTAAATATGCATAGCGAATAACAATGTACCAATGTGCTTAGCATATTATATGTTTAGAATATTTTTAGAGAAAAGTCCTAATGCAATCTGAAAGTTGTATCGCATTTAGAAAGATATAAGGAATGTAGCTTTTATGTGCTTGCTCGCGACCAACCATGGGGGCAAACACCACTCACATAGGAGGGCAGGCTCCAAAGAGGATATATATTTTATATATATATATTTTTTTACTTTCTGATACTATGTAATTTAGTTTGAAGGAAGTATTGTTTTTAAGAAAACTTTCGAATACGAGATTCTGATGCCCGTATATGTTTTCAGACCTCCTAAACACGTTTTAACTATTTTCAGAGGGATGTCTGTCTGTCCGTCCGTCCGTTTGTGGTCAATTTTTTATATACACGATAGCAGCCACAAATATTAATGGATTTTCACGAAACTTTATATCCGGCTTTGTTATCCAAAAATCTTGGACTAGATAGAATTTTTTTTTTTCAATTCGAACGAAAACTTTGAAATTTATTCGACATTTTATATTTTTTAGCATGGAAGCATAGGTCAAAATTTGACATAATCATGCAGAAAAGATTGTTTTATGCGTCAACGATCATAAATCTTAACCTTTTGCTTTCGATCCCCCTTTGCAGACATTGGTATCCATGGACTCCAATGCCTGCAAAGGGGGATCGAACTGTTTAGGACAGGGTGTGTCAAATACCTGTGTCATGTCGCAATTCTGCGCCATGAGCCTTTCTTATTTTTCTGCGAGAGAAACATCCTTCTCTCCGTTCGTGCCTGTGCTGTGTTTTTCGCTAACACTTGTTTCCATTGAAATCGCATTAAAAAGCGCATTTCGTCGTGAATTCGTTGGAATGTCTGGACTTAGTGTCTGGCCGGGATGCGTGACGTCAGCTCGCTTGTTGCCAGGAGAAGCGCGCCTGTCCAATCAGGAAGAGGCGAAAAGCGAAGGAGAACCTTTTTGCGTGGGCTCAAGCGACCCAGACTTCTCGCTCTTGTAGCTGGAAATTGGACCTAATAGGTCGCTTAAAGAATTTGTCTGAAGATTTTAGACAAAGGCCTTTAGCCAAAATGGCTTGCCTTTCATCTGGAGCTGAGGAAGAAGCGGAGCCTGGAACCCATTATTAATTATCTGTTGTGCATTTTTCTAAATATTTTTTTTTATTCCAGGTATATATATCCGTCATCAACCCCCGGATTTTTGAAGTAGTCGGAAAATGATTCAGACCGGTGCAAAAATGGACTGAAGTCCTATATTAAAGTTTTGGATCATTCCCACACCTCTTACCTAGAGAATCTTTGATTATACCTAAATCGTACTCAGCTGATGAGAATCTTTGTTCTGCAAAATTTGAAATGTATAAGAGACAAGGTAACCTTTGTTTTTCGGGAAATTTATTGCCGTACAGCACTGGCATAACGAGGACCAACCTCTAAATTAAATGGCTCATGTTAAATGTATTTTTGGTTATTTAAATTCATAATTGAAACCATATGAATATTGAATTGAAATTAATGTGATATATAAATTTTGAACAGAGCAGATAGTCTGATTGTTAATACATAAAATAAAGCTCTGATTATAATTAGATAATTTGAAGGATAAATATATATATATATATGCTGCTGAAATTCTTAAAATAAATAATAAATTGAGTGACAAATGAGCCTTGTTATTTGTGTTACGTTTTACTTTACTCACTGTACATCATTTAGGGTTTAATTCCCCTAAACTGGGAACTCCTTTAGATCTTGAACCTGGTGTTTTTGCTGATAAATTTTTGAGATTAAATATGTTAAATATATGTCTCTTTGGCTTTTTGAAATTACGATCACGAGTTGTGGGTGGTGGAGTCAGTAGGTGCTGTTTGTACTGACCCAGCTCCCACAAATTGGTGCCTGTTCCCTTTCCCAGAGTATTACAGTGAGTGAGGTATAATTTTATGAAGGAGTACAAAAAAATGTTTTTTGTTTGATTGTGTAAAAATATATTGCAGTACTAATATGTCGAAGTAAGTTAAAAAGTTCTTTAGTGGTGAAAAATATTTGAGTTTAATGGGCATGAAAATTTTTATTTATGTGTCATATAGTAAAAAAGTGCAAAAGCACATAAGCCCAGATGCACCAACAGTATTATGTGCATGATTGAATTTGCATTTTACATATTGAAATTGTGTTACATATATATTTTTGAGGTATTTGATATACATAAATACACAAAGTTTTATATGATATATGATGTATGATATAATTGAAATTTCCAAATACACACACATTAAAAGGTAAATACATGAAGTGCATACATTTATTTTGAAAAGTGAATACAAAAGTTCTGTGCACATGCAAAAGTGATTCGAAGTTCATGATAATGAACAAAAAGTGAAAAAAGTTACACGTAGTGTTTTTCGGTGCTCTGCTTACACATAAATAAGTAATTTAAGCGAAAGTGAAATCAATTTTCCACAATAAACTGTGCTTCGTGATAAATTAGAATCTGTGTCGGTGAAAAACCTTGTGCTAAAATGCCAAAATCTAGAAATACGAGAGCAAGCAGGAGTAGAGACTCCTCTACACAACGGAATTCATCTAACCGTGTTCCTTCGGTGTCTCCACCACGACTTTCCCCGAATTCTGGTAGATCAGCTTCCGCTGTTAGAGACTCTAACAAAATGAAAATCGGAGTTGGTTTTCAGTTTCTTGGATCCATTCCGGGTTTTGCTGGTAATGCAAATGAATCTTTCCAGGTCTTTTTGGAAAAGTTTTTATTAGTGGCGGAACACGCCGAATGGACAAATAAAGATAGAATTTTCGTTCTGAAGTTGAAATTGTCTGGTAGGGCAGAAAGACTGATAAAATCAATTCCAAAACTAAATCAAAGCACGAATTTTACTGAAGTTGTTAACGCACTCAAGGACAATTTTACAAAAAAGAAAATATTGCCAAGAACGTTGCCGCACTAGTAAATTGCAAGCAAATGACAAATGAGAGTGTACGCGATTATGCGAATCGCATAGAAGCTGAACCTATGTGGCTTTCCCACAAGATACTGGGTCGGACAATGAAGATTCCCTGAGAACTGCTATTTTACTAAATGCATTCAAGAAAGGGTTGAAAATCATTATTCGAAAAGCGGTGTTATCTGCAAACCCACAGTCATTTGAAGCTGCGAAAGAAATTGCAATATTGGAAGAAGAAGTGCAAAATGAAGTGCTGGAAGAAATGACAGAGGACATAAATGCTGTGAGAATTGAAAATGACCCTAAACATGAAATTGAAGAACTGAAGAAACAATTGAATTCAAAGAAGAAAGAATTTGAGAAGTTAAGAAAAAAATTCAGTGAGAACTCAGAAAAAAGAAAGAAAAGACTGAATGAAATAAGAGAAGATCTGGAAAAGAGCAATTCCAGTTTTGAAGAATCTTTTATGGATACGCCCTCTACAAGCAGATACAATGAAAATGAATTAGAAGAGGAAGATTGGGAAGATATTCCAGAAAGAAAGAAACATAAACCATCAACATCTTTCAGAACTTCTACACCATCCAAAAGATCTGAAAATAGAAACCGTTTCAGTCAAAGAAGAATTCCAGTTGCCTCACAGGAAGAAGAGTGGTATGTTAAAAGTCCATATCAAAATTATTCTCCAAGAAAGAACTCTCTATTTTTTAGAAGACCTTTTCGTAACAGTTCATACAGAAATTCAAATTTCCAGAGAAGAAATTTTTCAAATTTTAGAAATTCCTTTGACAATTATAAATTTCAAAACTTCAATAATTTTGGATATAGAAGAAATAACAGATATTTTAATAATAGATTTGGTAATAGAAGACAATTTGGAAGACAGAATTTCAGAGGACAAAACTTTCAATCTCCACTAATTAATAGACAAAATTCTGAAGTTAGTTACATGACAGAAATCGAGGCTCCTTGCCAAAACAATTTTCCTATTATTCAAGTTTTTGTTGAAGATGTCAAACTAAATGCTTTAATCGACACTGGAAGTTCCATAAACATTATCTATAGTGATGCTTTACGCAAAATCAATCCGAGAAAAGTACAATTAAAGCATACATCCACTATTCTGAGAGGAATTGGAAGTCAAAATAATTTGGTTGACAGAAAAGCTTCTTTTCCCATTATTATTGGAAATGAAAGAGATATGATTGAATGCTGCATTTTAAATACACCTGCCCCAGGAAGGTACAACATGATTTTAGGAAGTACATTTTTACATGAGAAACAAGTGACAATTACTTACAGACATAAACGTGTGAATTTTTTGTACTGTAGTATTCCCTTTACTGAATTTACCGAATCACAAAGTTTTACTGTGATTTCTGATGATGTACAATTTAAACCAGTCGAGAGTTATGCAATAAGCCATGATTTTGACAGAAGAAATTACAATTTTACAAATGATGTGGATTATAGATCCAAAGACACAAATTTTTCAAGAAATTTTAGAGGATATGAAAATAGATGTAATAATGGATATTTATTTGAACAAAACAATTTTCACAATGAATTTAGAGATGTTGATTTTAGAAATTTTGATGCAAATGGAAATGAAAGGTCAAATATTGAATGTGAAAATGATTTATATGAAAGACAGATGAATGACAATGTACATACAGACAGATTTTTGACAAAAGACAATACCAGTGACAATGAAATATTTCAGACAGATTGTGATAAACATGATGAAGGAAGTTCACAACAAAATCAGGCAATAGGGATTGCCAAAGCTTTCAACAAATGTGTCTTGAAGCCATATACTGAATCTTTTATTAAATTAAAAAGAAATTACAAAATTAAGAAAGACACGACAATTTTACTTGAACCTATCAATAATAAAGAATTTTCTGCTAACAAAATTTTCATTGCTAGAAGCATTCACAAAATTCCTGAAAATGACTTTTTGTATGCAAAAGTTGCAAATCCATCTGAGAAAATTGTTTATATAAACAAAGGTATGAAATTAGGAACTTTCGAAAACATCCATGAATCTGATATTGACATAAATAATAGAGCTGACATTGAAAACTGTATTGAAGAAAATGAAACATTTGATGCATGGGGAGGAGATTTTGATTTGAAACATATGAACTATGCTCAGAAAACTCTACTTTTGAAATTACTAAGTAAATATAAACATGTTTTTGCTAAAAATATGAAAGAATTGTCTGGATGTGACACTATTTTGCACGAAATTAATCTTGAGTCTAACATACCTGTTAGGCAAAAGCCATACCGCATTCCACACAATTTACAGAAAGAACTTTCACGCCAGGTCAACGAATTATTAGATGCCAAAATAATCCAAAGAAGTACTTCACCTTACAATACTCCGGTGTTGTTTGTTAAGAAACCTGATGGAAGTTATCGGTTGGTAGCCGATTTCCGAAAGTTAAATAAGATCACAATTGTAGAGAATTTTCCGATACCCAATATATCGGAACTCATCGATAACTTGTCTGGAGCCTTGTATTTTTCGACTCTGGATCTAACCAGTGGATTTTACCAATTGTGTTTACATCCTAATGATTATCCAAAAACTTCTTTTTCAACACCTGACGGTCATTTTGAATGGACCAGAACTCCATTTGGTCTTAAGAATGCGCTCGCATCCTTTCAGAGACTGATGTCTCTGGTGCTGGCTGGCATATCTGGAATTTATATAGATGATATTATCGTCGCTTCAAGAACATTCGAAGAACATTTGAAAAAACTAGAAGAAATTTTTGTAAGATTAAGTAAACATGGTCTAAAATTAAAGCCAAGTAAATGCCATTTCTTCAGAAAAACAATTAAGTATCTTGGATTTTTGGTATCAAATGGAAAAGTACAACCTGATACTCATAATTTGGAAGTTGTAGAGAAATTCAAAATTCCTAAATCAATAAAGAATGTGAGACAGTTTCTTGGACTCACTGGATTCTATAGAAAATTCATAAAGGATTATGCAGAACTGACACTGCCATTAACAGAATTATTGAAGACTAAGAATAATGAAAGTAAAAAGAAATTTATTTGGACTAATGAAGCTCAAAAATCTTTTGAAATTTTAAAAGGAAAACTTTTGTCAAAACCAATTTTGACCCTTCCAGATTTTAGGAAACCATTTATTTTACATACTGATGCTTCAAATCACTCTTTAGGCTGCTATTTGTCCCAAGAAGATGAAAATAAAATTTTGCATCCAATATCTTATGCTAGTCGTAAACTTAATGAAGCTGAATGTAAATACAGCGTTGTCGAAAGAGAAGCATTAGCTGTTGTATGGGCTACTAACTATTATAAACACTATTTAATTGGAAAACCTTTTACAATTTTTTGTGACCAAAAATCTTTGTCCTTCATATTTAAATTAAAAGATCCTACATCTAGATTGGCAAGATGGATCGCATCTTTATCACAATTTGATTATCAAATAGTACATAAACCAGGAAAAGCAAATGTGGTTGCTGATTATATGTCGAGAAATGTAGATGAATGTACAAATACTATTGACAATATTCCACAAAGATTTGTGTCACAATATAAAGTTATAAATCAAAATGTTAATCAAAATTTTCCAAGTGTAAATCAAAATTCTCAAAGTTCTAATAATGTAAACAATACTAATAGTAGCAATAGAAGAGAATCAGAAGTCAATTTGAATCCAGTCAATACAAATGAAGCAAATGAAATTTGTGCTGTTAATAATAATGAAAGTGAAATTCAAAATGAAAATAACATACAAAGTAGTCAATTGGAACAAACATTTACTTGTCCTACCTTGCTCATAAGAATTAAGAATGCTCAAAAATCTGACCCAAGGTGCAATAAAATTATAGATCTCCTAGATAAAAACATAAAACCTTACCCACAAACTTTGGTATTTTTTAGAAAAGATGATATACTGTGGTGTACTCATAGACACCCTAAGCGTAGACACCAAGAACAGTAAAGAGTTGTTGTTCCACAGGAACTTGTGTCTGAAATTTTATGGCTGCATCATGATTGCCCTACTTACGCACATTGTGGATTTAGAAGAACTTTTGCTTCTGTAAGTAGAAAATATTTTTGGCAGGGAATGTATTCCCAAACACAAAATTATGTAGCCTCATGTGAAATTTGTGTGGTAAATCGTGGTTTTAGAAATAACAAAGCACCCATACAAAGATTTTCAAGATCCACATATCCATTTGAGCGTATCGCCATGGATTGTGTCGGACCATTACCTATATCAAGATCTGGAAATAAATTCATACTTGTCATAACTGACTATTTTACAAGATGGCCTGAAGCATATCCCTTAGCTTCAATTAAAACTGAAGACATTTTGAATTGCTTAGAGCACTACATGGCTCAGCATGGTATACCCAAATACATCGTCTCGGATCAAGGGACGAATTTTGTTTCTAGAACAGCAAGATGTTTTTATAAGAAATTAGGAATAATAAAGAATACTACTACTGCCTACATGCCATCTGTAGACGGTTGTGTTGAAAGATTAAATGGTACTTTGATCAGATCCTTGAAAAATATTGCATATAACGATAAAGATAATTGGGACAATCTGATACATTTTGCTTTATTAGCACATAGAAATGCCATACATGCTTCTACGGGTGAATCACCTGCTTATTTACTCTATGGTAGAGATTTAACAGTTCCAAATACCTTGATTGCTGGATTTAAACCTCCGACATATGAATCAACATATGATTATGGGGAAGACATGAGATTCCGACTTAAAAGAACATATGATGTAGTAAAAAGTAACTTAGAAAAAGCCGAAAATTCACAAATTTTACAACAGCATAAGAAAGCAAAGATGCCCAATATTAAAATTGGTGATTTAGTATATCTTTACACTCCCTTTTTGTCTCAAGGCCAGTCAAGAAAACTGAGCTCTTTTAATAAAGGTCCTTTTAAAGTGATAAAACAAACTTCTGCTGTCAATTTTTTAATAAGACATGTGATGAATCCCAAAAATGAACAACTGGTTCATGTGAACAGACTGACTCTTTTACCTCCAAGAAGAGAGGAATTGCAAAAATTTTCAAAACAAACTCATGAAAGTCAAAAATTGAACTCTAAGCCAAATAAACTTACTCCTGTGATCACCGCTGAGAAAGACTCTGTGAAACTAAAATCGTGTTTAGCGAATCCTGCAGAAAGATCTCAAAACAAAAAAACTGTGAAAAGAGTAAGATTTAATTTGCCAAATAAAAGGGTAAATGAAAATGCTGTTCATACTAGAACAAACTTTCATGCAAATAAAAATCAGCAATATGTTCAGAGGAATAATTCAAATAACTTTGATAATAGAGGAAATGGAAGAATCATTTACAACAATAACTTTAGAAATAGTTATACACCACACCAAAATCAGTATTTCATGACAAACAGAAATACACGTACACCTTATAATCTTAGGAATAAAAGATTTTCACAATATTAAATTTTGGTTGAGTTCACAATTTTTCAGAAATTAAATTTTGCAAGAAAGATTTCATTTTTAGTTAAAGTTTATACTTGTTTAAGTTTTATATTTCAATATTGTCTTTTAAAATAGAATTTATGAAAAAATTGTTGTGATTTAAAATTTATTGGAAATCTTGCATTTAAAGTAAAAAGTAAATAAGAAAAAGTAATTGATTTGTGAACTATAATTTATGAATGTTTATATTATAAATTAAATAATAAGTAAATTTGTTAATTGACTCTCCTTGGACTTTAAAATTTTTCGAGAGTCTTGTTTTGATTGACTTTGATTATATTGATGTGTTTTATTGTAAAAAAATGTTTGATTATTTGTTTAAGTTCATTAATGAAAATAATTTAATTGGTGGTGGTAATTTGTTGTTCCCCTGAGAAAAAGGAGGAAATTTTGAATTTTGGAAAAAGTAAATGATTTGTTAAAATAAAATTGAAATTAAAATTGAAATTAATATTAAGTAATTAAAGAATTTTAGTAATTTGAAAGTGGAAATGAAAAGTTTGAATTTGAAAATTTTTGAAAAATTAATGAAATTTTTTTTGAAGATCAAAAGTAAATGATCTCTTTTGAAAAATGTTTTTGAAACTTTGTTGCTGAGAGAGGTGAAATTTTTGGCTGATGTTTTGTTGAAATTCTGTTCCCTTGAAATTCCATTTCACATTGTTGTTTTTTTTTGACCAGCAGTTTTCAAACATCTACACACATTTCAGTTAGTCATCATATTCTTATGCTGCAACCTCCTTTTCTGAAAGCTGGCTGGTGGACGCAAACATTGGACAAATCTACACGGATCACATACGAAGAAGCAGCTTGACAATTTAATTGTCCGAAGCCTTGTGGCGGGACTGGAGTCCTGGACGACAACTTGCTCCGAGCCTACCTAGGAGGGTTGTGATTGGCCAGGTGGGAAACTGGTGAAGCTATGAGGATGATGATGATGAAGAAGATGATGATGATGAGGATGATGGGATCAGCGCAAGCTGTCCAAAAATTTTGGTGATATCCGTTGCTTCTGAGGCATGTCCTGGCGTCCTGTTTCTGCTGCAATCGCTTCCTGCACGCGAGTATTTTTTTTTCTTTTTACACCTCCCTTTTTCTAAATTTGGCAACTCGTTAGTCCCCGCCGAGTTTGCTCTTTAGATGTGTTCCTGCTCTTTTACATAACTGACGTGAATTTCAGGAGAAATTTTTCTCTTTCTCTCTCTCAGTGGACAAATATATATAAATGTAAATTTTTCTTTTGTGACATGAAGTGGTCACTTGTTGAGTTATTTCAAGAGATTTTGTTAAAAGTAAAGTAAATAGAAATTTTAAGATAAATTAAATAATGTAAATATAAATGAATAATTTAAAGTAATTATGAAAGTTGAGTCAGAATGAGAAAATTCTGAATTGTTTTAATGACAAAAATAAGTTGAATTAAAGTTAATGTTAAATTTGTTGAATAAATGATGAAAAGTTTAAAGGTTGAAAAATTGAAGATAAATGTAATTTAAAGTTAATATGTTGAATTTGAAAATAATTTAAAGTGGAAGTTAAGATTTAATGAAAGTTTGAAATGAAAAATTGAAATTGAAAAATGGAAATATTGAAAGTGACCTTGTTCTCAAATAGTGAGACAAATTTTTGAATGAGTAAAAGAATCTCATTACTTGAATATGACAAATTTAAATTAGAAATTAATTTTCAAAATATTTAGCCTTTTGATAAAAAATAGAATAATTGTTTTGTGTTACTCGTGTGTTCTGAAGGTGACAAATGTTTGAAATTGTTTGATTTTTTTTAATTGTTTATATTGTTAAGTTTGTAAATTCATATTGTATCATAGTTTATTTTTCATATCACCTGGTTGATCTCAATGTTGTCGATTGAGATATTGTGTTGTCAGGCAAGTGCCTTGACAAATTTTCTTCTGAATTTTAGTGTAATTTAAATGTGAATTTTTGTAAAGGTTCCTTTAAGATGTGGTGACGCCTTGTCATCCTTTTGGTTTTCTTTTGGTCTTTACCTGTGGTGATGAGTGGCTTGGCCAGTCATTCAGATCTACAGTGTTGTTGCTTTTGAGAGAGGTGAACGATCGCACTTTTCTCGCCCAAAATTTTGTTTTAAATTATTTTACACTTACAGGTTCCTAAAACTCTTTGTAAATTTTTGTGTTTTTGTGTTTTTGGAGTGAGAGAAAAATTTTCCTCACTATGTTCGGAAAATTTTTGCCTCCCAGAAGGGGAGAGCTGTCATGTCGCAATTCTGCGCCATGAGCCTTTCTTATTTTTCTGCGAGAGAAGCATCCTTCTCTCCGTTCGTGCCTGTGCTGTGTTTTTCGCTAACACTTGTTTCCATTGAAATCGCATTAAAAAGCGCATTTCGTCGTGAATTCGTTGGAATGTCTGGACTTAGTGTCTGGCCGGGATGCGTGACGTCAGCTCGTTTGTTGCCAGGAGAAGCGCGCCTGTCCAATCAGGAAGAGGCGAAAAGCGAAGGAGAACCTTTTTGCGTGGGCTCAAGCGACCCAGACTTCTCGCTCTTGTAGCTGGAAATTGGACCTAATAGGTCGCTTAAAGAATTTGTCTGAAGATTTTAGACAAAGGCCTTTAGCCAAAATGGCTTGCCTTTCATCTGGAGCTGAGGAAGAAGCGGAGCCTGGAACCCATTATTAATTATCTGTTGTGCATTTTTCTAAATCTTTTTTTTTATTCCAGGTATATATATCCGTCATCAACCCCCGGATTTTTGAAGTAGTCGGAAAATGATTCAGACGTGCAAAAATGGACTGAAGTCCTATATTAAAGTTTTGGATGCTTCCCACACCTCTTACCTAGAGAATCTTTGATTATACCTAAATCGTACTCAGCTGATGAGAATCTTTGTTCTGCAAAATTTGAAATGTATAAGAGACAAGGTAACCTTTGTTTTTCGGGAAATTTATTGCCGTACAGCACTGGCATAACGAGGACCAACCTCTAAATTAAATGGCTCATGTTAAATGTATTTTTGGTTATTTAAATTCATAATTGAAACCATATGAATATTGAATTGAAATTAATGTGATATATAAATTTTGAACAGAGCAGATAGTCTGATTGTTAATACATAAAATAAAGCTCTGATTATAATTAGATAATTTGAAGGATAAATATATATATATATATGCTGCTGAAATTCTTAAAATAAATAATAAATTGAGTGACAAATGAGCCTTGTTATTTGTGTTACGTTTTACTTTACTCACTGTACATCATTTAGGGTTTAATTCCCCTAAACTGGGAACTCCTTTAGATCTTGAACCTGGTGTTTTTGCTGATAAATTTTTGAGATTAAATATGTTAAATATATGTCTCTTTGGCTTTTTGAAATTACGATCACGAGTTGTGGGTGGTGGAGTCAGTAGGTGCTGTTTGTACTGACCCAGCTCCCACACCTGTCTTTTTGAGAGGTTCTTCGCATAGGATTGACGCTGTCCCACCCACAAGCAAAAGGCTAATAGATTCTTACACTGTTGTGAAAAATAGTCGCGATATATTTTTCTTGTTCGCAGCCCCCCAACCACACACTCCCCTGGGGTATGTTGTCAAGTATGGTATCAATTGAAATATTTTTTCAAGCCCCATGAAGTGAAGGGCTATAGTTGTGAACGCTACAGTTGTAACCATTTTGACCCACGATACCGATTTTTCGAATTTTTTCTTGTAAAATTAAAAAAAAAAAATGGTTTATGATATGAGTAAGTAGAGTAGATCTACACTTCAGTAATTTTTTTTTAGGAAAAAGACATGAAAAATTCACAGAGAAGGAAAAATAAAATATTTAAAGGTTTAAATAGTTTGAAGATATTTGCAAGGGCACATGTAACTTTGGTAAGCTTGTAAATACAGCGTCTTTGAGAATGGAAGCTTCCTCTGTGAAAATCATTGTGTCTGATTGTTGCCCCTGGATTTTCGAAACCAACAAATTAACATTTTAAACATTTATTACGGATAGGCAAAGGCTTCGCCCTTTTTTCTACAATATATAGGGTCCACTATGACTTAAAGAACTTGGAATCAAGTCCCAGTTGGTCAATGGGCTCAATGGACATTTGATAGATAATTCGAAGATCAGCTGTTCGATTCCCGATTTAGTGAAACCGTTACAATGGCTCCCGAACAGATTAATCTTGCAAATTGGATGCAATAATAATGGGTGTCTGAACTATATATCTGGAACTATATAATATATTGGATGCAATAATAATGAATGTCTTAACTACATATCTGGAACTATATAATATATTGGATGCAATAATAATGGATATCTGAACTGCATATCTAGAACTGTATAATATATTGGATGCAATAATAATGGATGTCTGAACTGCATATCTGGAACTATATAATATATTGGATGCAATAATAATGGATGTCTGAACTGCATATCTGGAACTGTATAATATATTGGATGCAATAATAATGGATGTCTGAACTACATATCTGGAACTATATAATATATTGGATGCAATAATAATGGATGTCTGAATTACATATCTGGAACTATATAATATATTGGATGCAATAACAACGGATGTCTGAACTACATACCTGTAACTATATAATATATTGGATGCAATAATAATGGATGTCTGAACTATATATCTGTAACTATATAATATATTGGATGCAATAATAATGAATGTCTGAACTACATATCAGGAACTATATAATATATTGGATGCAATAATAATGGATGTCTGAACTATGTATCTGGAACTATATAATATATTGGTTGCAACAATAATGGATGTCTGAACTATGTATCTGGAACTATATATTATATTGGATGCAATAATAATGGATGTCTGAACTGCATATTTGGAACTATATAATATATTGGATGCAATAGTAATGGATGTCTGAACTATATATCTGTAACTATATAATATATTGGATGCAATAATAATGGATGTCTGAACTGCATATTTGGAACCATATAATATATAAGATGCAATAATAATGGATGTCTGAACTATATATCTGGAACTATACAATATATTAGATGCAATAATAATGGATGTCTGAACTGCATATCTGGAACTATATAATATATTGGATGCAATAATAATGGATGTCTGAACTGCATATCTGGAACTGTATAATATATTGGATGCAATAATAATGGATGTCTGAACTACATATCTGGAACTATATAATATATTGGATGCAATAATAATGGATGTCTGAATTACATATCTGGAACTATATAATATATTGGATGCAATAACAACGGATGTCTGAACTACATACCTGTAACTATATAATATATTGGATGCAATAATAATGGATGTCTGAACTATATATCTGTAACTATATAATATATTGGATGCAATAATAATGAATGTCTGAACTACATATCAGGAACTATATAATATATTGGATGCAATAGTAATGGATGTCTGAACTATATATCTGTAACTATATAATATATTGGATGCAATAATAATGGATGTCTGAACTGCATATTTGGAACCATATAATATATAAGATGCAATAATAATGGATGTCTGAACTATATATCTGGAACTATACAATATATTAGATGCAATAATAATGGATGTCTGAACTGCATATCTGGAACTATATAATATATTGGATGCAATAATAATGGATGTCTGAACTATATATCTACAACTGTAGAATAATGGATGTCTGGAGTGTATAATATACGACCTATACTTAGAAGTTCGGGTGCTCTCTTTACTGAAAATTCGGAGCTGGTGCAAATCTTCAATAGATCCTAAATAGCCAATAAACAAGTTCCGGTGGTTAAAATGTAGGACTGTTAAATGTCTGTTACACTGCAAGAAATGTTTGAAACAGAAAACATTTGAGAAAATAGAATGAAAAGAACTCAACTCAAATATTTTCAGGAAATATCAATCATGCATAAAGCATTGATTATGAAACATTTTCCAACTGAAAATCAATTTCATTTAAACATCTCTAAAATAAGATACATTCAGCGGTGATATATTTTTAATTACCACAGAACTGCAATGATTTACTTCACTTGAAAACTTCATCGAAAAAACTGAATTTTACTCAAATGACGTCATCGAACTATAAATCGTCTGGCTCTCTATGTAAATGCTGTGAATATTTCATCCATACACTTTTATTTCAGACTCCAAAAATAAATAATTTTGCGTAAAAGAAATCAGCAATTTATTGTACAACTCATCCTACAATCACGTGTTTATATTCTGCATCCATTTAAATTAGGTTGTAGAAATAATCAAAACGTGATGATCATTTAAACTAAAAAATATTGTAATCGCTTTGGCGCAGAATATATATGCACAGAAAATACGCAGAAATAAAGCGGTTTCAGGGCAGAACGAACACTAAATATAAATTAAAAGAACTTTAAAAATCACGATTTTATTACTTGGAAAAAATTATGGATGCCATGTTTTATTTTGAAGTGGGTCATGTGATCTATTCATATAATAAAGATATAATTATTATTTTTATTTTTATTTTAAAAACTACCGAGCATATTTTGTTGAAATTTCTTTTTATATATTTTATGGAATAATTTGAGTATTTTATAAAATTTTCGAAACATCTTGTGAATTTTAACTTCGCTTAAAAAATGTTTGAAAAATTAGGTCCCATAGGGTTCAATGTATTTCACTTTTTCAACCCGGGTTCAATCCAAAACTAATTGGGTGATATTGATCATTTACATTCCCATATGTTCCACAGTCTGTCTCAACAACAACATACTGAAATTTCATTTTGATAATGTTATTTTTACTGCAGTTATCGTGCGAACGGACAGACAGACAGATAGAATGAACAAAGTCATAAACACTATTCAATTGGGTTGTAAAGTGTTAAAAACTACCCCTATCACCAGTTTACTACATAGGTAGTTTGATTGCGGTCACCCTAGTGGAGAATTTAAAAAGTTAGGATAACGAACTCGGTAATGAAGCGAGATAGACTAGAAAAGTCATTTGCGAAGTTGTACGTAGAGGATTATTTAATGAGTCGGAATCGACATCAGGAACGAACGAAATGCATATATGGAAGGCAATAAATTTCTATCAAAAAGTCGTATCATCGGGGACTGTAACACGGTGATATCTGCAATGCTTATCAAAATACGTGGTCATATTTTTTCTGGAATTGAAATGTGCATTGTTGCTGGTGAAGAGCATTTTAAATAGGCTATACATTAGATTCTTGTGCATCAAAGTGTTTTTTGTCTTATCATTCCTGAAAATTCCTCCAGTAATTCGCCCATAAGTCTATTGTATGAAATAAATGCCGTTTGTAATAGATTTATTGTCAATCCCGTCCTATCAAACAATGCTCTCCAGCTATTTAATTGGCAATTTTTTTTTTATCTATCTTTGTTTTTGTCGATTTTGTTATCCTAGTTCTTAAATTCATCAGTGGATGGCGCTGCAATCACTTTCATTTGATCGAGCATGGCCATTTTACTATTAATAGACCTAGAGAGTACACTCATGGATTTTTACATTGTATTTATAGTTTTTGTGCTAAGTACCCATGCTATTAATGAGTATGTTATTTCATCTTATAAATGTATAAAAAATGGTTTCTTTCCAAAAAATATATATAATTTTTTTTGCATTAGACCACATTCGATGGTACATTAAATTTCTAAGCTTTATCCCCAATTTCAGATTCGTATATTGTACATGCGAGATTTGTAATAAAAAATCCCATTCTTCGTCGTATACAAGTATTATATACGACAAATTAGTTGTTGTACATTTTTAGAGCGAACTCTTAGCATATTCATTACAGTGGTACCCGTACAATATATCATTCCTTTTATCCATAAAACATCTAACATTCTTATCAAGTATTTTCAGTTTCATTAAAACATAGTTTAATATGTTTTGTTTTATAAAAATTTCAAATTTTGTAAAATAAATATGTTATCTTTTTAATTGTTGCCATTTTATGTTTTTAATTGTTGCATATTTAAATGTTGCCAGTTTATTTATATTGCCTATAGTCAAAGATAAAAAAATGAAAATTCTGCATAAGTTACATTTTACTTTCCTTACAATACATGGTAATGTATAGGGAAAGAATCGTGTCGAAAATCGCAACTTGAGTTTTCGACGGATCTACACGTTTTGGGACCTCTAAAATACGAAAAAAAAGTATTTTTAGAGTGACCACTGTGTGTATGTGCAATATATGTATTCACTTTAGCTGTAAAACTAATTGACAAAATTTCACAAAATTTAATAGATAAGTATCACTTATGGGCTATCCTGGTGCTGATTAGATTCTGGTACGATTTGGAAAGAAATAACCTGCCTTTTTTTACAAGATGGCCGGCAAAAATCGTCAAAATCTAAAAAAAAATAGACTGCGTATACTCAAATGTATCAATTAAATACTTGTTTCAAACATAATTTTTGATGATGAAAAAATAAGATCAATCGAATTACTCCAGGACTAGCCGTTCATGAGATATTTTATTTTATTTTTCACATTTGTACTACGTCACTTTGAAAATATGACCAGTTTCCAAATAAAAACGAAAATTGAATAAATCATGCAAAATCCGTATCATTTGAAATAATTATACGTGTTATTTTGTTTTTGTGCAACAAAACTCAATTTAATGAATTATTAAAGAAATAAAAAGAAAATGAATTTGACTCTGTAGCAGAAGTCATGTGTTATTCACATCAGAGTTTTCCTTGAAAGATTTCTTAATGTGGTTCACCAAAATATGCTTGTTATAAAACCATTATCTTTTATTCGCCCCTTTGTCCATTAGAACTTACGTGTTAAATTTTGCCCAGGACCTTTTGTATTTGTTTCGATAATGACTATGTATTATGATATTCAAAAGACTATCAACAAATATAACTTTCACATTATCTGTTTTGTGAAGGGTGGTACGTTTTTTTACTTACGGCTGTCTATACCGATAGTATTACCTCTGGTTATTCACTGTTCATTATCCTAATCTCTACAGGGTGTCTGTCTGTCCTAAAAAGATTGAAACGCGCTTTAATTCTTTGCCTGTTGGAGATAAGTGAGCAATGTAAATTGCAAAAATGTTGAAAGTAAGGTAGGAAATAAGACTACGTTAATGAAATAGTCCTCCCATTAAAAATCAAAAATTAAATTTTGAAACGGCCCCCTTAGAAAAATTTGGTCAATCAGATTAATGCAACAAGATCATTAAAAAAACCGCATATCTGTATCTTGAGCGAGTTAAATTGAGCGAGTTATATTTAATTGAAGATTGAACATTGTGAATGGGGACCCTGTATCAAATTAGAAATGCAAATTTGCGACATATCACAAAAAAGATAAAACTGTGATAATGCATAGGATACCCAACCGCTTAGTGAGTACCACTGCTTTATATAATCTCTGTCTGTGTAATGCTTTATTTAGATGCATTTGTGATAAAAAAAATTGACACATTTTAACGTATTTTTGACCTAAACAATTTCCATAGTCAATTTGTTTATGATCCTATTTTTGCTGATGGAACAGCCTTTCACATGGTACGGAAAAGTGATATAAGTCAGATTTTTTCCTTTATCATAATTCAGTTGATTTTAAAAATAGATATATACGGTTTTTTAATGATCTTGTTGCATTAAAAATAAAAATTTTCTGATTGACCAAATTTGTCTAAGGGGGTCCTACAAAAATTTAAAAAGTGTAACTTTTTGAAAATGAATGAGAGGACTATTTCATTCACGTACTCTTATTTCCTACCTTACTTTCAACTTTTTTGCAATTTACATTGCTCACATATCTCCAACAGGTAAAGAATTAAAGCTCATCTTAATCTTTTTGGGACACCCTGTATATTAAGGAATAAATAATCACGATTTTTGCTTTTAGTGACATTAAAAAATAGGCTTTTTCTTATTATATTACATACATAACAATAAAAATAGCGATAAAACCCAAGAATTAAGAGTTAATATTTTGTAGGCCGTATTGATATGTCATCAATAATTATTATTTAGCATAGTTGAGGTACTTTAAATGGCTAAATAGAGCTATGACATTAAAGGAGAAACCATGAAGTTATAATAAAGAAAACTGAAAATGCTGCCCATTAGTGTCCTATCCATACACCCTACAATGTATTCCTTCTTGTGTTTATTATTTCATTATTATGCGGAATAGGATCGTGAACAATGTTTCTTTGTCTATACCTTGTAAACACAGTTATTACTAGGTATTGAAAACTAAATATAACGTACTTAAAAGCATTGACAACACTAAATAAGGAAATTCTATTTCTCGAAAATCTAACAAACTTGTAAAATACTAATATTTAAATAGAAGAGTACACTTCTATAGAAAAAAAGATTATCATTTCAAAAACCGAATAAATTGAAAATTGTTTATCATGTCGGGAACAAAGCGATTGATTTCCTTTTAAGCATGATTTCATGGCTCCCGAAAATCCGAGAATACAGTAAGTTAGAGGCAGTAGCTGATTGAGGTCTAAATACACAGACAGTTTTTTTTTTCAGTAATTACAGAATTATGGCATTAATTCCAATTTACGTTCAGCAAGATGACATCTTATATTTTCAAAAGCAGGGGAATGAGGAAAACGTAAATCATAGTCGTTCGATCTGAAGAAATCTAAAAGAAAAGAATGTAGTTAATTTCAAATATTTGGGGAAACAATCTTATCGCGGTATTGCAAGAATAGAGTGTATTTCAATCAATTGGAGATCGATATTTCTTTTTCTATTTTGCTGAGAGATAAAATCATTAATTAAAACTTTCGATAAGTAATATTTTGACTTGAAATTGGACATATTTTAACCTTAATTGAAATATATCATCAGCAGCAATGGCTTAACATTCCACTGTGGGCCTTTGCCTTCCTCAGAAGATGCTTCCAAGCAGTTTCTCTTGAAATGGTGGTTCTCCAATTATTATTTTTAACATCTAAATACCCTAGTCCACACAATCGATACATCTCAACTGTGTGGTCGTCTTTGGGCTTTTCCTGATAGGTGTGGACATAAAAAATTTCTTTGCGATTCTGTCATCATCCATTCTTAGCAAATGTTAGGCTACATTTCATTCTTTTAATTTTAATGTATTTGCTTATATCAGAATGTTTATATAATCTGTACAGTTCTAATTAATACCGTCTTCTCCAAACATCATTTTCCTGGATTGCACTAAAAATATTGGGCAAATGTTTTTCTCTCAAAGAATCAAAGAGTAATTAATATAGAAGCTGTATTTGGTTAGAAACTTTGTTCCTTGCTATTTACATCAAAAGTAATATCTTCCCTTTCAAATAAAGACAAAATATATCAAACCACGGAATGGATTTATCAATATTTTATACAGTGGTACATTTATTTCAAGATAGAAATTTTTATAGACGTCCTATGAATTGCTTGAATGAATCGCTTGAAACTGTTGACTGCCGCAAATGATTTCTGGGTAGTACCAACCTTCAAACGACACGTGTCAAAATTTCATGATATTCTGACAATTAGTTTACAGGTTACAGTAATTTTAGTGACCCCAGTTTTGTAATTTTCAAAGCAATGGATAAAAAAGAATTTCGTGTGTTGATTTAACATTGTTTTTTGATTTGGAAAAATACTGTTGAAGCCAAACAGTGGCTTGAAAAGCGTTATGCAGACTCTGCACCAGGGAAATCAACTATTATTGACAGGTATGCGGAATCTAAACGCGGTCGTACAAACACCGATGATGCTGAACGCTCTGGTCGCCTAAAATCGGCAGTTGTTCCGGAAAACATAAAAAAAGTCCACAAAATAGCTTTGAAAGACCGTAAAGTGAAGTTGCGTGAGATAGCTGACACCTTAAAGATATCAGAAGGTAGTGTGTTTACAATTTTACACGAAAATTTGAGCATGCGTAAGTTGCTTTCGAAGTGGGTGCCGCGTTTGCTCACACCGGACCAAAAACAACAACAACTCGTCGACTATTCAGAGCGCTGTTTGGAGCTGTTTAAGCGAGATAAGAAGGATTTCTTGCGTTGGTATGTGACAATGGATGAAACATGGATCCATTACTATGCACCTGAATCAAAAAGATACTCCAGGGAAAGAAATTTGGCTGAAATGAAGAAGTGATTGCCGAAACTGAGGTCTATTTTGAGAGCAAAGACAAATCGTTCTACATAAAAGGCATCAAAATGCTAGAGGAGCGCTGGAATGAATGTATCACTCTTGAAGAAGAGTATGTTAATGAATAAAGTCGATTGAGTGATGTATATATATGTTAAAATCTAACAAATCGTTCTGTTCGATTAAATGAATATTTTTATTTTCAGCATTTAGAATAATTATTCTGTGTTCTCAAAACATCAATCCTCGCCTCAGTATGTGACAATATTGCAAACTAAATAAATATTTTGCATGCGATATCCATTTTAAATTCCAGATTCCTAAATATAATTCTCAATATTATAAAGCTACTTGTAAATACCACTCTCCTTTAGATTCATATATTCCTTAAGTAACTTGCAGGGCATTTTATTAATGATGTTTGTTTCAGTAATGAATACTCTAAAGGGCACTACGGTGTTACAAAGCCATTTGAAGACTGAGAATTTCAGCATTATCATACTTTAAAGTATAACATTTTTAAATCTCCAGCATGAAACAAATCAGTAATGATATCAATCGGGTTACACATGATATCATCGGTTATTCTATACGGGCACTTAACAAAGGAAGTTCCAATTAGAAAATTATTTATTTTTCTTTTAAGGATCTTTTAGACAAATAAATATGCAAAATTGATACTGACAAAATTGTCAAAGTTATAGACCACTTTGAGTCTATCGAAAGAAACGGCAAAACACAGATTTCTGGGGTCGTACAAAAAGTGAAGAAATTGAATTTAGATAAACTTTCCATTTGAAAACTTATATACATGCCTATCTTTAGCAGAAGTTTTATATAGTCTCCAATTATCTGTAGAAAACTTTAATTAATGATATATCGGGTAGTTTTGAACATATGCCAATAGGACTTTCTTCGTTTGACTAAATGGGCTATGGAAAGTATACTCTATAACAAAAAAATCGACGCACCAAGAACGAGTTGTCCGATTGTAATGAAATTTCGAATGCAAAGATATTTTGAGCGAACATGCAAATGAATAAAATTTGGTGTCCAATGAATAAATAGTGGGAGCTCCTGCACATCGGAACTGCGCATTCAGCAGGTGTATATAAGGAGCGAGTCTGAATCTGTGGTCAAAATTTCTGTTGCATTTCGACTGCGGATATCTTACGTCGACCGTAACAACGCCTCGCCGAAAGATTCGTGCTCATTACGAGAATATTTGTCCAGGCAATAAAGGCCAAAAACACTGATTAAAAAAAAAATCGTGTAGTTTTGAAATTTGGCAAAGTTGTGGGGGGAGTGTCCTGAACAACATACTAAAAGTCCCCGTGGATGGAGGGTGCGCGGGGGGTGGGGGGTGGGGCGTGGAAATTCGTTCTTCTCAGTTTTCCCTAAATATCTCAAAATCTATGAATTCTAGCAAAAAACACTTATTTACAAAATTAAACTACATAAAATTTCCTACAAAAATGATCTATATCATTTTTCTGTAGGATTAATAGTTTAGAAAATAGAGGGGGGTGAAGAATGACATAGTTATGAAAATTTTTGTTATATTGGTTTTAGGCTCGAGAAATAGTATGTTCCTTGTCGGATGAGCCTCTGTTTGAAACAATAGCCGTGAGACTGGGAGGATTTCATATGCTTATGTCCTATGAGCATAGGCCACACAATGGCAGGAAGTGGGCTGAAGGATATGTTATCATCAGTTTTTGCTCCTAATTCAGTGAACAAAATGTTAACTGGACATGCTTATAGCAGAACAGTTAGAGGGCATATCCTAGTACAAGCTGCTTTGGTTAGAATAATTCTGGATGGTGCCGGTGTTTCATCACAAGAACAAGAATCGATTATCAATCTATTGTGCGACATGGAGGAAATTACTCCACAAAAAGTTAGAGAGAATGCTCATTTGACTTCACTTCAAAACAAACTACGAAATGAGCTTGATCATGTCAAGGAGAATGGACCCACTGCAATTTTGTGGGTGCAATATGTGAATATGATTTCGCTAATGAAGAAGTTCATTGTTGCAGAGCGTTGTGGGGATTGGAATGGCCACTTGTTCTGTGTCCAGCAAATAATTCCTTTCTTCCATGCAAGTGGCCACTTTCAGTATGTGGAATGTGCTCATCTTTATGTGCAAGACATGATTGCTTTGAAAACTAACCACACAGATGTGTCAGAGCACTTTGCGGAAAAGATATATATATATATATATATATTTTGCCATTAATAGAAGTGGTTCACCATGGGCAGGAGTTTGGTCTGATTTGGTTATCTAACAGACTCTAATGCGCTCCTTAAAAAGCTCTGGTGGTTTGGCACGAGGAAGAGGAATCAATTATTCTGTGTTAGCAAAGTCGGTTTGTGGGTCATCTGCAGCAGCTGCCATCTGTTCGTCAGTGGAGGATTTTTCTGGAGTGGTATTTTCAAGTGGAGAGCAGCAAGTTGATTTCCGTGTATCACGGCAAAATAGAGATGAGCAGGACCGACTTAAGGTTTATGACTGGTTCAGCAACCATCCTCCTTTTCCGAAGTCGGCTTTGCTAATGTCACTGTCTACAGGTATCATTGGAAATTCCAAAACAAATTGTTACCACGCTCTACAACTTGGAACCCAAACAATGAAAAGTATAGTTGAAAATAATTTTGCTGACATCAAGCAATCAAAAAAGAATGTAGTGTTGTCATCAGTCTGTATGACCTGTGCTATCAAAGTAAACAATGAACCAGTGGTTGTTGATCTTCTAATAATCTTCTAAATAATCACTATTGCAAAAAAGAGTGATGATGATGTTACAGATCTTTTATGTTACGAATTATCCCCATTCCCATTGGCTCTCTTCAATGAAGGAGGAATGGGGAAGTTAAAGTAAAGTCTGCTCTCTATGATACACTTCCTGTAGTAAGTAATACGACAACAATAAACCTCAAAATGAGTACTAATATTGTAGATGGTGTCTTTCTTCTACACCGAGTGAAATGGAATGTTGGGAGCAAGTTATATTCAATTTGTGATCAGTATGTAGCCTACATTATTAAGCATTATGGTGAAAACTGTACTGTAGTTTTTGATGGGTATGGTGATGTCAACAGCGCAAAGCGAGCAGAACAGAGGCAAAGAGGTACCACGAAAACTTCTGTTATTATTAATTTTAATGAGAACATGAATGTCACCGTTCAGAAGGAACATTTTCTGGCAAATGAAAAGAATAAAACCAGGCTTATTCACTTCCTCACACAAAAAATGGCTACAAGAGGAATTGAAACTAAGATCGATACAGGTGATGCTGATACTACCATCGTGAGATGTGGGATAGAGAAAGCAACTACTAATCCTACTGTTGCTGTAATAGGGGGAAATGTGGACTTGGTCGTGCTACTGATTGCTTTGGCACCACCAGATAGTAACATTTATTTCTTGAAACCTGGCAGGGAAAAAGTAGGAGATAAATTATTTTCAACGAAACAACTCCAACAACTTTCTTTTTCTCAATCCATCCTTCTTCTTCGTGCCTTCAGCGGATGTGATACAACTTCAGCCATTTATAAAAAAAAGCAAAGCAACAATGTGCCAATACAACATATATGTGTGATGCAACAATAAGCAAAGCAATACTGTCACACTGTTCAAAAAACAACCAAGCCAGATGAGAGACACTGCTGAAATATTTTATAACCCCTCATCGACACCTGGTGCTGTATCACAAGCTGGTGAGAAGATGTCCCTTGCTATATACACAGCCGATGCTAATCAACATGATTTGAATAACCACCGGTATTCATCATTCCTCAAATCATCAACCAAGGTCAAAGCTGACCTCTCCTCACTTCCTCCAACCAGAGGCTCAGCGGGACAACACTCGTAGAGTGTACTTACAGGTTCAACAGTGGCTCGATAACAACTTACCTCCTGATCGGTAGGGATGGACCCGAGGAGAGGATAAATCCCTATTCCTACTAAAAACAAAGGACCCAGTGGCTCCTGACACAATTTTGAACACCACATTTTGCTTCTGTACCACTGGGTGTGGTGGAAGATGTGGATGCTGAAAAGCAGGCATTAAATGCTCATCCGTTCGCGGAATCTGTCATGGTGCATGCAGCAACAGTACACCATTAGAAGTAGAGGAGTTTCAAATTGATGACGTCGACGCAGAAGATTTCGTTTAGGTATTCTTTAATACATATATATGTGCATATAATGAGTTTCAGGTAAAAATAGACAAGTAAACTGTTATGCTGAGAATTAGTAATAATAATAATAAATAAATCTTGATTGCCTCAAAAAATCTGCATTGGTTAACGATAACAGAACATTAAAAATATATTTAAATAAAAACATATTGTTTTTATTTTGACAATTTGTTGTATAATTTTTACCGCATTGTATTTGATATGTTTTTTACAGTAATAGGTACTATGTTGTGGAATTTGTAAATATATTTAATTCCTTACAATTTTTTTTCAAATAAAAATATATTATTTTTACGAAAAATATAAAGGCTAATAGTTCATGTTCAACGCGCGTTCATACCATGTCATTTTTCTAAGTTCTACAATAATAATAATGAGTTTTTTGTGTAATATTTACCTTTAGTACTAATATTTTTCTAAGAACTTGTTTACTTGGCATCGTACCATTTTAATTACAATCTGCTCTCTTTTTTGTTTCAAATAAAAGCAATATAACAAGAATTTTCAGAACTATGTCATTCTTCACCCCCTCTATTTTCTAAACTATTAATCCCACAGAAAAATGACATGGATCACTTTTGTCGGAATTTTTATGCAGTTTAATTTTGTAAATAAGTATTTTTTGCTAGAATTCATAGTTTTTCAGATATTTATGGAAAACTGAGAAGAACGACATTTCAAAGCCCCCCACCCACCGTGCACCCCCATCCACGGGGACTTTTAGTATGTTGTTCAGGACACTCCCCCCACAACTCTACCAAATTTCAAAACTACACGATTTTTTTTTCCTATTTTTCTTTTGCCTAGACTATATGTCAGAATTTCAAAGAGGTCGTGCTATTGGATTAAAGAAGGCTGGTTGAGCAAATCGAAGACGATCGAACAAGATAATGCCCGGCCCCACACGGCACATGTTGCTATGAATTTTTCTTCAAGCTTATCCAACACTTCCTTGGTCAGCTAGGTCTCCTTATCTCTCTCCCATAGAGCACATTTGGGACGTTATGGGCAAGCAATTGCAACCATCCTGGAATGTTGACGATTTAGCCCGATAGTTGGAGACAATTTGACCAATAGCCATTATGCAGGACACCATCATTGAACTTTATCAGTCTATGCCACGCCGGTGACATCTTGCATCCAGGCCAGAGGTGGACCAACGCCTTATTGACTTCATCCCTTTGTATAAGGTCAAACTCTAAATCATTAAATTGTTCTGAAATTTTAATCGTTTCTTTTTCTATGTATGTTCTTCACATCCACCAATTTTTATAACAATCGAACAACTCCTTCTTGGTACGTCGATATTTTTGTTATAGAGTGTAATTTTATAATTGAAATATGTTTTCTAGAGGTCATGTATAAAAAGTTACATTTTTGAACATTTTATTAAAAGTATCACATGATTAAAATTTGCTTACGATGATTATCTACACGAATTAAAGCATTTCCTAAATTGGAACCGTGGAACTACCTCCAATCGTTCAGAAGATATTTAATTCTTGCAATCCTTTTGAAACACAACAAACATGAGGATAATTATTGATATAACAAGACGTTTTCAAAATTCGTATCGCCATTAATCACATTCGTCGGGTGAAACACAGAAGTGAAAAACTGTTTGATCAACAATATATGGAACAATTTCATTTTTTAGCAGTTTCTAAAGCAAAAAAATTGATGTTGCAACATTAAAAGTTCAGCCTGTTCACCCTTTATCGCAGCAATCAAAAATAAACTTAAAAAGAATCGACATTTGCTGGGTCTTACATTTTATATAATACCCCAAACATAACATAAAAATTATTACAAAAAAATGTTAAGTTACACTGTTTTAGTAAAATGCACTAAAAAGAAAAAAAAATAATTTTTACTATGACGACATTTCTGGTCATATGTGACTAAAAATAAAACCGTGGAGCCCCCATAAAAAATTGTATTTGGACATTAAAATAATTTTAAGTAACAATAAAGTTATAACACAGAAATGGCATATATACTAATGATTACATTCAATTAATTTAAATTTCTCTTTGACAATTTTGATTTAAAAATTCGTCCTTCTTATATATGTAATTTCTATGTTATTGCTTGTATTGTTAATTAAAATTCTTATTTTTAGTTGCATATGGTCAATAATTGCGTGATAGCTAAAAATTATTTATTTTTTACTTTTTAGTGCGTTTTACTAAAACATTATGTATATATATATATATATATATATATACATAACGTTCAATGTACGGCTTCATAAAATTTGAGGGAAATTGACTCGATAGTAGTTAGGCAAAAAAGATTTACCCAAACGACAAACAAAGATACACACAAACAAGAAAGGTCAGTCATGCATAAAGCATTGATTATGAAACACTTTCCAACTTCAATGCCATTTTATACAAACATATCTAAAATGCGATACATTCCTCGGTAATATTTTTAAAATTATCACAATACTACATTAATTTATTATATTTGAAAATTTCATCGAAGAAAATGAACTTCATTCAAATGACGGCATTGAAATATAAATTGCTTGGTTTAAACATCTCTAAAATTCGATACATTCCTCGGTAATATTTTTAACATTATCATAACACTACAATAATTTTTATTTTTGAAAACTTCATGGAAAACAAATAAACTTTATTCAAATGACGTCATCGAAATATATATCACCTCTATATAAAAACAGCATTTCATTCATAAACTTTTTTCCAATCGGTTCATTCATCATAATACTATAGTAATTTATTTTTTCTAAAAAATTGAAAAATTGTTATCTATCATATTTATTTTAAAATGTGAAACTTTTCTCACATATAAAATAATTAAACTCTTGGAAAGATATTTATTATATAATATATATCTTTTTTCTTTCTGGAGGATAAAACGAGAGTCAGAATTTAATTGAATTTGTTTTTCTCCTTCTATTAAATAATTTTTATTTAAAAATCTACCTAACATATTTTACTGAAACTTTTTTTATATATTTTATGGGATAATTTGAACATTTCCTAAAATTTTCGAAGCAATTTGTGGATTTTAAATTCGCTTAAAAAATGTTTGAAACATTAAGTTCCATAGGGTTCAATGTATTTCATTTTTCCAACCGGGGTTCAATAAGAAACTAATTGGGTGATATTATTCATTTATATTCCCTTAGGTCCCACAGACCGTCTGAAAAATATACTAAAATTTCATTTTCATAAAGCCATTTTTACGGCAGTTATCATGCTAACGGGCAGACAGACAGACAGACAGAATGCATAAAGTCATAAGCACTTTCAACTATGTTGTAAAATGTTAATAATAAAATTTCATTTTGATAAAGCCATTTTTACGGCAGCTATCGTGCTAACGGACAGACAGACAGACAGAATGAACAAAGTCATAAACACTTTAAACTATGTTGTAAAGTGTTTATAAAAGCAGAGAAATCAACTTAAATGAAACAATGTAAATACATTTAATGACAATCTAAACGTTGTAGAAACTTATTTTAATCAGGCAAAACTATTTTAAACCTTACAGAATGGTAATTTTGATCAAATTTAGTTTTCTCAACACATTTCTAATAATTAAATAGTCAATCCTTTTATATTATTTCAGAACTATTTTACTCCACAATTAAATACGCAAGCACTATGATCTGCAGATTACTTACAAAAATCTTAGAAAGATTCCTATGAACAATACTAACGAAATTGTTACTAAACTATTATCCCCTCTAAAATCCCATCCTCCGATAAACTTAACACGTACGCTTCAAATATTTGTACGATGCATTCTGTAAATGATGTTTGTGATGATAATGAAAACACTAAAGCCATTCTGGATTCTAAAGACAGAATAATCCCAGTTAACGTTGGGTTTTTTAGAGATCTGTTAGTATATCGTATAAGTTGTGTTATCCATTTATCGTATGGATTGTAATCAATATAATTGTGTCAACTGAAACATCTGAAAACTTATGTTCGGGCGACAATTTTATCTCCAGTGTTTTTTAGGAGTAAACTAGGCCGATTTTTGTATTTTTCATGAAAGTAAGCTCCCTAAACACTGGCTCCAAATATTTGCTTAAATTGAGAAACGTGTTGAATCTTCAACTATAATCAATGATTATGACCTATGGCTTATTTTTCTATGTTTCTTAAATAACAAGTTGTGGAACCTTTTTCCACTCATTCTTAGTAAAAGTTCTGTTGATGGCAAAAATTTCGTTACACTATTGTTTTTACTGAAATATTTTGAAGCATCTACTTCTCAGTATCTGATATAGAGCTCATATGGATTCAGCATTAAATTTTGGAGGAGATAGAAAAGTTCACTAAAAATTTCAATTTCAACATTCCACTTTTCACTAAACATTTCAACATTCCGTTTGAAGCATCTATTTCTCGACTGGTTATAGATTTAGCTTCGGTGATAACTGATAGGAATTTAGCATCAAATTCAGATGGTTGTGGGATAGTTCACTGACGGATTACACTTCGTTTCTTTTTCATTTCCGGTTAAAAAATTCCTTAAAACATTTATTTAAGATTGGCTATAGATAGAGCTTAGATGATGACTAAAATAGATTCAACATCAAATTCTGGAGAGGTAGATATGGTTTACTAATAATTACCAATTCCAGTTCTAGAGATGTCATTTCCAATTTCAAAATTTACATTTTTATTATAACATTTATTTCGCAGGATTGGTTATATATAGATCTTAGATAATATCTGATTTGGATTTGATATCAAATTTCGAAGGGTTAGGATAGTTCACTATGAATTTAACCCTTCTGCTCAAAATTTTTCATTTTCCTTGAAACATCTATTTCTCAGAATAAGTTATGGATAAAGCATAGATTATGATTGATATGTATTCGACATCAACAAATTCCATAGTGAGGGGGATTCATTATGGATTTTCACTTTGGGTGTTGGAGCTATAACAACAGATTAAAAAAATTACATTTTTCCTGCAACATCAATTTCTCATAATTTACTGTAAATAAAACTTAGATGGTGATTGATATAGATTCAGTATTGTATTCCAGAGAGGTTAAGGGGTGCGCTAAATCTTTCCACTTTCGGTTTTTATGAAAATGAGGAAATGAAGTTAGTGTGCAAAAGAGTGTAAAAATACTTAACAGCTCCGAAAATAATGTATACACCACTTGCTACCATATGGAGTCTCTTTCATAAATTTCTAGCGAGATTTGTTTTTGCACAGGTCAAATGATGTAGCTACGTATGCAAATGGTAAGATGAAATATTTTATTATCATTTCGCCATATTTGCATAACATGTAAACATAACACGTTTTGGTTACCAATGCTATTTGGCAGTAGGTTCTAATTAACAATCATTCGCCCTCAAAGACTCATTGGTTAGTAACCTAACCACACATGTATAAGTGTTCGACTTATACGGGTTTATTAACGCATATCTCATATCATGACAGATATATACAGCATTTAAACATAATATATTTTAAAATAATAAATAATTCTCAATTACATCTTAATATTTAATTAAGTCCTAACACTAATTAAAACTAACACTAATTGAAACTTGATTATAAATTTTATTCTTTCAATATTTTAAACTAACTTACTATCATACCTCCCTAAAACTCTCTATATAAAAATCTGAATTTTACAAGGATGTTCTTTCTGGATTATTGCCAATTTCAGTTACTCACTCTGAAAAACTCTCAAAGACAGAACTTACTCTCTCAAAGATGTTATAACACAGTTGTTTTGCATTGTCTGTTATAAGCACACCGTTTTTGAGCTGAAAAGGAGGGCAGAAAGTGCCCACAAAACAATTGCCGGCACCTGTGTGTGCTACGCTTGCTTCGTTCGATGAAGTACTTAAAAGTAATATGACAAATTGGCTCTGACCTAACGTGTAAACCCGATTAGACAAAATTCTCTCATAAATTGTGCTTTCGTTCTGAAAGTATCCTGTTTATTGGTGTACTTCTAGCCGAAACCTCGTCTAAGTGAATCATATAATCTCCTCCCTCTGGAGTCAAATCGGCGTTCTACTGTCGATCTGAACAACAACCATTCCCATTTTTATCCAATCTATCATCCTGTATAACCGTGCTGTTGAAGCTGTCACCGTAATTCACAGGGTTCACTGAAAATTTGCACCTGTGTCGCATTGCGACCATCATCATCATTGTATCTAACCTGCACAGTTAATTCGTTTCAGCAAAATTATAAAGGTCTCCCAGTCGTTTAGCCTGAGATAGAACCACGAATCTTCGAACTGGCCAGCTGATGTTTCTACTGTTTAACTACTGATACAAGATAACGACTTTTCTCGTCAAAATGGACCCTATAAAGTTCCCACGACTACAAATCAAATTATCCGGTTCGATAAATGGATATAAAAGCCAACTAAGTAAAATATATTTTCGACATTTTCATATAAATTAAGAAACAATTTACATTATTTTTTAAATATCAGCTACGTTCCATTATGCGAAAGCAACAAAACGATTAAAGTTGTTTCCTACGATTTCTTATACACTGAACACTGGGATCCCAGATACAGTTCTACCCAGTATTACAAAATCCTTGTATAAACAGTCAAAACGTTTCCTTACAGAACACTTAACACATGTTCCGTAAAAGGCTGCTCCCAGCATTTGTTAATGACTGTTATGATAACGAGCACGCAAAGGATTTGTGTGTAATCTAAATACTTTCCAGGAAAAGGAATTTCAATATTATCAGTATTGTTAATGGTCGTGTGTTCTAGTCTTGGGAGTTGCTTAAATAATTAGGATTAAAAAAGGTGGTATCTCCAAATGTAGATACAAATCTAATCAGTAAAGCTTTAGCAAAGCAAAAACAATAGCATTCTAATCAACAAATTTGCTTAAATGTTATTTAATAAAGCAGAAACCCGGACACAGTTTAAGTACTGATAAAGTGAAAGTGTTCATCAGTGTAACATCTGAGTGTTTAAAAGGATGAATTATAAAATCAACAGTTAACAAATTATAAATTATAAATATCATCAATTTTTATGTCAATAGATTCATCAATATTTCAGATAGAAGTGTATATATTCAAAACAACTAGTTATTGCGATATATTGCGGTATTGATAACAATATTCAAAATTGCATTTTGCAGCTTATTGAAGGTGGTTATTAATTACTAAAGGATGCTGCTCAACTGGAATTCTTTAAAATGAAGAAAATTACAAAAGCTTTGTACATTTGCATATTTTGTTCATTGTGATTGTGTTTAATGCGATTAGAGTGTACTTAAGTGCAAGATGTAATTATTACTGCCAAAGGGGAGATAATTATCATAGTACATATTTTCAGGCAAAATGTGTCATTTACACATAGCATGTTAAAATCACACACACACACACATATATATATATATTATATATACATATATATATACATATATATATACACACATATATATACACATATATATATACATATACACATATATACACACACACATATAAAGATATATATATATATATATATATACATATGTGAGGCCAGAATATGTCCTCACATGAGGCATGTTTATTGCAGTATTTATGGTGGCCAGAACACCGAACAAAGCGTGCAGACTGGCTGGCACCGAATTTTACAACAACTTGAACTTTTAGGGCAAATACAATAAATTTGAGTGTCCCAGGCCAAAGGGGGGCTGAAAGGGGCCTTGATAAATGGCAAGTGATGCCATTGGGTTGAGAAGAACCAATGAGCAGCAAGGAGAAGAAGGGTGGAGCTACCCCCCCCCCCCCGCCGAAGGAACCAAGTGACTTCGATACAAGATGTGGGAGACAGAACTGGGACCCAGAATGTTGTGGTAGAAGTAACTTTGATACGAAGTGTTGGTGAAAAGAGTTTGACAAAAGGAGCGAAGCGACCATGACCTAGCAGTTGCAGATATAAGTATCAGTCGAGGTGAAACGTACGAGTAGGAGCCACACACCATAGAGTTATGGCAGTACGGTCAGCACTAAGACCGATGCAAGCGAGATGATGAGCCCAAGTCTAAACTGTAAGGTATGTGCTCATTTCCCCAGGTTATAGAAATATTCGAAATATAACTAACTGGTCATATCTCCCCGAACTAAAATATTAAATGAAAATCGATAATAATTGAAAGTTGATATTGTTGAAAATAGTGCTTTTGATAAAGTGATGTTGTTAATAAAGGAAATTGTTTAAGTTTTAAATAGGCTAGTCTTTTCGTAATGATTAATGAATTCTTTTCAGGACTTACACAAAAGGTAAAAATAATTGGAGGGTTATTGCGGCACAACAACGAGCGATGTACGTTTAAATGTTAATTCCACTAATGAGTTCAACGGCCATATAATTAATGTTAATTTTAATGTTTAATTGTAACTTAAAGCATCATATTATTTTCCACGTCCCACATTTGGGTTTTTGCTTAAACACAACGCTTTATTTCTATATTATAAATTCTTATTGCCACAACATATACATATACAGGGTGAGTTGTTTTTACAAAAGCAGAGGGGTGATAGTACCCCACCAGGCGAGCAATAATTACCATGGACCATAGGATCGGATTGCACTCTGAGAGGCAGAAAAGAGGCACGTCGAACCTCATCGAGCATGACGCATTCAGCGCCTCGGACGTCATTGTGTACCTGCCTACGTAGTATCTCCTACGCCAGACACGAACGCAGTTACCGTATGCAAATGTCCAGGGAGCAGAATCAGTATAAATGGCTCCTAGTAGGTTCCGGCGAAAGCCAATCAGAGCACACGTTGCTCTTTAAAAACCGGCACAAGTTCAACGCTGCAAATTATTCCCGTGATAACATCGTCCGACACGTTGTTTGAATGCTATGGCGGTGTACACCTACGAGGAATTGGCCGACATGCACCTCACATGCGCTGAAGCCAAAGGAATTTATAAATCGGTCATCTGCCCGGGAATGCTGTATGCAGCACCCGTATGGGGATATGCCTGTAAAACTACCATAGACTTATTAGAGACAAGACAAAACAAAACCCTAAGGATTATAAGGAAAGCCCCTAGATACTTAAGAAACTCGGTAATTAGGAAAGACTTCAAAATAAAAACTGTTAGAGCCCAAATCAAAAAGCTAGCGCTTAAATTCTACAAAAATCTGCCATCTGTCCCAAATGAACTATTATTTAATCTGCATGACTATGATCATCGCAAGGCTAAATCTCGTAAGAGACCCCGCTCGGTACTTAACTTTGATATTCGGTACTAGGAACGTCCCACCTTAATCAGTTGATATTAACGAAAACTCGCGATCTTTGGTTTTCTACAAAATGTTTAAAATCCTAAACTGCTAAAATGCTAGGTTACCCTCAGATCTGCATCAACCCCCCAAACTGCTTAAACTCTTAATGTGCAACAAACTGCCACACTAGGAGCTAGGACAAATAATAAAAACAGTAAATCAAAAACCTCGAACCTCCAACTATGGACCAATGAAATAATGTCACAGTATGAAGATAAGAACCACACCTAGAGATTGGAGATTAAAGGCGCTCTGCGCCTGGTGCTCTGTTCTGGACGAAACTCTATGAAGAAGCCAAAGGGAATGGACGCGCAGATTGTACGAGCAGCGGTTTTCAACGTGTCGTATTCCCAGTCATTCTACCTTTGTCAGTGTCGATCGACGACTGCGAGAAACCGGCTCGTTCGCCATCGCTAACAGGAATGCAGGACGTTCGCGAATTGCACGAACGCCTGAACTGGAAGAGCGAGTCCTGACGAAATTTGCAGCAGCTCCGTCCACCGGTGCGCGAGCTGTGGCAGACGAAATGGGTGTTTCTCTGAAAGTGGTGTGGCGTATTTTACACGAGGAACGCATGCACCCCTACCACGTGCAACATGTACAATCTTTGCACCCAGATGATTATCCCCACCGGACAGCCTTTGTGCAGTGGATGCGCGGGACAAGGAATACCGATCCACGATTGCCTGCATAAGTTTTATTTAGCGATGAGGCAACGTTCAGCAGAGAAAGCATTTTCAACATGCACAATCAACACGTGTGGTCCGCCTGTAATCCCCACTGCATTACCCATTGTAAACACCAGCACCGATTTACCGTGAACATCTGGACAGGTATCCTTGATGATTACGTGGTCGGCCCGTACATCCTGCCAGACCGTTTGTCCGGCGCAACATACCGTATCTTTTTGGAACACGTGCTGCCCAGTTTATTGCAGCCCGTTCCGCTCCTCATCCAGGGTGACATGTGGTTTATGCACGATGGAGCCCCGGCACACTTTTCCATCACGGTCCGGAACTTCTTGAATGCCACATATCCCGCACGCTGGATCGGACGTGGCGGATCTGTGGCGTGGCCTCCTCGCTCACCAGACCTCAACCCACTGGACTTTTTTTTCTGGAGTCACATGAAATCTTTAGTGTACGAGACGCCTGTGGACTCGTGGGAAGATCTCGTCGCGCGCATCGTTGTTGCCACAGACCACATTAACACAACCCCGGAATCTTCGAGAGGGTGCGTCAGTCATTCCTTCGCCGGTGTGAACGGTGCAACGACGCGCGTGGTCGCCACTTTGAGCACTTGCTGTGAGTTTGTCACTGCACAATAAACCTGTTTATGCAACGTTTGGTATTCTTTATTCGCTTTCCCAACACTGGCGTACGTGCAGGTCCGTATTCGAATTTTACTCTTTTCTGCCTTTCTGAGTGCAATGCGACCCTTTGTTCCATGGTAATTATTTCTCGACTGGTGGGGTACTATCACACCTCTGCTTTTGTAAAAACAATTCCGACTCACCCTGTATATATATATATATATATTAAAAGCCTGACTGTGATTGACTCATATACAAATCCACAGTTATGAAGGATCTTCTAAATTTCTTATTATCTATATCTCTAAGGATAAAGCTATCTATGTCCACGGATTTCTAAGATAGGGGCTTGTCGATATATCGATAAAACAAAAGAAATATAACGTACAATAGTAATATCATTGTGCAGATGATTTTCTTGTAAAATTTTATTTGAAAAAAATTATATCACTTATTTACTTATATCACTTACGTTATTTAACAACGGAATTAAAATCAAACGTGTTCGTGCAACCAACGATTGTCATTCAAGTTATTCGATCAAAATAATGATTAAATCGATATAAAAATATGTTTCATAAATGAACGCTATTATATATTTTCTTGGGTCATATAAGCTACGGTTTTGAGTTATAATATGTGAATTATTAACATTTCAATTTCTTAATTCATATGTTTTGTTTTGGCAGAGATTTTTCAAAATCACAAATTTTCTGTGGTGTTTAACCAATTATTGAAAGAGGTAAAAAAATCTGATATGATCAGGCACATAACTTCCCCTACAGCCTCAAATTCATAATTCATTACATTGACTATAATTTCTCAACATGGCATGGATACTTACATGATAATATATCCAGTTTGCATTTTATGTATTCTTTTGCATTAAACAACTTGAAACATTTTGGAAACGTCACCACATCCTCAAAATTCGAAATATATCTCAAAACTTAAAAAACTCTAAAGTAATGGGGTTGGTCTTATTTATTTTGAATTTTAAAATTGCATATAAAAGAGCCATTGAATGAATGCCTTTAAGCATACTCAGTCTTTTATTTCAGATTTCGAAGATTTTGCGGGCCATTTCTAAAACAAAAAGGCTAGTTCTATTTTTCCAAATCGTATCAAAATATAATCATCACTAGGGTAATTTAACGGTAACTTACATACCAAATTTCAAGAGATTACATTGATCAGTTTTTTTAAATACGCTGAAAAGATAGTTAGATCCTCAAGGTTTCAAAAAGCTTAATATTTCGATAATTGTCCATCCTAGAGTAATGAGGTTAGTCTTATCCGTTTGAACGCTGAAATTCACGTATAAAATAAGCATTTAAGTTATACGTTGCAGCATACTTAGTCCTATGTTTTAGATTTCGACGATATTCGCTGGCCGTTTTGCAAAGAAAATAAAACAGATTCTATTTTCATAAATTGTATCAAAATTTACTCACCACCAGAGTTCCCCACAAGTGACTTATATACAAATTTTGTAATATTTCGTCGAATAGTTTTTGAACTTGAGTGGATACATATATTGCACAGATAGATTTACAGAGACATACGCACAGATATCGCGTTATAAATTGTTTTTACATTCCCTACGGTACATAATGTATACCTGAAAAAACACTAGAACCTGAAAAAACTATTTTAATGTGACGTCTGTGTGTGTATCTGTTTATACAATGTATGTATCTACTCTAGATCAAAATCTAATTTACCAAATTTCCCAAAATTTGGTAGATAAATCACCTGTGTGTTATCCTGGGGCCAGTGCTTCTTTCAGGCATTCCTCTGGGGGGGGGACGAAGTCCCCCGGAGACATTTCATGTTAATCTAGTTTCTATATATGTAGCACAACATTTAGAAATATTTATATAAGGAAAATAAAAAACTTGACTCCTCTTAAAATGTCATTCGCACCCCTCCCCCCCCCCCCCCGGCTAAAAAGTTCTAAAAGAAACACTGCCTAAGACTGATTAGATTTTAGTATGATTCGGAAAAATACGATCCTGCCTTTTTTATGAAAGGGCCACCAAAAATAGTCAAATTCTAAAATATGCTCAAATGTATCAATTGAATGCTTGTTTTAAACGTAATAGTTGACAACAAAAAGAATAAGACCAACCCGATTACTCTGAGATATTTCAGTTTTTTTTCTCATTTTTACAACGCCGCCTTTGAAAATATGTCCAGTTGCCAAATGAAAATAAAAATTATATTAAAACTATAAAATTCAGTGTAATTTGAAAGAATTATCCATGCTATTTTGTACATTTAAACTCAATTTATTGATTTATAAAGGAAAGAAAGAAAATGTGAATTTAAATCTCTTGATTAAAATCGAGTTCATCAGAATTTTTTGCTGTCATCAGATCGCTCACATCAGAGCGTTCATCAGATCACTCACATCAAAGCGCTCATCAGATCGTTCACATCAGATTTTTTCGTATTCTAGGGTTCTCGAAACGTGTAGATTTATCGAAAATTCGACTTCCGAATTTCGACACGATGCAATACTTTTCCTATACATTTCCATGTATTGTGGGTGAAAATTTTAAATCTGATGTGGGAAACTAATGACTTTCCTACAGCCTCAAATCTATATTTTCTTTCCATAATTCCTTAAATTGAATTTAATCGCCCAAAATGACACGGATACTTATTTGATATTGTCACGTAGGGAAAAGGCACCAAATTGTCGGCATGGTGCCACACGGCTCCAATTTTGTCAACCGGACTTCCGACACAAATATGAAATTAAATTGTAATTCTTTTTTTCTACCAATCAATCAGTATTTTAGGCCATAAAATTAATATGCAAATATCAATGAAAAGTATAGTGGTTTATTTTTGACAAAATATAATTAAGTTTCTGCCAACTTTCACTTATCTCCACATATGATAAGTTTGCATAACGTAGGTAATACTTCCCTGTCCTGTGAAACACAGGATGGTTATTCGCTCAAGCTATGATATGTAAAATAGAACACTTTCGAATAACGTGTGGAAAATATGACAATTTTAATCTCTTAAGATAATATTTTATTCAGTAATAATATGCTCAAAAATATGTAAGGGATATAGACTTAATTATATTTCCGTTTTCAACAATGCCCTCTGAGCAAACATTAAATTCTTCAGATCACATATTCATATATCAATAATCAATTCCATAGATTTGAATTTAATTTTCATAAACTAGGTTTACCAATTTCAACAAATATATGTATAACAGACTTAATAATAATAATATGACATTATAAATTTCAACCAGTAAATTCTTGTCTATTAAATTTTAATCACTTATGATTTGGGGTAAGGTTACCTCACGTCCATAGCATCATTAGTGGCGTAATTAATATTAACCAAGCTGATCAATAGATATCAAATGAGAGAAACTTCCTCCATGCGTACTATTAATTAGGGGAATTCCAGCGAGCGTTAATAAGCAAGCAAGTACATAGTCTTTCGACGAAGAGTCCGGGCAGTTTCACTTTCACTCTCTCTGATATCCACGCTCACGAATTGATTCAACGGCGGATCCTGAACTGGCCAAACTAGTTCCCTTGAATGATTTAAAGACAAATTTTAGATACATATCACTTAACCATTTTCGTGAAAAGGAGTAATTCCTCTGAATTGGATTCCGACATTAATGGTCAGAGAATCCGCTATAAATCCAGGCAGCTTTAGGCTTTCCACCAAAACCTTTGTTCGTCCATTCTCTCACCGCGCAGCCGGCTTCCTCTTGACTCCTTTATCTTTCAGGAAAAGCCCCACATCTACCGTTGCAATCACTAATATTACTCCTCAAGATCTAATCTCATTGGTCATTAAATCTCCGCATTTCTGACGCTTAGCCTCTTGCGGAACTCCCACGTCATAATCAGACACCGAGAGTGCGAGGAAAATGAACCAAAATAAGAAATTGAATGCTCGCGGAAAGAAACTCCAAAAACCCATGTTTCTCTACGAGGACAAACTGATAACCTGGAAAATGGCTCGAGAAACAAACTTTTTGAGCCACGCAAAGAAAATGTCGATACGAAAATATTATATTCAATTTACTGTTTTAGAACGTCTTCTTTATCATTTGACAATTTAATGCATTTTAACCCATATTTCCTCATCGTCTTAAAAATAGGACAGCGCACATAAGTGGTCTTTATATAAATTATTTTGCATATTTTAATTCAATTTAAAGGCAATATATTATTTGAGAATCATTAACTATATATTTGACTTTGTAGCAAGTTTAAATTAATGTTGGATATTTTTTATTAATTTTTTAAAATGGTTATTCTTGCAGATTTTTTTTTTTTTTTTTTGCATTTACAACACACAATTTTTTTGAAATTTTGAGCTCCAAGAAAAAACATATATATAAATTTATTAAGGTAATATTCCATACTTTTATACCAGTAAAAAATGGTTGTCAAAAAATTATCTAGAGGATTATCCTATGAGATATATATAGAGAGGATGGACCATTGTCCTATTTTTAGGACAGCCTGTACCAATCAAACTAATAAAAGTTTGGTAACATTTTTTATTTTATATACATAAGCTTAGAGAAACACACATTTAAGATTTTATAAAAAAATATTATTTTTTTCAATCTTGGTACAATATGGATTAAAATGCCACCAATTTCAAAAACGATTCATCTTAGAGTACTGTGGGTGGGTCTTATGCGTTTCGTCGTCAAAAATTTAGTAGAAAACGAGAATTTAATCTATATATTTAAGCATGTGTAGTCTTTACTTTCCCATTTTGACGATTTTTGCAGACCGTTTGGAATAAAAGGTCGGTTCTGTTTTTCGGAATCATACCAAAATCTAGTTTGCACCAGGGTAACCCACAAGTTACTCAACTATCAAATTTGTAAAATTTTGTCTATTAATTTTTAAGCTGAAGTGGATAGACATTGCACAGACAAACAAACGGGCACACAGATAGACAAACAGACACACACACCACAGACGTCGCGTAAGAATGGTTTCTTTCGTGTTCTAGGATGCTCGAAATGTATAGATCCGAGTTTCAACATGATTCCAATACTCTCCATATACATTACCATGTATTATAGGTAAAGTAAAAATGGTATGGGTATATATGTTTTGCTACCATTTTGCTGTTTTCATTTTGGCGTATGTTGATCAACATCATATTTTTTAATGTGTTTAAAATCAGTGCGCTTTATTTAGATTTACCTCTGTAGATACTTTTGTAAAGCAATAACAGATATTCTTATACTTCTTCTGGGGCAAATTAAATTAACCTTATTTTAAAGAGAAATATGACATCAAATATTACTATAATTTGCAATTGAACATCAGGAGCAAAGACGCGTTTATCTGCTACTCAACCTGTAAAATGGAGTATAAATTTTACAAGGAATGCTCTTACTCACGATGTGCAAAAATGATCCCGTCTTTATAGTGTTTTGTGTTCAAACCACTAACAGGATTTTGTCAGTTATATGTAAATCGGTAAACCACATCTTTATATTAATAGTACATAATCATAGTTTAATATAAAGATAGAAAAGATAGACAAACGTTTATATTCCGTAAAATACTTAATCTTGAATCACTACTGAAAACCTAACAGAAAATTGTTTGGATGACATTAGTTATTATTCACAAATTTCATCAATTAAAATAAACAATGCTTCTTATGTGGTTGCGATCAATTCCGTAAAATCTCAACGAAAAAAATGCAGATCTATTCAAGATTTTATATGCGTTTTTTACATTTTAAACACCTGATTCCGATACCAGACATCTCAAAGTATTGCAAAGTTTTTATCTACAGTAAACTTCGCATTCTGTACGCCATTTAAAACATGCCGCATATGCAACAGGATTAAAACGGCTGGCTTTACAAGCCAGTTTACTAATGATGCTTGTATTGATGTACTAAGGGATGTTCCAATCTGGATTCTAGAAACATTTAGGAACAGAAATTTCTTCCGTTATCGGAGCTGTTAATGAAGGTAAGTTCCTTTTCTGTGGATTCAGTGTGCAATATACATGTCGCATTAGCTGTGTTGTCCACTCGTGGGAATTTTTGTAATCGGAATATTCTAGAATAAAAAACTAGAAACGTTTCGCTGATTTGAATGATTTAATTTATGAAACTTTGTCTAGATAAAACAGTATGTTGGCTGATTAAAATCTCTATATATTATATTTCAATTGATAGATCTATATATTGTGAGTGTGTATAGCCATAATATAATTTATATTGATAAATTTGCGGATATGTGGAAAATATTTATTTTTCTAATAATGTATAACGAATATTCGTAGTTTAAAGTGATAAAAAATGTTCTATAGAAATAATTTTTAACTGACATAGATGCACTATGATCTGTAGCATATTTACGTCAATTAATAATAACATGTATATATTAACGTATCTACTATTTACCTTGCAAAAGGACATCCATAAAAGATGTAGTTTTTGAAATGTAAATTCATGCCAAAATCGGAGTATTAACACTTATAAAGTTTTATAAACCTCATTTGATTTTGATTACAATGATACATTAATTTGTTAGTCTGTTTCTGTGTTTCGCGTAAAACAGATAATCCTAAAATAGTTAATTCTCTGTAAAAAGGAAATTTTTAGAAGTATTTTCAATGTTTTATGCTATATGTTTTAGAAATGGCATGAATATGAATGATTACATTCAATTCATTTAAATGTTTCATTGATAATTTTGATTTAATGATTCATCATTCTTATATATGTCATTTCTATAGTATCACTTCTATTTCTAATTAAAGCTCTGTTAATGTCCAAATACAATTACTTTATGTACGATTTTATATTTCATCGCATATGCTGCCATGTTCAGAAAATATAATATTTCAAATAAATTTCAGATTTTGGTCGAATTCCCAAAAATTCCATCTAGTTTTAGATTTTTTGTTAATAAAGCAGAATATAAAGTTTCATGAAAATCCATTAATAATGTGGCAGCTATCTTGTATACAAGAAATAGACTACATACATGCAGATATCCATCACTCTAAAAATATCCAAAACATGCTCAGGAGGTCCATAAACCTATATTGGCTTCAAAATCTCGAAACCAAAAATTTTCGTGTAAACAGTACTTTATACTATATTCAATAGTATGAGAAAGTAAAAATATTTTCTATTGTGTTTTATCGATTGTTGCAACAAGCTAAAAATGGACATGCTTTCGCTCATTGTGACCAACTTCATATAGATTGTAATTTTTTTTTTTTACAATCGAGACCCGGATGTTTTATATTTCAGATTTGAAAATGCACATAATTTTGTATAGAGAAAACAAAGATTCATATATTCCTTTATTAGGGAAAATTACACTCAATATTTTAAATTACACTCAATATTTTAAAGAATAATATCAATTAACATCATACAAAAAAATGATTTTATTTATGATAAAATTTGCCCATATTTTAAACCGCGGGAAACGCAGGGTTCATCAATTAGTTGTATACACAATTCTTTTGACTCGCAATACAAAATTTCGAATTATTTATCCAACGACCTAAGAGTATGTATACGTTTAATTTTGTGCCATATCTTAGTTTATGAAAACGATCTCACAAGCCATGTTTGGGTGCTCTACAGGAATGAAATTGCTTAATAGTACTATACTCCTACATCAACTTTTTTAATAATACTGTTCCTTTTACTTTCTCATACTACAGAATATAGGATAGAGAAAGTAACGTTTTCACGAATATTTTTTATTTCGAGATTTCGATGGCAATATAAGTTCTAGGATCTCCTGAACACATTTTGAATAAATAAGTTGGTATCACGTGTGATTTCAAACAAGTAAGATTAAGCACACAACTTTGATAGAAGGTCTTTTATCATACTTCTTATAAGACGAACAAAATAGAAAAAGGCCAGCGCGCTTTCGAGCGTTAATACGCTCTTCATCAGTGGCTACATGGAAAATAAAAAGGATCGTCCATATATAGACCAGTAAAGATGACAATTTTGCATAAATGCAATTAGTAAATGAACATTCAATTATCTAAGGTAAAATACACAAAAAACATAAAATATTTATTAACGGATTCAAAAACGAGTGTATCTCAAGAATAGTACAATTAAAAAGACTATTTTATTACAGGAATGCAATTTCAAAAAGGACAATCAAGCCCAATCCCCATGAGGATGACGTCAAAGATAATTAGGAAGAGACTTGAATTACATAGAGTCCAGAATGAGTCATGAGATTTGTAATTACAAATCGAAGCACGGTAGATATAAATACAAGAAAGATCAATCATGCTTAAAGCATTGATTATGAAACACTTTCTAACGTCAATGCAATTTTATTTAAACATCTTTAAAATGCAATACATTCCTCGGTAATATTTTAAAACTTATCACAATACTACATTAATCTATTGTATTTGAAAACGTAAACGTTCATCGAAAAAATAAGCTTCATTCAAATGACGGCATTGAAATATAAATTGCCTGGTTTAAACATCTTTAAACTGCGATACATTCCTTAGTAATAATTTTAGAATTAATATAATACTAAGATAATTTATTATATTTGAAAACTTCATCGAAAACAACTGAAATTCATTCAAATGACGTCATAGAAAAAATAACACGCCTGGCTCTCTCTATAAAAGCAGCATTTCATTCATAAACAATTTCCCATTCATTTAATTCATCACAATACTATAATAATTAATTTTATTTAACAATTAAGACCATGAAGCTACAAGTAGTTAAACTCTATGCTTAAAACTTCATCGAATACATCGTCCTTCTCTTTGTAAAATCAATGAATATTTCATTCATATCAGCTATGCAGACTCCATGAGCTGAATAATTTTGTGTTAAAGAAATACAGCAATTCTAATACAACTCATCCTACATATTTTGCTGTTTACATTTTACATAAGTGAAAAATAGGCTTCGTTGTAGAAATAACCAAATTTGGATGATCATTTAAGCTCAAATATATTGTAATTGCGTTGTTTCAGTATGTAGATGCACAGAATTTAAGCAAAAATTAAGCAGTTTTAGGACGGATACAACACTCAAATTGAATTAAAAAGAATTTTAAAAATCACGATTTTGAGACAAGATGGATGCCATACATCATTTTGAAGTGGGTCACGTGATCTTTTCATATCATGGTCACGTGATCGCTTCATATAAGGGGTGTAATTATTATTTAATTTTTATTTAAAAACTACTGAATATATTTTGCTGAATTTTTTTTTATATATTTTATGGAATAATTTGAATATTACCTAAAATTTTCGAAGCAATTTGTGAATTTTAAATCCGCTTAAAAAATGTTTGAAAAATTAGGTCCCTTAGGGTTCAATGTATTTCATTTTTTCAACCCCTGTTCAATCCAAAACTAATTGGGTGATATTATTCATTTATATTCCCATAGGTATCACAGGCCGTCTAAAAAACATACTAAAATTTAATTTTGATAAAGTCATTTTTACGGCAGTTATCGTGCTAACGGACAGACACACAGACAGAAGGAACAAAGTCATAAACATTTTTCAACTTTGTTGTAAAGTGTTAAAAAAGGGATCCAAAAAGAAGAATATTTCAGGGGTTACTACAATGCATTAAAAGGAAAGTTTTTACAGAAATGGACAGTAAATTATCATTAACAACATAATGAACAAGGCCCGTAGAAAGTTCACCACCCTAGACATCCCGAGAATGTTCTGTTAAACGGATGCCAACATTGAGTTTGTTACTGCCAATATAAAATTTATAGTCACCATCGGTAGACAACGGGGGAACCCCACATACACCCCAGCATAGCTTTTAAAGTCATCCACATCCCCAAGTTTATCAGAACGAATACGGTTAAATAAAGCAGTAATATTAGAGTGAGCAGGGGAACCACAAACACCCCAGCATAGCTTTTAAAGTCATCCACATCCCCAAGTTTATCAGAACGAATACGGTTAAATAAAGCAGTAATATTAGAGTGAGCAGGGGAACCACAAACACCCCAGCATAGCTTTTAAAGTCATCCACATCCCCAAGTTTATCAGAACGAATACGGTTAAATAAAGCAGTAATATTAGAGTGAGCAGGGGAACCACAAACACCCCAGCATAGCTTTTAAAGTCATCCACATCCCCAAGTTTATCAGAACGAATACGGTTAAATAAAGCAGTAATATTAGAGTGAGCAGGGGAACCACAAACACCCCAGCATAGCTTTTAAAGTCATCGATATCCCCAAGTTTATCAGGACGAATAGGATTAAATAAAGTAATAATTATAGAGTAAGTTTGAATATTTTTATTACATTTCGAATATTTTTAGGGTGATGTATGTCTGTCTGAGGGCGATTTCTTGTGTTTACCTATACTAGCTGAAAGGTTCTTGTGTTCACGTATACTAGGAATTTGTTCACGTGTACTAGGAATTTGTTCACGTATACTAAGAATTTTTATATTGCACGTATCGTGTGTCCACGTATACTATTTTTTGTATTCACGTATACTAGGTCGATTTCTTGTGTACGTATACTAGCTCCAACAAATATTAATGAATTTTCCTGAAATTGTATATCCGGCTTTGTTATCGAATAATCTAGAACTAGATATAATTTTTTGAAATTCGAGCGAAAACTTCGAAATATTATATTTCTTTAACATGGTAGCATAAGACAATATTTGATATAATTATGTATAAAAGGGGTTATTTATGGCTCAACGATCACGGAACTTCGCCATTTCAATCAAGCGAAAAAAAGTCGCGATGCAATTTTTGTGTTCGTCACGCCATCAACCTTCCGAGGGGACACATTTTCCAGCTTAGTATCAATCGAAAGATTTTCCTTTCAAAGCCTTTAAAATGGAGATCAACGTGCTATTATTCTGATCATTTGGACCAGCAATTCAAAAAATCTGATGTCGGCAGCACATGACTTTCCCTGCGGACGTTCTTCTTCTTCATATCTACGTTCTTCTTATTTTAATTACATTTAATTCTCTTTTAATTCAATTTTCGTTCTCATTTGCTAACTGGACTTATTTTCAAAGGTGGCGTAGAGAAAATACGAAAATATCTCAAGAACGGCTAGTCCTAGTGTAACGGGATTGGTCTTATCCTTTTCTTTGTTAAAATTTACGTATAAAACAAGCATTTAATGGATATATTTGAGCATGCGTAGATTTTTATTGATTTTGACGATTTTTGCGGGCCATCTTACAAAAAAAAGGCAGGCTATTTTTTTCCGAATCGTACCAAAATCAGCCCAGGGTGACCCACAAGAAACTTATCTACCGAATTTTGTGAAATTCGGTCCATTAGTTTTTCAGCTAAAACGGATAGAAACTTTTGCGGGCCATTTCGCAAAAAAAGGCGGGTTCTTTTATCACGAATCCTACCCAAAACTAATCAGTACCAGATTCGCCCGCAAGTGACTTACCTACCAAATTTTATGAAATTCGGGCAATTAATTTTTTAGTTAGAGTGGATACAAAATCTGCACAGACAGACAGACACACACACAGACAGACGTCACGCTAAAAATAGTTTTTTCGTATTCTAGAGGTCTCGAAACGTGTATATCCGTCGAAAACAGGAGTTGTGATTTTCGGTACGATTCCAATACTTTCCCTATACATTACCATGTATTGCAGGGAAAGTAATATGAGAAAGTATAGTTGGGTCATGGTCCAGTTAATTTTCTTCGAAGTTGTCAAAATAATTAGCATTAGCTGTGTTCATTTGCAGGGATTATCCCTATCCGCTTAATAGAAAGTTAACAATCACAAGCGAGTAAGGTAATGCGTTATTGATTTTAATAGAAATTGACGTAAAAAATATAAAATAAATGCATGCTAAAGTCAAGTACAGTCTGATAAACAAGATATTATAAATAGCACAAATATAAACCAAAAAATAGTGTGTTTTTTCTGAATTAAATTAATTCTAAAGTCTCCATATTAATTACGACAAACAATGCTTATCCTCCAAAGATCAGCCGTGTTACACAGTACTCTGAAACACTAGCAGCCGAATCAAGATCCATCACAAGATTTCCTGTGCTTTTTCAGCGCCAGAATCCTAAATAAGGTCCTCGAAAGCATTTCAAAGCCATTATCTCCTGTAAACACCACCACCCCATTAGATACAACACATGCCAATTAAATGGTGGTACAATGCATTTTGTTAATGATGTTTGCTTCGATAATGAATACGCAAAAGGGCATTAGGATTCGAAAGACTTTCGCGGTGTAGGAATTTGAAATTATCAGCTTTGTTAATGATAGTACGTTTTGTTCTGTTTGGTGATGTCCAGAAATAGCTGTGTTCATTTGTAGTGACGATTTCAATTAATATAATAAAAGGGTAGATAAAAGAAGGCATGCTTTGTTGAATGTATTGATTCAATTTTAATATTTTTTATTGAAACAATACGTGCAAATGCTTTTAACTTTCATGATATCAATTTGCTGAATTTTGATGTCTCATTTATATAATACGTGAATTAGCAGCAAAGAGTATTATGTTTCATCTTCTATATATATATACATAAATTGAAAATTTGTCTGTTTGCTTGTCGTTTCCAGTGCTTGACGGAATTTTTTGAATTTGATATTATTACTCTACTTGATGTTTTTATTCTCTACTTCATGTTGTTATTAGAGGAAAATGTGGTAATATGGACCCCCACTTTGTTTTTTGTAAAGTGCGCCTTCATTTTCAGCTAATTTCACTCGTTTTGGGTATGGTTGATTGCATATTCTAATCAGTTATATTCCCAACAGGAGGAATAAATTTTAGAATATTTACAGTAACCCCCATAATGCGATTACCAAAAAAAGTGAAATCACCATTTTTTTTTTAAGTGCGGGTATTATGGACCCCCATGAAATAGTCACAGTTTATTCGTCAAAAATGTGCTTTATTGTTGAAAATCATAAATTATTTACAAAAGTGGTAAATATAAATTTCTTTCTCGGTTCCACTCATTCACTGTGTGCCCATAATTCACACATCACACACATGACCCATAGTTCTCCATGACAGGCATCAGTAAAAGCTGAGTCACAGAAGAGACAATTGGCATTTTGCACACCAGGTTGTTTCTCCCTCACTTGGAGATCGAGCGGTGAGTCACCGGAGTTGTCAGAATGGAATGATTGGTCAGGATCCATATTACTAGCAACACCATGTTGAAAATATCACTACATCCAAACCTAACCAAAAAGTTGAAGTCTGGTTTCGACATATTATCGTCTATCTAGTGTAGTTCAAGGTATGAAATTGAAATCTCCGCACTGTGCCATATAAATACCCATAAAACTTGTATATCACTTACCTTGCTAAACGTTCGCAAATATGATGGAACTACCAACACTCACAACACAAATGTTCGTTCAATAATGCACGGCAGTGGTGAATCTCTTATCTTAGGGGGAGTGATTAGAGTTGATTTACCCTCCTCCACTAGAGTGAGCCTCGTTCCGGCCCAAGGTAAATGGAAGTAAGTACCTTTCAATAGACCTGGGTTCCGGCCGAGGAACCGAGGGGATCCATAAACTAGTGTCTGCTCCCTGCGCTGGCGGGCTATGGCCGATATGAAAACCTATACTACGCATGCTCATAGAGTTGGAAGGAAAGAACTTTTGTAGGTTGGAAAACATAATTGGCACAAAATCGCTCATTTGGCGATGTATGTTTTAACTGCTACTTTACTTTAATGTTGTTCAGTGGCGCCATCTATGATATTTAATTGAAATATTCTTTCCAGTTCCTGTTTAAATCAGTTTAAAAATATTGATTTTTTTTCTTTAATTTAATATGTATGATTGGATTTCACACCACCGAATTAAACAATTATTTAGTTGTACTTGATCCATTAAAATTCTAAATTCAGAAATTAATGTTAAAGAATTTAAAAGGATTATACAAAATGTAAAAACCCAGAAAATATTCAAAACCGACATTTTGGGACTTTTAAATCTAGAAGAATTATAATATTCCATATTTTAAAATATTTAAATATTTTATGGTGTTTAGTTATGCTCTAATAGCAGCACATTTTCAGTATCCAAAACTACACATTATTTGTCCGGGTTTCGAAGCATTATTATCCTTAGCAAGTATCCAACACAAATAACATTACATTGAAAATATATTTTGTATTTTAATTTAGTATAAGTGGGTAAATAAATGAGAAAACAATTTTCTATTTAAAAAAAATTATTTTCTATATAAGATGAAGCAGATATGTTATTTCTTAGATAAAAGGCCAAAAAGATATATACTATATATATATTGATATAAATAAGTTTAGTAGTTCTATATGACACTATACTCTATGACCCCCTTAGTGTTGCTATATTAATATTATAACTTCATTAAAAACATAGCCTTTTCAAATACTCCCAGCCTGGTGTGGCCATTATGATTATTACTTTTAGCTTCCAGATTTACTAAACTCTCCAAACTGAAACAATCCAGAGCACAGTTAGTACTTGGGAGGGTAACATCATCTCTTCTCTCCTTTTCCAGGTGATGACTGTTCAAAACTTTTATTTTTAAATTATTAATTTACCCTTTCCATACTTTTCAGTTAATGAAAAAATTTTCAATTGATTAATAAGTCGAAATCTGTTCTGCCCAACTAATGCCGTGTTCACAGATACTGATACATATCAAAAATTGAAGTTGTTAACTAGGTAATCTTCAAAAGTCCAAACGCTGGCATCTGTATGACACTTTAATTTTTCAAATTCACCAACTGATTGATTTATAAAGTTATTTTGTTGTATGATTTTTTTTCTGCTGAATAGCAAATATTTAGCAATATTTTTATTATATAAAAAATTGCTGAGTGCAGGGTTGGGCTTGCTGGGTCAATCCAACCCTGTACTCAGTATGGAACCTGATTAGATAGGGTTTCAAAGCCACATACATACTCTTCTGCCAACTTCAAATTTATGCCTCACATGCACAGACTGGAAATGCACTTCAATTTCTATTAAATCATTTGCAGTTGTTTTATATACTGTTATATGGGCTGGACATGTTTTACCATTCTTTTGACTACCTGCACACTTTAATCGTCGTTTACCACTGCTGTCAGCTTTATAAGTGCCACTTCTACTACACCGGTAATGCATCCAACTTCTTCCATCAGCTAATTTTAATGCTGATCGATAAATTGTAAAATGACTTTGAGTTTCTTCTTCTATATTTAATTTCCATTTTTCAAAATCTTCTACACTATAAAACAATTTTTTAGTAAATGACAGTTTAACATTCGCATGTTCAACTTGTATGTGTTCAATAAGAGCTGCCATTGATAAGCACTGAAAATCACATAAACAACAAATGTTCGTTGCTTTCTGTTGAAAATCTATTTTTTCCCCAGGATGAAGTAACGTGCACTATATTGGTATAGGCAATAAGCTTAAACAACAAAGTTCCGTTCCAATGCCAATTTACGGCGCTCCAATACCATAAAATATCGCCAAAGCTCTAAGTATTGGGGTTGCTAGAAAATATATGAATCCGAAAGTTCCTCCCATAGACCGCCAGCACAGGGAGCAGACACTAGTGATCCATAATACCTGCAGGGTCCATATTATCACCTTTCCCTCTACTATTTGATGTTGTTATTGTCTACTACTCACCGAGGGCAGCCCAGTTCATATGTCGAACAACTTCTAGGATCATAGGTTTTCAAAATGACGAGATATTAATAACAAATTTGATGCGGGCAGCTCATGACTTATCCTATATAAGGCAAAGAATTTACATCTTTCGCAGGGAAAAAATTATTTATTAGATCTACGGCACAGTGTTTTTAATGTTGAATTTCACATTTGGCACTTATCCAAATGACAACATTCTGAAATATTTCAAAGTACCCAATTAACTTATATTCCACGCAACATTAAATTGTCAATTATCATTATTCATAGTGTCCAATAAAAGCATTATAGTCCATATATTAAACCATTTTAATAATTCAATCGTCAATTTGGCGTCATTTTTTAAATTTTAAAGGAATTTGTGTCAATCTGAAGCGATTTCACCAAATTAGCTGTTAAGTTCGCTAAATTTCTCGCCAAGCGTTGCAGACAAACAGGGAGAAGAGAGTTTATTATATATAAATAACCGTTAGCGAATTGTTAGGCGTCAAAATACAAAACCATCACATAAATTATCTTCCCTCGTGAATGAAACGAACTAGATCCATAAGAATGATGCTACGATGTAGCATGTTTCATGATAGTTAATACTTTTTCAATTTTAACTGATTTCTGATGAATTTATTATAAAAACGTTCCGCATCTTGAGAACGGTTTATCCTAGCGTTCTAAAATTTGGGACAATCTGTTTTTAATGAAAAACTACATAAGAAATTATCATTTACGTAACATTATTAACAATTCCGATTTTTCTAATTATTTGTTTTTAATTTTCATTCGAAAATTTGGAGGAGCGGGGGGAAGGTAACTCAAAAATTCGCTTGCATTTATAATCAATTGGTTTTCAGTATTCACCGGCAATAATATATATGTGTACCAAATTTCGTTCGATACACTCCATTCGTTCGTGAGGTAAAACCTCCACATACTCATGAACACACATACACAAACTTTCAATTCGAGTTCAGGAATGCTTGAAACGTGTTCTTTCGTCGAAAACTCGAATTCAAATTTTCGACCCCATCGCAATACCTTCCTTATACATTATACAGTACCCGACACAGAAAATGCAACACCATGAAAAAGCAAATAGAGTGTGATGATAAAGGACACACAGGCAGAGATGGCACATATAAATATGTTAGGTTAATTCCAGAAGAATAATGCCATACAGTAATGGCATAAACAGGGTGATCAGAAGGCAGTAGGACCAGATCTTGCGGCGAAACAAGCAGCAACCTTTCTAGGAACAGATGCAATGAGAGTACAGATAGTTTCCTGAGGGAAGGATGACCATATTCCTTCAATCATCCTCCACAGGTCGTCCTCTGTTTAAGGGGGGCAAGGCAGTCAAACGACGGCAAATCTCGTCCCATACGGTGAGAGATCTGGAGACAACGAAGGTCAAAGAAGCGTCTGGAACCCTTGCAAGGCCTGTCTGCTGATGGTTGCCGTGTGGGGCTGCGCGTTATTTTTCTGAAAGACAGCATTTTGCAACCGCTGAAGGTAGGGCAGTACAGCAATCGGCTACAGCACCTCATCCATATATCTTCATGCCATCTTTGCCTCTGATATGAACCAGAGGTGACGGGCAATCGAAACCGATAGCACCCCAAACCATGATGCCGCGTTGACGAGCAGTATAGCGTTCAAAAGTCGCAGAAGGATTGGATCTGTTTCCACGTCGCCTCCAGGCTCTCACGTGGCAACTATCATTTAAGAAACAGAACCGAGACTCGTCGCCGAACACTACCATGTCCCATTCAGTCGTCCAAGACGCTTGAGCCGACACCATTGCAATCTCTCACGTTTGTGTCTTGACGTCAAAGTCAGTTTTCGTAAAGGACGGTTTGAGTGCAAGACGCTTTCGGCCAATCATCGAGAAACTGTTCTCGCTGATATTGGAACATATAATGTACCCTGTAAATTCTGCAGAATGTCGACAGTCGTTGTTTGTGAGGCCGTCACCGCATGCCTTCGAATGCGCCAATCAACGCGTGTTGACGTATATCTGGATGGACCTGTACCACTGCAACGATTCACACACTGTTCTTCAATCCATCTTCTCTAAATCATTTGCACAGTGAACGCATCTACGCGTGTTTCAGCGGCAATACGACCTATCATTCGTACGTAAGCCTAAATTGAATCCCCTCGCAGGACCATTCAAATGCTGAAACGGTCTTCAGCGTCGTCAGCTAGGCATTTCTTCAACAACACGTGTCTTCTGAGACGAAAAGCAGCTCGAAAAACGGGTTTCCGTAGGCTAACAACTTTTGCCTCATCTGCCGTTTCTATCCCTTTTATCCCGTGCTCTAATCACGTGGAAAAACTTGCATTTCATATCATTTGTATACATCGATTAGCTGCGTTTGTATCACAATTTGCATTATTATACGGCCAAATCTTCATGGTGTTGCATTTTCTATGTCGGGTAATGTGCTATGTATATAGGGAAAATAAAGACACCAGTATTCAGATTCGCTTCTAGATATATAAGAAAAATTTTAACACGTGTTATTTTAACACGTATTAACAAAAGTTATTCACAAAATTATGATTTGTCTCAATCGAAGCTGCTCATGGTGAGATATGAGAGATAAAAGTGTTCACCCCCAAAAAGTTTTTGTATATATTTAAGAGTGTAAAAGCAGGCAACTGCATCCGGTAGTGTTTCAAGTTAATATACCATTTTTTTTCTAAATTCCAAATATGCTTCTCATCTTAATATGCACTCAATTTCTAATGATCGTACGCAATTATTTTTAATATCCGCGTATAAAAGTATTGTAATTATGCGTATGTGTAATTATGTGTGTGTATATTCAAGTATGTGTGAGTGTCCGTGATTCTATGGAGACGATATCGCACTGACGAGTGGAGAGTTTTGAATGAAATTTGTTATAAAAATTACAATCAGTGAATACTGAAAGCCTGTTGGTTGTAAATGAAATCGAATATTCGGTACACCCCAAAATTTTTTAATGAAATTTTGAAAAAATTATTTAAAAATCAGAACTTTTAATAATATTAAGTAAATGATTATTTCTTATGTAATTGCTCATTAAAATTGTTGACATAAGCTTTAGAACGCTAGTACAAACCGCCCTCAAGACATTATTCGCTTTTCTCATGAATTTGTCAAAAATAAAATTAAAAAAAATATTAACTAACATGAAATACAAGGTGTCATAAAAACACTTCCCCGATATATAAACCCCTAGCGGCCTATCAGCTCAACCAATCGAAAGGAAATTTCAGATATTGTTATTTGAAAGTATGCGCTCGAGATTGTGATGATTTTAATCAATAGAGCTCTCACGGTTACGGTTGCAGTGATAAAATTTCAAAATTTTTGAATAGCAATACCCACTTTTTTTTTCTGTGCAAATTGATCAGCGCATTGAAAAACCATAAATGGCCTTAGATAGAGACACGTATGACGAAAATTGGCGGGGTAAAATATCTGCAAAGAAGAACATTGTAAAGGACCAATGACAACACAGAGAGAGGTGCATTGACGCACTTTGCATAATTCACAGTGATAGACGGTAGAAGCACCAATCACAGAACGCCATGTGCAAAGCATTGCATGTAGAAAACCTTTAATAAGCAGTGTGGGAAGATTGTTTCTTCAATCAGGAGTTCGAACGTGCCAACAAGATGGCACTTACAGGGAAACAACAAGGTGAATTGATAAAGCTGTTTATCTGAACGGGAAAATGCTGCCGAAGCAGTGCCAGTTTATCGGCGAAATCATAAGCTAAGACGAGGTCCATGTTCAGTACGAACTGTACGTGATTTGGTAAAAAAAATTTGAAGAAACTGGATGCACATGTGATAGACCGCTATCCGGACGACCATCTGTTCCTGTTGAAGTTGTTGCGGAAGTGCATAATGCGATTACTGCAGGTCCATTTCCTACTGCAAGAAGTGTTGCCCGCAATTTGGATGTGCCGAAAACCACAGTCCTCAAGCTTCTGCGCTCTGTTCTGCGGATGTTTCTTTATCGATTCCAGCGCTTCCAGATGTTGCAACCTGGAGACGAGCAACAGCGTGTCGAATTTGCGAATTTTTTCCTCATCAGATATGATGAAGATAGCAGGTGGCCGCTGCGGATACTATGAACGGATGAGGCGCATTTCTCCTTAACTGGAAACGCTAACTCCAAGAACTGCGTTCACTGGGCTGACGAAAATCCTCACGATGTGGCACCAGTGCTTTTACACGTAGCTAAAGTGACTGTGTGGCGCAGCACCGCAAGCACATTCGTTCTCCATCCGTACTTCTTCTAAGAGGTCACTTCCAATGGTATGCAAACGTGCTCCATCACAGGTCCTCGGTATAAAACAATGTTGCAGAATTACGTAATTCCAGAATTGCAGCAGCGAAATGTCGTTAATGACATTGTATAGCTGCGAGATGGTGCTCCTCCACAAGTCGCTACATGTGCTCTACAAGTGCTGCAACAGAACTTTAGTGCTAGAGTCATTTCCCGTAACTTTGCAGTTTCGTGGCCAGCTCGATTCCCCGACCTCACTCCGATGGTCTTCTGGTTCTGGGGTTATGTGACATTTAAGGTGTACACATCAAATCCACGAGATTTGTCAGAATTTAAAGATGCCATAAAACGTGAAGTTATACAGCTTCCTCCTGCGATGTTTCTTTCGTCATTGTTGTCAACAATCTCCCGCATGCAATGCGTTATCATCTGCGAAGGTGGGCACGTTGAAAACTTGTAATTCCAATAAAAGGTTTTTTTCCCTCTCTCTTATGTTGTCAGTGGTCCTTTACAATGTTCTTCTTTGCAAATGTTTTACGCCGCTAATTTTCATCATACGTGTATCGTTCCAACGCCATATATGGTTTTTCAATGCCCTGATCAATTTGCGCTGGAAAAAAGTGGATTGTTGTTGTTGAGACCCAGACCGTCCGACCTACCAGGAAAGTGTAAGGTAACTGTTTGGACGGCCGGGAAATGCCACCCAATTTAGACCGGAACCCAGTAGGGAGGGCATCCACAGGGACCTTACCCTTCTTCCTATAACACCAACCTCTCGAAAGGACTTACGGACCCACATGTTTAACGTGATCGTTCTCCGCGTGAATACGGCGACAGTTTTGGCAGTGGTGAGAATCGAATCCGGGCCTACCGAGTGCAATTCCCGCGCACTAACTACTGGGCTGGCGCGCCCTAGGAAAAAAGTGGTTTGAGACCCAGACCGTCCGACCTACCAGAAAGGTGTACGGTAACCGTTTGGACGGCCGGCGAAAAAAGTGGGTGTTGCCATTTGAAAATTTGAAATTTTTTCACTGTAACCGTCACCGTGAGAACTCTATTGTTTGAAATCATCACAATCTCGAGCGCATACCTTCAAATAACAATATCTGAAATTTCCTTTCGATTGGTTGAGCGGATAGGTCGCTAGGCGTTCATATATCTGGGAAGTTTTGTTATGATCACACTGTATGTTCACTTTTTATGCAATATTATGAGAGAAATTTGTAAACATCACTCTCGTGGCTATACAGCCTTGATCAAAAGTATTAGGCACCCTAATTTTTCTACTTTAACTGCGGGTGTGTTACTTGAAATCGCCTCATTTCTTTAAGAGTGCATACTTAGTAGGAAGTTGAAATAAAAATACAAACGTCATTTTAATTGACAACCAATGAAACATTTCCATGACGATACTAGAAATTCTAGGTTTTTGTGGAAGCAGTCGGTTGCATTCGCTGGTCTGGTTTGTACACGTGCACGCTATTGTTGCTTATCTCATGTAAATGTGAGGTCTCGTCTGTATAAAATGCCGAAAACTAAGGAGCTTAGTAACGAACAACGGTTGAAAATTCAATTTTTGTACGAGCGAGGCAATAACCAATATGAAATTGCCAGAAAAGTGAAATGTTTGAGATACGCGGTACAATACACTATCAAGCGTCTTATGAATACTGGTAGTCATTTAAATCGTCGAAGAAGTGGGAGAAAACGATCACTACACCCAGGGATGACCGACTTTTGAAACGCTGATTTCAATTAGCTGAAGAATTGTCAGAGGCAACAAGAAAAATAGTCTCTGCTCCAACCACTAGAAGACGGCTTGTAGAAGCTGGATTTAAAGGCTGCAAGGCCAGGAAGAAGCCATAGATTTCCGAAATAAACAAAAAGAAACTGTTGGATTGGGCTCCTAAACATCGTCAGTTTACTGAAGAAGATTGGGCGAAAGTTCTGTGGTCTGATAAATCAAACATTCAGGTATGTTTCATTTCACTTGCTTTTCTTTAAAACTAGCGTAAAATTGTCAATATGTAGCAACTTTATTTTGTAAAGCTCCTTAGGATGTTAGTGAAATAATTTCAATACTATAGGTATTTGGAACACCTGGTGTGTCTTAAGTGAGGAGATGTGTAGGTGAGGAATATAAGAAAGAGTGCATAGTGCTCAATGTGACACATGGTGGTGGCAACATAATGATTTAGGGATGCATGACAGCCGACGGTGGGGAGAAATGTATATCTGTGAAGGACAAGTGAACTCTTTGGCGTACATAAATGTACTAGAAACAACACTGCAAGCATCTTTTTCGCGAATTTTCGGCGATACAAACACGGACGAGGTCAGACTCCAACAAGACAATGCAACTTGTCGCTCATCTGCTGTGACTATGAAGTAGTTCAGTGAAAATGGTATACATCTTTTGCATTCTCCTCCACAGTCTCCAGACCTCAACTCCATTGAACAGTTTCAGGCTTTTCTCTAACGCAAGATCAGGAAGCATTCCATTACTTCAAAAACAACCTTAAAATTCATATTGCAAGAGGAAAGGAAGAAGATACCGAGAGAAGAATGCAGTAGGCTAATACGCTGTATACCTAAAAGAAATAATGCCGTTATAAAGGAGGAAGGAGGTTCAGCCAAATATCGATAAGTTTTAATAAAAAATGATTATTTTGAATCTCTGCATTTTTATTTTATCCCAACACATTAGTAGTTTAAAATAAATGAATTTCAGTAGGGTGCTTAATACTTTTGATCAGGGCTGTAGTTTATTCCATTCACGACAGATACTTGTGTAAGTGTTTAGGATTTTTATGTCCAATAATTCGCCAGTAGTCTTTTATATAAGAAATAATTCTTCTCTCCGTCTGTGTGTAACTCATAGCGATCAATTTGGCGAACTTGGCGACTCTTTTAGCAAATTATTGCCAACTTGGCGATACGTCGCCTAGATTGACGAAAATCTGGTCAAAATTGCAAAAATGACGCTAAATTAATGGACATAACGCTAAATCGATGAGTTAATTATTATAATATCTTAATGTAGAGTTTATTGCGAATGCAATCAATATTGATAATTGTCAATTTAGAGTTATGCGAAACATAAGAAAATTGTGTTCTTCGAAATAGTTTTACATGCTGTCATCCGGAAATGTGCCAAATGTACCATTCAATATTAAAAACATTGTTGTTGTTGTTGTCGTGTCCCTAACATTACATTTAAGGAAGAATGAGTGCACTGCTTCTGTTTAGTCTAATGACCCGGGGCACCCGAAGGTAGAAGTCTGACTTCTGCCCCAATAGGACATCACAACATCCATGCCCGCAGGCGGGACTCGAACCCGCAATCTGGCAGCCGAGCCATCACGAGGAAACGCCTGCCTCTTTGACCGCTCGGCCACCACATCGGCATTAAAAACATTGGAGCGTGGATATGAAGCATCATTTTTCACTGTGAAAGAAGCAAATAAATGGCATCATAAAAAAACATGTTCTACCCACCTCAGATTTTTAACTATCTTACAACGGGGCGCGACAGCCCAGTAGTTAGCGCGCGGGAATTACCCTCGCTCGCCCCGTGTTCGATTCCCGCCGCTGCCAAAACGTGGTCACGCGAAGTACGATCACGTTAAACATGTAGTTCCGTAAGTCCTTCCGAGTTGGTGGTAGAGGAAGGAGGGTACGGTCCCTGTGGATGCCTGGGTTCCGGTCTCAATTGGGTGGCAGTCCAAGCAGATGCCTTATACCTTTCTGGTAGTTCGGACAGACTGGGTCGAAGAAGAAGAACTATCTTACAGCAATTGGATTTTTGTAGGTCATTTTGCAAAATAACTACCCGCTCTATATTTCAAGGATCTACCACATTATTTTTAGTTAAGATGTTCTCCTATGCTGTATATCACATTCCAGGTCCCTAGACAGAGGCATCCTGAGAGCCAAGCAGCCGCAGCGACCGCTTTGGGCCTCATGTTTGCAGAGGGCCTCATAATTTTGTGCATTCATTTTATTGGACTTGACTTGAATTTTTACTTTCCCTGCAATATATGGTAATGTATAGGGAAAGTATTGGAATCATGCCGAAAATCGCAACTAGAGTTTTCGATGGATCTACACGTTTCGAGAGCTCCAGAATACGAAAAACGATTTTTAGCGTGATGCCTATATGTGTGTCTGTCTGTACAATGTATGTATCTACTCTAACTCAAAAACAAAAGAATCGAATTTCATAAAATATGATAGGTAAGTCACTTGGGTGTGACCCTGGTGCTAATTAGTTTTGGGTATGACGCGGAAAAAATGAACCCGCCTTTTTTTGCGAAATGGCCCTCAAAAATCTCATATATCCACTCTAGGTGAAATACTAATTAACCAAATTTCACAAAATTTAATAGATAAGTTACTTGCGGGATACTCTGGTGCTGATTAGATTTTGATACGATTCGGAAAAGAGCAACCTGCCGTTTTTACGAAATATCCCGCAAAAATCGCCAAAATAGAATAAAGGCAATTAAATGCTTGTTTTATACGTAATTTTTGACGAGGAAGAGGATAAGAACAACTCCATCACCCTAGGACTAACCGTTCTCGAGATTTTCAAGATTTTTTGCATTTTTGTTATGCCGCCTTTAGAAAAATGTCCGGTTACCAAACAAAAACAGAAATTAGACTAGAAATGCAAATTTAGTGTTATTTTGCTCCATTAAACTCAATGAATTATTAAAGAAATAAAGAAAACATGAATTTGAGTCTGCAGAGAAAGTCATGTGATGCCCACATCAGATTTTTTTAAAGACCAAATAAAGACTATATGTATACATTAGTGCATTATACATTTTACCAAATCCAACGTTTTCTTGGTATTTTTTATAATTCAACACTTAAGTATTAGACATTTGTGTATCAATTTATAGTGTTCTTTACAACGTATTGGCTAAAACCTATTCATCTAATTATAATTAAACACATCGAGATCATAATGCAATTATTCCCATGGTGCGCGTTGTTATGTAATCAGTTCCAGATTATCCATTGGATTGGAACAAGGTAGTTTCGGATCCTGCAATATTTTATGTCCTACGAAATCCCCCAAAATATTGTTGACCCGGGAACCCAAAATTCTATTTCAGAATCTAAAGTGGAAAGACTAACGTGTATGTTAATCTTTTAATAAATCCGTATTGTTTACTTTTCCTGCAATACATGGTAATATATAGGGAAAATATTGGAATCATGCCGAAAATCGCAATTCGAGTTTTTCGACGGATCTACGCGTTTCGAGACCTCTACAATATGGAAAAACTATTTTTAACGTGACGTCTGTGTGTGTGTGTGTGTCTGTCTGTCTGTACGTCTGTCTGTCTGTGCAGATATTTTATCCACTCTAACTAAACTAATTGACCGAATTTCACAAAATTCGACAAGTCGCTTGTGGGTCACACTGGTGCTGATTAGATTTTGGAATGATTCGAAAAAAAATAACCTGCCTTTTTTTGCAAAATGGTCCGCAAAAATCGTCAAAATCTGAAATAAAAAACTACGTATGCTCAAATATATCCATTAAATGCTTGTTTGATACGTAATTTTTAACGATGAAAAGAATAAGACCAACCCCATTACACTAGGACTAGCCGTTCTCCAGATATTTTAGTTTTTTCGTATTTTCTCTACGCCATCTTTGAAAATAAGTCCAGTTACCAAATGAGAACGAAAATTGAATGAAAAGGGAATTAAATTTAATTACAAGAAAAAGAACGTGGATATAAGTCTGCAGGGAAAGTCATGTGCGGCCCACATCAGATTTCTACTTTCCCTGCAATACGTGGTAATATATAGGAAAAGTATTGGAATCATGCCGAAAACCGCAACTCGAGTTTTTACAAGTTTTGTGACCTCTAGAATACGAAAATACTATTTGTAGCGTGACTTATGTGTGTGGGCCTGTCTGTTCAATATATGTATCCTCTCTAATTGAAAAACTAATGGACTAAATTTAATAAAATTTGGTAGATGAGTCACTTGTGTATGACCCTGGTGCTGATTAGTTTTTGGTAATATTTGGAATGAAAGAACCCGCATTTTTTTAGAAATGGCCCGCAAATATTGCCTGCATACACTCAAGCTGAAAAACGAATATATCAAATGTTTCAAAATTTGGTAGATAGGTCACTTGTGGATTACCCTGATGCTGATTAGATTTTGATACGATTCGAAAAAAAAAACTTGCTTTTTTTTCTTTCTTTGGAAAATGGCCCGCAAAAATCTTAAAATCTTAAATGAAAGCTACGTATGCTCAAATATATCAATTACATGCTTGTTTTATACGTAATGTTTAACGACCAAAATAATAAGACCAACGCCAATACACTAGGACTAGCCGTTCTCGAGATAATTTAGTTTTTTCTCATTTTCACTGCACCACTTTTGAAAATAAGCCCAGTTACCAAATGAGAATGAAAATTGAATTAAAAATGCAGATTCAGTGTCATTTTAAAAAATTATGGGTGTTATTTTGTGCAATTAAACTCAATGTACTGAATTATAGAAGAAATAAAGAGAATGTAAATATGAGTCTGCAGGGAAAGTCATGTGCTGCACACATCAGATATTTTTAACTTGAAACAGCAACATAATAAAACGGATTAACAATTTTCATATGTGTGAAGTATTCTTGCATTTAGTGTTCAGATGAAGCCTTTTTATGAAAAGGCTTCATCTGAACACTGCTTCATTTATGAAAATTCGGTTTGGGGCTACTTAAACCTCGAGACGCTGCTGAACGTAGGAAAGTATGTTTAAAATGCCATCAAAGAATTTGAAACAAACAGACAATCTCCGGTCGTGACAAGTTAAATAGCATCTTTTAAAATGACGATTTTGAGCATAAAAGAGAAATTTGTCTCCGTATTCTATAATTTGTTTTGGATATAATTCTTATTATTATTACTATCGAATCGCTCGATCAAATCCTCATTTAATTACATAAATTATCATCCAAATTTGAATTTAATTATCATTGGATCTCTGACGAAATGTCCATTATCGTTTAGAATCAAATAATAGTATCAATTATCTCTAAATATTTTTATTCATATTTAAGAATAGGAAAAGACGGATATATATATATGCATATTTGAGTAGAACTTGACTCTTCCAAAAGGTATTAAAAGAAGTACTGGGAGCATGTAAGAAACGTTCAAAATGGGATCCAAGTTATTTTTAATCCGTTACTTACGATAAATACATAGCATTTTTTAACCTTCAAAACATATACATTTGACCATAGGAATATTTTAAAAATGGCTCAATTTGGCTCTTATAAAGACCCTGTGCTCATCAGCACCAACCAGTCGTTGCTGCAGTGTCTTGTTGCGTGTAATAAATTAGTAATAGTTATTCTTTGCTGCGAAGTTCTGTAAAGACCGAAACCAGTCCACCGATGCTGATTTCTGCAGTTGTACAGGATTTCGTGCTTTTTAATTTTCGATTTTTATGTGGTTATTTTTAAAGTCATTTAAAAAGAGAAACTGGGTGGAAAAAGTAATGGCAGAAATTCACTTTTTTTTTTTGCGTTTTACATTTTGAATAGTTCCAGCCTATAAGACATTTTACGACACAAAACATCAAGCACCAGAGTGTGACTGTAAGGGTGAAACGCTCCAAATAATGGACTGAGTCTAGCGGGCGCCAATGGTTGACATATAGCATAAATAAATTTACATGGGTCAATAAAAGCTCCACACACATTGAAAAGTCACGTGACACATGCGGACATGGGAACCCCAAGCAGTTACGCCCAGTCTATCCTTAAGCAGTGAGAACTTTCTCACAATGGGGACGAGCTATGGGGCCAACTAATAAGCCAAAGATACATAGGAAGCGTAAATGAAGGAGGAGACATCACAGCAGTTCAAGATCCACGCTCAAAAATGAGAATTGAAGATATGATCAGAGAGACAAGAGCGAATGACGATTGTCGGAGAGACACGAGTGAATGCCGATTGTTGAAGAGAAATGGTAAAAGAAATAAAACATATAAAAATGTTTAAATAGAAGTCAATATAAGCATTATAAAAGAAGTGCTGTCGCCTTAAAGATGTCCCTTTCAAAGACGACTTCTAAACCTGTGCAGCAACCAAACAAGTACTACTTTTGTTTCCCATGAGGACTTTGCGTTGTAATAACCAATTAATTATAAAAAAAAAATACCACGCCATCGTCACACTTGCCTCCTGGTCAAATGGAGACTCAATGAATAAATAAAAATAATAAAATAAAAATTCAAGTTAAAAGAATGTTTTTTATTAAATAATAAATTTGCCAGTAACAGTATCATCATTTCAACAGTATGTGTTTCAATATTATCTCTTAGGAAGTACGTTTTTTAATAGGTGAACTCCGGACTGTAGAACAAGGTGGGATATGTGTTGGTCCACAATGATAATTATCACTATACTACAATACTACTACTGAAAATAATAATAAATACTAAATAATTTCACCACATTTGGTGTTATATATCAGTTAGATCACAACGACAATTATCACTATATTATTATACAGCTATAAATATACTACTATATTTCACTACTAAAAATAAAATTAAATACTAAATAATTTCGACGCAGAAATATTTACCAAACTTTAACTTATAAGTAAAACTCTTAGCTAGTTTCGCATTTTGCCATTTTTATGGGTTTTCTATCATTTTTATAAATGTTAAACACTGTTAAACATTTGCAAGCATGTTTCTGAAATTTTTATGGGACTCAGCTGTCCGTAATGGGGTGTAAGGTTCCTGATAGTAATGATAATATATATATATATATATATATATATATATATATATATATATATATATATATATATATATATATATATATATATATATATATATATATATATACAGAGTGTCTCAAAAACATTGACCTCGGCTTTTATTCCTTAAATATTGATCTTAGACATATATAATAAATTATGAACTTGTGTAAAAAAAAGGTACAGAATTTTATGAAATCGGTTAATATTTTCAAGGGAATTAAATTTTAAGAAATACAAAATTTATATTTTTATACGGCTCCCGTACAAAATCATTTCCAATGAGTAAAATGTGCCCCATACACTAATAAAGTGATGTATAAAATTTCAGCATTTTATTATAAGTCCCAGAAATATGAAAAGACCAACATGCTGACTTAAACCACTTTCCGATGCATCGACATGGGTTCTGAGAGGGGGAAAAATCATGTCGGCAGATCGTGTTTCAGGGGTCATACGCAAATTACGAAAGAAAACAATGATTACATGAATAAATAATAATTTTGCTATTTTTTGGTACAAAATTATCTACACTGTATAGAAATAATAACTTTACACAAAAATTACAAATTGTTTCAAAATGTTTTCCATCTGTACCAAAGATCCATTCAAGATAAGAAGTGGATATTATTTGCCTATGATGCATGTCTGCGTTGCATCATTTGCACTCTTGCTGTAAACATTTACATTTTAATGTGTGATTAATCCCTCACCAACTTTGTTTAAACATATCTCTGGGACTTTTTATGATAAAATGCTGAAATTCTATACATCACCTTATTAGTGTATAGAGCACATTTTACTAATTGGAGATGTTTTTTGTAAGGGGCAGTATAAAAATTTAAATTCTGTATTTCTTCAAATTTAATCTCCTGAAAATTTTTATTGATTTCATAAAATTCTGTACCTTTTTTTACGCAACTTTGTAATTTATTATATATGTTTAAGACCAAAATTCAAGGAATAAAAGTCGAGATCAATATTTTTGGAACATCCTGTATATATATATATATATGTGTGTGTGTGTGTGTGTGTAAATACAAAAATAACGTGTCGGCATACTGTAATTAGCTGAATATTTCAGAAATGAAGCTGGAATTTTCATAAACTCTTGTAATTGCGGCTTTTGCGGCTAGTTTGCCGAAATTATTAACAAAGTAGCTGAAAAAAAAATTATCAACGGTTGCAGAATGTTTTACATTGTAAAGATCATAGTACAACAATTTGTAAACTCACGCCTTACAATATACAAAAATTCCCTAAACTGTAACACTATATAAAATTTATAAAATACCACCACATGATAAAAACAAAAATGTGCAGTTTGCTCTGAAATGCAATATAACAAATAGATATTCTTTACTGCGTATCTTTGAAACAAATTGCATTTTGCGCTGCAAATGGAGATCACATCAAAGTTTATCGTCGATATTCATCTTTTAAAGTATATATCGATTCGAATGTATATTTTCTGATAAATTTCTTTCTCTCGCATTTCCATTCTAGCAGACACAAATTACCCAATACAAAACTTTGTTCGAAATATCTTAAAATTTTGCTGATAACGTATTGCTTATCTCTTGCTCAGATAAACACATACCAGCAATTCTTTATGAGTAAACTCTTAATTCGCTGCATTACAAAAGATATCAAGATGTCCATATATTTTAATTTCGTTCAGTTGTAAAGAACCTTGCAGCCCCAACCGGGAATCGAACCCTGGATCACCGAACTGGTCAGCCGACGCTTTACCGTTGAGCTACTGTGACGAAATTGCACGCTATTATCGTCCAAGTGGTATCTGCATTCTCCACCTTCTAATGTCAGAATGCCCGGCAACTGTTAATCTGACCGACCACCTCCTGCTATTTTTATCTTAAGCTAGCCTCCTGTTACTTCTATTTTTATCTTAAGCCAGCCTCCTGTTACTTCTATTTTTACCTTAAGCTAGCCTCCTGTTACTTCTATTTTTATCTTAAGCTAGCCTCCTGTTACTTCTATTTTTATCTTAAGCTAGCCTCCTGTTACTTCTATTTTTACCTCAAGCTAGCCTCCTGTTACTTCTATTTTTATCTTAAGCTAGCCTCCTGTTACTTCTATTTTTATCTTAAGCTAGCCTCCTGTTACTTCTATTTTTATCTTAAGCTAGCCTCCTGTTACTTCTATTTTTACCTTAAGCTAGCCTCCTGTTACTTCTATTTTTACCTTAAGCTAGCCTCCTGTTACTTCTATTTTTATCTTAAGCTAGCCTCCTGTTACTTCTATTTTTACCCAGGTTAGTATGCTGCTTGGTCGTTATCTTCTCAGTTTGAAATCGGCGCTCAATCTTCCAGAATCCAGTGAATCCGTACTATTGGTACTAGGGTCACTTTCAGACCTCCGACATTTTTGCACTAACCTACAGGGATGATTTATTAGGGCGCCATTGTAAAGAACCTTGCTGCCCCAAATGGGAATCGAACCCTGTATCTCAAGAACTGGCCAACCGGCTCTCTACCTTTGAGCTACTAGAACGAAATCGCAAGCTATTATCGTCGAAGTGGACTCTGTATATTGATGCAAAGTAAATTAAAATATCTACAGTGAAAAGTTGCATTCGAATCAGAACTGCTTGTATCCTAATCGCCCACTTCCTACTTCCACTTAACTTTCGCAAAATTAGATATTTTGTAGGGAAATGTGTATACAAAAATGTAATTATAACAAAATGTCTTACATGCATAAATCTCTAATGCCGAGCACAGGAATTATTCTTTGTTTAAATAACAACAATTTCTTAAATAACAAGAAAGTAGAAAATTTCTCAGTTTAAATTATGGAATCTTCCATATTTTTTGCGCATTCTTTTCCAAGTGGTGGCAAAAATTTTGTCGTTCTATTCTTTCACGAAAAATATTTTTATCGGTTCAATTTACACTCCCAGTTCAAAAAAAAAATTAAGCCATATTGCTATATAAAGATTTGATTAGATAAAACTTAGATCACTACTGATAGAACTTCAGAATGATATTCCGAAGGAGGTGGAATTTCACTAAATATTTGCACTTCCGTTTTTTTACTTCTGTCTCAAAAAGCGCCCTCAAAGTCTCTATTCCTCAGGATTGGCTATAGATAGAGGATGAGTAATATGGATCAGCATCGAATTCCAGAGGAGTGGGTTGGGCGTTCACTAAGGATTTCTATTTCCCATCCTGGAGATTCCACTTCCGGTTTTTCCGAAAAGTTGTGTTACTGTGCGAAATAAATATGCAAAACAGAATAAAAGTACTTAACTAGTTCTGTCAAAAATGAAGCATACACACCATTTGCTGACGTCTGAAGATTCCTTCTAAACTTTCATGTGCATCTTTGTTTCTTTGCTCTGCTTTCACATATGATATTTTAGATATATTTATTGTAAAAAAACAATTTAATTACACATGCATTACATGTAAAGTTACTAGTTTAATTTTATCTTTAACATTGACCACTGCAATTTTGGAGCAATAAATGCTATTTTTTTAAACTCGATCGTTGAAAAAATCATTTTATTTGTTACCGATCTCGAAAATGATTAAATATAGAGGACCTTTAAGCATCATCAACGTCAAGAAGTTTTTAGAAGAATAATGTTTTCCAATTTTTTTTATTTACATTAGCCATCCAGGGGGGTATAAGGTAATTGGGGAATTCTTTATTTTGTAAAGAAATGCATTTTAAAACTCAATAATTTCCACTATAAGTTTCATATCTTATTCATTTTATGCAAGGGTGATTTAAAACTCAAATAAATATTTTATTAAAGATAGTTTTGTATATATATCCCATAAAAGTAGCATTATCGTTGAATTACCTTGCATCATAAAAAAAATATATTTGAAACGTGCATTAAAATATAGTGATTCTATCGTTGCTCATATTGTGCCCCAAAAATCCCATTTTATTCAACCCTCAAAAATTTTAAATTAATTTTAACATATCATATCGAACCGACATAAGACAGTAAATATTTTTATAATATCGCCAATGTACGAGTATTTCAAATTTTTTCCCAATAGACAATGATGGCTAATGTTGACATGGATGAATATTAGCCACTGTAATTTCTCAAATATTCAGTAAATATTGTGTCGATATTTTCTATATTAGAAAATATCAAGCAGTCAAAAATTAAAGTGCTTGCCATTATATGACGACTTCCTCATAAAGTTCTTGTTCTACTTATATTTGTAAATTCTGAAGTTGTAAAAATTCTGGAGTCTGCGCGAAATGTAAGTTAATTTGGCATATCAAAACTATTTTTCATGATGTTCCTAAAAAATCGTTCAATTTAATGTTACTATTCAACGACTAAAATATTATGCCGCCGATTTTGAAAAATGGACATTTCGCCGTGAAAGAATATAAAACTGTGCATTATATATGGAAAGTCCTGACTTACCCACATTAATTTTTTTACATAAAGGATAATTATAAATTGTGGATGTAATCACAATGTCTGTTTAAACAAGATCTGGATATGAAAATTTTTCATAAAAACAGCATCCTCAACATTTTTAGTATGATAAAAAAATGAGATATTCGACCGTCTTCAAACGTATATGTTCGACTTGATGGAGAAGTGATGTTTTATTCATAAAAATGCAGACCCCAGATTGCGGAACAAAGCCAACTTCGAACATTTTATTTGTATTTACTCTCTTTGGAGCCCCACAAAACGTTCAGTGCCTTTTGCTTTCTTAAGCATTTTAATTTGAATAAGTTATGCGTTCGCCCTTTGCAGTGCACTTTCTTTAAACGTCTTTGAAAAAGTCGCATACATTTGAGTTTGGAGTTTTTCAGAAGCTCAAATATTTCCATGAAGTATTCTGTCTTGTATTTCAAACTTCAGTTACATTTAAAATTTATAAGAAATTTTAGGGGATATATATATATATATATATATATATATATATATATAGCATAGTAAACATATTAAAATAAAATTATTTCACAGTTATCCAATTTTTCTCCAGAAGTTGGCGCAATGCAGCACATTCTCCTAAAGTAACATACAAGATTCATATGAAAAAGAGAGGGGAAATGACCAAATGCAAGGCATAAAATGGTAGAGGGGGATGGCGACCCCTCTTTCCCGTTTAAAAGACTGCTTTTATGCCCGGGCAACACTCACGGTACCAATGCCATGCAGAAGCCATACTTCCGTAAATGTGTCAAATCAAAAACACTCGAAAAAGTGCAAAGAAAACAAATAGGAATCGCCCAGGATCGCAAGGGAAAGAATGGAAATGCAGCAAATGCCCCTGTCGGTTACGATGGAGTGCATCATATATAACAGAAGTCCACGCATGCGCTATTCGTTATTTTCACTTTCATCGTTCTATACCTCTGCCATATCCTTTAAGTAAGCATTTTCTCCCTTTTTTGTATTAAATAGGGAATTATAATAACATTTCAGGAAGCCAATTGGATAATTCCGTTTTATTGCCTCCTTCATAATATTCCTATTATGCATGATGCAATCAGACTTGAAAGTATTAATGCGTTGATTTCTATTGAGGTGACCAATGACGACATTTCTGAAAATGTTTTTGGTCAAATTGGACCTCCAATCAATAATGCGGTTGATTTTTATATTGAAATTGTTTCTCTTGTCATATAAGACGGTATAAGTACCATATCTACTGTCATGTTTTAGTGTGATATCTAGAAAATCAACACTATCTTCCTCCTTACTTATATTCTCAATCAATTCCAGTTCTTTTGGATAAAAAGTAAAATCAAATTGGGGTGTATTCTTATATTGCCCAATAAGGACATCGTCAACGAAACGAAAATATGGCATTTCATGTAATATATGAGTGCCATTTTCAAATTTACACAAGTATAGATCGGCGAGCAGGGATGAACATCCCCCTCCCATCGGAATACCCTTAACCTGTTTAAAATAGTTGGTGCCATCAAATAAGATGTTTTCAAACAACACAATGCAAATCAAGTCCTCGTATTTTCTGAATGTAATATGCTCTTTTAAGTCATATATTTCATGTAGTTCCTTCAAAATTTCATATAGATTTTCCAGATTGATGTTGTTGAATAAATCTCGGAAATCGTAACTTTTGAAACGTATATCCCTGCTATAAAATGGAAGTCGGTTGATGACATCGTAACTATTATTTATCATTACTGTTCCTTGTTTCTTGAGTATAATCATAACATTTTTAAGTATAGTTAAAAGTTTTTCATTTGCAATTGTTAAATAGGATCCACATCCCACTGTCACCGGCCGGAACTTGACTGGATTTTTATGAAGTTTTGGTATGAGTACCAAATATGGAAAGTTAACTGCTTTAAGTTCGATACCAATGCTTTCATACAGAGTTTTAATTTTATTTACCAGACATGTTCCATTTTGTTGTAAAGGGGAGTACATTTGTTTATCAAGATAACTATTTTTTAAGGTATCAACGTAGTATTTTCTGCGTGTGAAAGCGTAATTTGATACAACTTTATCCGTATAAGTTATAACATATTTATTTTCATATTTATTGACTGCATTTTGAAGAGAAGGATAATACGTTTTTTTACACAATGTTTTGTAGTGGAGATTGAACATTTTGATAAGGTTGTATTGCCATTCTTTGAAGGCTTGTATTGGCATGCTGTATTTTACGGCGAGTTTATATGTGAATTTCTTCAAATCTTGTTCAAAGTCCTTTTTAATATTTGTGAAATCTTGTATACGAAATTTCGTATCAAGTTCCGGCCGGTGACAGTGGGATGTGGCTCCTATTTAACAATTGCAAATGAAAAACTTTTAACTATACTTAAAAATGTTATGATTATACTCAAGAAACAAGGAACAGTAATGATAAATAATAGTTACGATGTCATCAACCGACTTCCATTTTATAGCAGGGATATACGTTTCAAAAGTTACGATTTCCGAGATTTATTCAACAACATCAATCTGGAAAATCTATATGAAATTTTGAAGGAACTACATGAAATATATGACTTAAAAGAGCATATTACATTCAGAAAATACGAGGACTTGATTTGCATTGTGTTGTTTGAAAACATCTTATTTGATGGCACCAACTATTTTAAACAGGTTAAGGGTATTCCGATGGGAGGGGGATGTTCATCCCTGCTCGCCGATCTATACTTGTGTAAATTTGAAAATGCACTCATATATTACATGAAATGCCATATTTTCGTTTCGTTGACGATGTCCTTATTGGGCAATATAAGAATACACCCCAATTTGATTTTACTTTTTATCCAAAAGAACTGGAATTGATTGAGAATATAAGTAAGGAGGAAGATAGTGTTGATTTTCTAGATATCACACTAAAACATGACAGTAGATATGGTACTTATACCGTCTTATATGACAAGAGAAACAATTTCAATATAAAAATCAACCGCATTATTGATTGGAGGTCCAATTTGACCAAAAACATTTTCAGAAATGTCGTCATTGGTCACCTCAATAGAAATCAACGCATTAATACTTTCAAGTCTGATTGCATCATGCATAATAGGAATATTATGAAGGAGGCAATAAAACGGAATTATCCAATTGGCTTCCTGAAATGTTATTATAATTCCCTATTTAATACAAAAAAGGGAGAAAATGCTTACTTAAAGGATATGGCAGAGGTATAGAACGATGAAAGTGAAAATAACGAATAGCGCATGCGTGGACTTCTGTTATATATGATGCACTCCATCGTAACCGACAGGGGCATTTGCTGCATTTCCATTCTTTCCCTTGCGATCCTGGGCGATTCCTATTTGTTTTCTTTGCACTTTTTCGAGTGTTTTTGATTTGACACATTTACGGAAGTATGGCTTCTGCATGGCATTGGTACCGTGAGTGTTGCCCGGGCATAAAAGCAGTCTTTTAAACGGGAAAGAGGGGTCGCCATCCCCCTCTACCATTTTATGCCTTGCATTTGGTCATTTCCCCTCTCTTTTTCATATGAATCTTATATATATATATATATATATATATATATATATATATATATATATATATATATATATATATATATATATATATTCAGGGTGTCCCGAAAACATTGACATCGGCTTTTATTCCTTAAATATTGATCTTAGACATATATAATAAATTAAAAAGCTGCGTAAAAAAAAGGTACAGAATTTTAGGAAATCGATAAAAAATTTCAAGTTAATTAAATTTTATGAAATACAAAATTAAAATTTTTATACGTCCCCCGTACAAAAACATTTCCAATGAGTAAAATGTGCTCCATACACTTATAAGATGATGTACAAAATTTCAGCATTTAATCATAAAAATCCCAGAGATATGAAAAGACAAAAATGCTGACTCAAACCACTTTCGATGCATCGACATGGGTTCTCAGAGGGGAAAAATCATGTCGGCAGATTGCGTTTCAGGGGTCATACACAAGTTACGAAAGAAAACAATGATTGCATAAATAAATAATAATTTTGCTATTTATTGGTACAAAAGTATCTACACAGTGTAGATAAGATAACTTTACTCGAAGATTACGAAATTACATTGTTCAAAATGCTTTCCATCCATGCCAAAGATCCATTAAAGGTAAGAGGCAGATATTATTTGCCTATGATGCATTTCTGCGTTGCATCATTTGCACTCTTGCTGTAAACACTTACATCATAATGTGTAATTAATCCCTCACCAACTTTGTTTAAACATATCTCTGGGACTTTATGATAAAATGCTGAAATCTTGTACATCACCTTATTAGTGTATGGGACATTTTACTCATTGGAAATGTTTTTGTACGGAGACCGTATAAAAATTTAAATTTTGTATTTCTTTAAATTTAATTCCCATGAAAATTTCAATCGATTTCATAAAATTCCGTACCTTTTTTACGCAACTTTAATTTATTATATATGTCTAAGATCAATATTTAAGGAATAAAAGAAAGCCGAGGTCAATGTTTTTGGGACACCATATATATATATATATTTATATATATATATATATATATATATATATATATATATATATATATATATATATATATATATATAAAGTGCAAATTTTCACAATGCTGACTTCTATTTTGTTCTAGGTTTATAATCCTAATACTAGGTTCTTGATTCCTTAATTCTTAAAAAACACATAATACACTTTATATAAAACGTATACATAATACTTTCTCATAGAGCACTTAGTTCAGTATTTTATTCACTGAAAAGTGCTTTGAATCCTTTTACTTGTATTATTCCTTCCTCCTAGGTTTATCCTTTTTTCTTCGAATTATCGTTTGGCAACAATTACCTTCCCAGATCATGTGATACGAGTATTGTTTGGCAGACGCGCTCTTGTTTTTATTGGCACGGATGCTTTGTCCCAATTAGCCTGAACAAAAAGATTCTTTTGATCTTAGAAACCAGATAAAACTTTTATTTCACCTTTACATGCTACGTCTAATAAAGTTTTACTTAACAATTTTTTCAGATACCAATCTGAGCGAAATTTTACTTTTTAATACAGAGTATTGTTTTCACGAAAATTTCCTATTTTGATGTCAATAAATACTTTAAAAATCTTCTGAACACGTTTCGAGTATTTTTAGAGTGATGCCTGTATGGCTGGCTGGCTGTCTGCCTGATTGTTTGTCGGTGGTCGATTTCTTGTGTAACTGTCACAAATATTAATGGATTTTTACGAAACTTTAAATTCGGCTTGTCATCGAAGAATCTAGATTTAAATAGAATTTTTATGAAATCTGAGTAAAAAATTCGAAATTTATTCGAAACTTTATATTACATGGCAGCATAGGACAAAGTTTGACATAATCTTGCATAAAATCGATGCAGAAATTCAATGCATATTTATAGTTCAATCACAAAACTTTAAAGTTTCAATCACTATAGTGAAAAATAGCAGCAATAAAATCTTGTATTGGTGACGTCATTACCCCCTCGCCTTATATCATCAATACGGTCAATTTATTCTTGTTTTTTTTATTAACACTTTACAACAAAGTTGAAAAGTGTTTATGACTTTGTTCATTCTGTCTGTCTGTCTGTCTGTCTGTCTGTCTGTCTGTCTGTCTGTCCGTTAGCACGATAACTGCCGTAAAAATGACTTAATCAAAATGAAATTTTAGTATGTTGTTCAGACGGTCTGTAGGACCTATGGGAATATAAATGAATAATATCACACAATTAGTTTTGGATTGAACCCGGGTTGAAAAAATGAAATACATTGAGCCCTATGGGACCTAATTTTTCTAACATTTTTTAAGCGGATTTAAAATTCACAAATTGCTTCGAAAATTTTAGGTAATAGTCAAATTGTTTCATAAAATATATAAAAAAAAATTCAGCTAAATATATTCAGTAGTTTTTTAAATAAAAATTAAAATAATAATTACACATCTTATATGAAACGATCACGTGACCATGATATGAAACGATCACATGACCCACTTCAAAATGAGATATGGCATCCATCTTGTTTCAAATTCATGATTTTTTAAAGTTCTTTTTAATTCATATTGAGTGTTGTATCCATCCTAAAACTACTTTATTTCTGCTTAAATTCTGTGCATCTACATACTAAAACAACACAATGACAATATATTTGAGTTTAAATTCTCATTCAAATTTGATTATTTCTACAATTAAGCCTATTTTTCACCTATGTAAAATGTAAACAGCAAAATATGTAGAATGAGTTGTATTAGAATTACTGTATTTCTTTAACACAAAATAATTCAGTCCATGGAGTCTGCATGGCTGATATGAATGAAATATTAATTGATTTTATAAACAGAAGGACGATATTTTTCGATGAAGTTTTAAGCATAAAGTTTATGAATTGTAGCTCCATGGTCTTAATTTTTAATTAAAATAAATTATTATAGTATTGTGATGAATGAAATGGAGAAAGTTATGAATGAAATCCTGCTTTTATAGAGAGATCCAGGCGTGTTATTTTTTCTATGACGTCATTTGAATTAATTTCAGTTGTTTTCGATGAAGTTTTCAAATATAATAAATTATCGTAGTATTATGATAGATTTAAAAATATTACCGTGGAATGTATTGCATTTTAGAGATATTTAAACCACGCAATTTATATTTCAATGCCGTCTTTTGAATGAAGTTCATTTTTTTCAATGAAGGTTTAAGTTTTCAAATATAATAAATCAATGTAGTATCGTGATAAGTTTTAAAATATTACCGAGGAATGTATTGCATTTTCGACTTTTTTAAATAAAATTGCATTGAAGTTGGAAAGTGTTTCATAATCAATGCTTTAAGCATGATTGATCTTTCTTGTTTTACTTGTTTTCACCTTTTTTGATGTTTTGTTATGGGAGAAAAAAAAAGAAAAAATGCTATCTAACTTTTTCATTTTGATATTTTTATTCCTCTAAATTTTTCCTCCTATTTCAATTATTTATTCTAAATTTTTCTAAACAACGATCTTTCTTCACTTTCATTTTATATTTATTTATTTTTTATTTATTTATCTTTTTTCTTTCTAAATTTTATTTCGAAATTCTTTTTCTAAATTATCCTCTAGTTATTCGCTTTTGCATACTCAAATTTAAAGTTTTATTTTTCCCCAACAATTTTGTCATTCACAATAACCTTTTTCCCAACTGCACCGAGTTGGACATACCTGTAAAGATCATTCTACTTCTATATGTAAACAGGACGATAGTGGATAAGGCCCATGCTATTGTATTATGGCTGGGTATCTTCATTCTGAAGATAAACTTTCCCGAATCATACTTATAATTACTCAATACTTAATAGGTGAATTGCATGATCTGGGTTCTAATAATACAAAAAAAATTACCCACCTCCCTCGGGGTAGGGGCAAGTTATCCCGTGGGGCATATTGTCAAATTTAGTATCAATTGAAAAAATCTGATGTGCACAGCACATGACTTTCCTTATATAATGCAATGAACTTACTACTTTGACAGCAAAAAAAATAGACTATTTTTATAGTAGTTATTTATATTCTTTTCAAGATATTGAATTTTCGTCAATGAGTCGTCATTTTCCATATCGTCATCATCAATGAGTCGTCGTTGATTTAGCGTCATTTTTATCCATTTGGCGAGTTTCCTTTAATTTAGCAACATCTTAAAAAGTCGCCAAGTTGGCGACATTCCAACAACTTTGTCGCCAAAATCTCGCCAAGCGTTATGAACGAAGAAATAAGTTATTTTTACAGCAGATAAATGACTATTGGCGTTCAAATACAAACGTATTACTCAAAGTATCTTTTTTCATGAATGGAACGATCTAGATTCACGAGAATGATGTCACCCAATTTATCGCATTATATTACATATGAAAAATGAACATGTTTCTCAATTGGAAATATTTTTTTTATTTTATATATCTTTTTGGTAATTTTTTTTAATTCTGCAATATCTCGAGAACGGTTCATGTTAGCGTTCTAAAATTTATGTCAATCGCTTTCTAATAAAAAATTACATAAGGAATGTCTATTTGCGTAACTTTATTAAAGGTTTTGATTTTTTGACGATTTTTTCTAAATTTCACTCGAAAATTTAGGGGGAGGGGGGTTGAACATTCGATTGCGTATAAAAACAATATGCTTCCAGTGTTTACAGATTGTGATTTTTGTACCAAATTTTGTTGGAATCGGTCCATTCGTTCGTGAGATATCGTCTCCATAGTCTCACTTTCACACACACACACACATATTTTCACACACACACACACACAGACATCACTTCAAAAATGTTCGATTCGTTATCAGGGATGTTTGAAACGTGCTCTCCCGTCGAAAACTCTAATTCGAATTTTCGACCTCGTAACAATACTTTCCTTATACATTATTGTATATAAGGAAAGTAAAAAATTTTTCAAGTCCTTTAAAATGAAGGATAAGATATGATTGTGATCGTTTGGACCAACTATAAAGATTTTTCACATTTTTTCTTGTAATATTTTCCAAATGAAAAAAAATCGCAAACTATATAAATACTGATTCTAATATGAGAAAGTCGGGAAGAACCACACCCCAGTTAATTATATTGTTGTTTTATATATAATCTTCTTTTATAAATGAAATGACTTTAATCATTTTAATTCCCAGAGTTCTAAAAGCAGTATACTTCTTTTAAACTGCAATATCTATCCAGTTTCTGCAAGTTTAAGCAATGTCTTGTAATAAAAAAAACTAAAAAAAAATTTAAAAAAACGAAACAAGCAACGTGATATGTAAAATATATAGCTATTATTCCACTAAAAACTGTAGTTTTCTAAATGGAAATATGCTTTGTGTTTTAACATGAATAATTTTCTAAAGGAAAAATGTATACTTTTTATGTAGATATTACATGAAAAAACAGAGAAAGCGGTTGTAAAGCATTAAAGTGCCATTAACATAAAATAAAATGCGTCCCCACTATTTCCTTTCGTAAAAAAATGAATGAATTTGAATTAGTGTCACAGTTGTCTTATGGATCAATGGAATTCAAAGAAAGTTTTGTTTCAACTCCTTTAGAGACTTTAAAAAAAAAATGGAAATGCAAAGTAGAAATGTTAAAAAAATAGGAATGTGAAAAATAGATTTAGATTCCATTAATTTAAGTAAACTATTATCTCGGGGCTCTTATTATTTCTATTATATATGCTTTTATTTATTGCTTTTGGATTATGTATGTAAAATTTAAAACTGCTATATTTTTTTTAATTATTAAATATTTTACTTTGCAATGTAAAAACTTATTATAGATGACAAAACATTTCGGGATTGAAGTATTTATCTTACATTACCTAATACTCGTATTACTTGCCTTTTAACCTGGATCATAGTATAAACAGCACTCTAATGTGCCATCTACAAAACCACTTTGGCCATATAAAGAGCAGAATATTTTTACTTTCCTTTTATACATAATGTATAAGGAAAGTATTGTGACGGGGTCGAAAATTCGAATTCGAGTTTTCGACGGGAGAGCACGTTTCAAGCACCCCTGATCACGAATCGAACATTTTTGAAGTGATGTCTGTGTGTGAAAGTATGTGTGTGTGTGAAAGTCTGTGTCAGTGAGTCTGTGGAGACAATATCTCACGAACGAATGGAGCGACGGGAATGAAATTTGTTCGAATCGAACATTTTTGAGGTGATGTCTGTGTGTGTGTGAAAGTATGTGTCTGTGTGTGTCTCAGTGAGTCTGTGGAGAAGATATTTCACGAAAGAATGAAGCGATTCGAATGAAATTTGGTACAAAAACCATAATCCGTGTATACTGGCAGTCTATTGTTTTAAAACACAGTCGAATGTTCAGAACCCCCCTAAATTGCAGAGTGAAAGATTGAAAAAGTCATCAAAATATCAAAACCTTTAATAAAGTTACGCAAATAGACATTTCTTATGTAATTTTTCCTTAGAAAACGATTGGCATAAACTTTAGAACGCTAGCATAAACAGTTCTCAGGCTATTGCACATTTTTTAAATAAATTTATCAAAAAATCCCATAAATTAAAACATAATATTAACTGTTAAGAATTATGTTCACTTTTCATTTGTATTATCACGCGATAAATTTGGTGACATCATTCTCGTGGATCTAACTCGTTCCATTCACGAGAAAAGATAATTTGAGTAATACTTTTGAATTCGAACGCCAATAGTCATTTATCCGCTGTAAGAATTACTTATTTCTTCATCCATAACGCTTGGCGAGATTTTGGTGACGAATTTAGCGGAATGTCGCTTACGTGGTGACATTTTTAAATGTTGCCAAATTAATGAAAATCTCGTCAAATAGATAAAAATGGTTCTAAATCAATGAAAATGATGACTAATTGAAGAAAATTCAATATATTGGAAAGAATATAAGTATCTACTATAAGAATAAAATTTTTACTTTCCTTATATACATAATGTATAAGGAAAGTATTGTGACGGGGTCGAAAACTCGAATTCGAGTTTTCGACGGGAGAGCATGTTTCAAGCATCCCTGATCACGAATCAAACATTTTAGAAGTGATGTCTGTGTGTGTGTGTCAGTGAGTCTGTGGAGACGATAACTGACGAACGAATGGACCGATTCGAACCAAATTTGGTACAAAAATCACAATCTGTAAACACTGGAAGCCTATTGTTTTTATACGCAATCGAATGTTCAGAACCCCCCTAAATTTTCCAATGAAATGTTGAAAAAATCGTCAAAACATCAAAACCACTAATAAAGTTACGCAAATAAACATTTCTTATGTAATTATTCATTAGAAAACGATTGACATAAATTTTAGAACGCTAACATGAATCGTTCTCGAGATATTGCACATTTTTCAAAAAAATTATCAAAAAGTCATATTAAATAAAAAAAATTATTTCCTATTGAGAAACATGTTCACTTTTCATATGTAATACTTTATAAATAAAAAAAACATAAAAATAATAGCGATAAATTGGGTGACATCATTTTCGTGGATCTAGCTCGTTCCATTCATGAAAAAAGATACTCTGAGTAATACTTTTGTATTTTAACGCCAATAGTCATTTATCTGCTGTAAGAATAACTTATTTCTTAGTGCATAACGCTTGGCGACGAATTTGGCGGAATGTCGCCAACTTGGCGACTTTTTGAAATATTGCCAAATTAACGACAATCTCGCCAAATGGATAAAAATGACGCTAAATCAATGAAAATGACGACTGATTGTCGGAAATTCAATATCTTGGAAAGAATATTAGTATCTACTTTAAGAAAAACCTATTTTTTACTGTAAAAGTAGTAAATTCATTACATTATATAAGGAAAGTCATGTGTTGCCCACATCAGATTTTTTTTAACTGTAGAAGTAGTAAATTCATTGCATTATATAAGGAAAGTCATGTGCTGCCCACATCAGATTTTTTTAATTAATTTACGTGCTCTAAAATTTGTAATTGACAATTCCTCTGTAGCTTGTATAGTTTCAGGGTTAAATTTACGATAAATATACTTTTGGAAGATAAATATCAACTTACTTCCAAACCATTCTTTAGGAAGGTGTCTTTCCTCACAAGAGAAGTAAAAATCTGATGTGACCAGCACATGACTTTCCTTATAGAATGCAATGAATTTACTACTTTTACAGTATGAAAAAATAGGTTATTCTTATAGTAGATACTTATATTCTTTCCAAGATATTGAATTTTTGTTTTACCAATTAGTCGTCATTTTCATTGATTTTGCCACATTTTTATCCATTTGGCGAGATTTTCGTTAATTTGGCAACAATTAAACAAGTTGCTAAGTTAGAGACATTCCGCAAAATTCGTTGCCAAAATCTCGCCAAGTATTATGGGCGGAGATATGAGTTATTCTCATAGCAGATAAATAACTATTGACGTTCAAATATAAAAGTATTACTCAAAGTATCTTTTCTCTTGAATGGAACGAGCTAGATCCAAGAGAATAATGTCACCAAATTTATCGCATGATATTACATATGAAAAGTGAATATGTTTCTCAACAGTTAATATTTTTTTTTAATTTATGAGATTTTTTGATAAATTTATTTGTAAAATGTGCAATATCTCGAGAAGGGTTCACACTAGTGTTCGAAAGTTTATGACAACCGTTTTCTAAGGAAAAATTACATAAGAAATGTCTATTTGCGTAACTTTATTAAAGGTTTTGATTTTTTATAGTTTTTTCAATATTTCACTCGAAAATTTAATAGGATTCTGAACATTCGATTGTGCTTAAAAATAATAATAGACTGCCAGTATTCGCGTATTGCAATTTTTGTACCAAATTTCATTCGAATCACTCCATTCGATCACTCCACTGACATATCTTCTCCACAGACTCACTGAGACACACACCCAGACACATACTTTCACACACACACAGACATCACTTCAAAAATGTTCGATTCGACCAAATTTCATTCGAATCGCTCCATTCGTTCGTGAGATATCGTCTCCACAGACTCACTGACACACACACACATACTTTCACACAGGCATCACCTCAAAAATGTTCGATTCATGATCAGGGATGTTTGAACGTGCTCTCCAGTCGAAAACTCGAATTCGAATTTTTGACCCCATCACAATACTTTCCTTATACATTATACTGTGTATATACGGAAAGTAAAAAAGTTTGCTTTTCAAACTTATCTGTAAGTACACTACAATCGTTTCCTTACCAACTCTATTCGCGCATGTACATAATGAAAGTGTTCATAAATGGCATATACCTTTTGAGTTCGCTTAATTGTGAAGAAGTAGCAATGAATGTGTTCAGTTACAGTAAAATTATTATTTTGCCATTATAATGTTTAATTTTTGTGAATGACTAGTTATATACCCGGACTTCCGACAGAATATATTATAAAGCAAAACAAACTTAATGCACAATTGTCGGTGAAATTCTGATATGTTTAGTCTTCCCTCTATTGAAATGTTATAATAATTCACAAAAAAGCAGAAACTAATAAGTTCTCTTACGCTGAGATGATGAACAGATAGATGATGACATTTAAACAATAGTTATATCTAAGTACAGGGTGAGTCGGAATTGTTTTTGCAAAAGCAGGGGGGGTGATAGTACCCCACCAGACGAGCAATAATTACCATGGAACATAGGGTCGCAATGTACTCAGAGAGGCAGAAAAGAGTAAAGTTAGAATACGAACCTGCACGTACACCAGTGTTAGGAAAGCGAATGGGCGATACCAAAAGTTGCACAAACAAATTTATTGTGCAGCGACAAACTCACAGCAAGTGCTCAAAGTGGCGACCACGCGTGTCGTTGCACCGTTCACACCGGCGAAGGAAAGACTGACGCACCCTCTCGAAGATTCCGGGTGTTGTGTTAATGTGGTCTGCGGCAACAACGATGCGCGCGACGAGATCTTCCGCCGAGTCCACAGGCGTCTCGTACACTAAAGATTTCATGTGGCCCCAGAAGAAAAAGTCCAGTGGGAATAACTTGCAGCGTTGAAGTTGTGCCGGTTTTTAAAGGGCAACGAGTGCTCTGATTGGCTATCGCCGGAACCTACTAGGAGCCAGTTATGTTGATTCTGCTCCCTGGACATTTGCATACGGTAACTGCGTTCGTGTCTGGCGTAGGAGATACTACGTAGGCAGGTACACTAGAGCTCCTCTACTACACAGGCTGACTTATCAAGCATATTGAAGCCGATAGGGTTCAATACTACAGTTACAGAAATTATAAAATAAGTGTTTAAAATAAATATTTTATATAAAAAAAGAAGTTTCAATTAGAATATTGTAGAACTTAGCTCGTACAAGTATGCTCCATTACCGGGTATCCAATTATTTATTAGCCATTGTTTTCATCTTTCTTCGTTTCTAGGAAAACGAAATAGCCTAAAACCCTTTCTAGAATGATTAGAGCAGTTCGGTGCAAAACAACCGCCCATAATTATTTCCAATTATACTTCTTAAAGGGAAAATACGAATAGAGCTAATGCTAACGGATTGCGCTTCCAACTAGGGTGGGCTTCAATATGCTTGATGAGTCAGCTCGTATATAGAGGAGCCTTAAGGTACACAATGACGTCCGAGGCGCTGACTGCGTCATGCTCGACGCGGTTCGACGTACCTCTTTTCTGCCTCTCAGAGTGCAATGCGACCCTTTGTTCCATGGTAATTATTGCTGGTCTGGTGGGGTACTATCACCCCACTGCTTTTGTAAAAACAATTCCGACTCACCCTGTATATGGTCTTCTTATCAAATAGATTTTTCAATTAGGGCCCTTGAGAAGGTAATATGCAGTTGGCCATGCAAAAAGCAGCAGGTTTTTCTTATCTCTACTGGTTGCACTTATTTCTACTGTCTACCCTTACTTATAAAGTTTCCATATTTTCAAGATAAAGGAACAAACAACGACCGGGTCACGTTATCGGGTTTTGAATTGCATTTATTCTAGAGGCTCATATAATAATTAGGTCACTTGAATTTGGTGATTGTAATAACGACTGGGTCGCGGTTGATGTGAGGCTCATACAACGAATGCGTCACGCTCAAAGTGAGGAAACAGTCGTAAGGGCATAACGACAGACTAACAGAACAGCAGACGGAAGCCAAAATTGTTAGCATGGCCATACCTAGGTTACACATCAACATTTCATAAAGTTCGGGACAGCCGTTCTACCATGTTGATGAGACAAGCAAGCAGATGAACGCATGGGTTTTTAATTACATTCCTTATCTACATAATGTATAAGAAAAGTATTGCGACGCGGTCGAAAATTCGAATACGAGTTTTCGACGGGAGAGCACGTTTCAAGCATCCCTGATCACGAATCGATCATTTTTGAGGTGATGTTTCTGTGTGTGTGTGTGTGTGTGTCCGTGGAGAAGGTATCTCACAAACGAATGGAGAGATTCGAATGAAATTTGATACAGAAATCACAATCCGCGAATACTGGAAGCTTATTGCTTGTAAATACAGTCGAATGTTCAAAATCCCCCTAAATTTTCAAGCGAAATTTTGAAAAAAAAACATAAAAAAATTAAAACCTTTAATAAAGCTACGCAAATAGACATTTCTTATGTAATTTTTCCTTAGGAAACGACTAACACAAACTTTAGAAAACTAGCATGAATCATTCTCGAGATATTGCACATTTTTCAAATAAATTTATCAAAAAATCCCATAAATAAAAAAAAGATATTGACTATTGAGAACAAGTTCACTTTTCATATGTAATATCATGCGATAAATATGGTGATATCATTGTCGTGGATCTAGCTCGTTCTTTTCATGAGAAAAGATAGTTTGAGTAATTATTTTATATTTTTACGCCAGTAGTAATTTATCTCCTGTAAGAATAACTTATTTCTCCGTCCATAACGCTTGGCGAGATTTTGGCTACGAATTTGGCCGAATGTCGCCAACTTGGCAACTTTTTAATTGTTTCCAAATTAACGAAAATCTCGTCAAATGGATAAAAATGACTCTAAATCAATGAAAATGACGAATAATTGAAGAAAATTGAATATCTTGGAAAGAATATAAGTATCCACTATACAAATAACCTATTTTCTTTTACTCTGAAAGTAGTAAATTCATTGCATTATATAAGGATAGTCATGTGCTGCCCACATCAGATTTTTTTTAATTTTATAGATACATACAAATCTGCCTTATTTGGGTTATGAATTGTAATTGTGGTTATTGCATCTAAATTGTAATTATGGTAATTTTGTTGCTTGATTTTGTTCAAACATCCAAATAAAAAATCAAATTAATGATAACCAAAAAATGTGATGCAATTTTAAATGTTTCAATTTCAGTCCTTAAATAAAACATCATTCCAAGTATATAAATCACACAGTATCCATAATTTATCAATAGAGAAAAATCTTGCGTTGGCCCAAACTGATTTTTCCTCAAAAAGATAACAGTCTTCAGCATTTCAACAGTATTTCAACGGCAATGTTTACGTCCAATATAACGTTGATCATTATGTTCCGGAAGGGGAAAAAAGCGCTACATCGCGATGCTCCTGCTTTGGACAGGCCGAAACGGAAATGACAATCTTTTTCGGCGATGCAATTGATTATTGCTCTGGTAGTGACAAGGAATGGCGCACTTTTCTGATATTCTCCGTAGTTTTCGCAGCTGTGGATGAAAACGAAAAAGTGAACATTCTTTGAGTTCCATTAAAGGATCTATCAGCAAAGTAGATATTAGAAAAGTCGTTTTTTATGTGTGTGTTTTTTTCCGGACATTAGTTAAGTACTATGTCGGAAATCTATGGAATTGTATGTTTCAAGATGGAATAAATTGCAAATTTCAGGATTTCTTTAAATAGGAATTTTATATAAATTGCGGGAATTTTCTAGAAACAGCAGTATTGCTCGTACAGAAAATAACTTAACGCACTCTCTATAAATAAACTAAACTGTTTCTCACGATCCGAAACTAAAGCAAAGCAGCGTATACTAACTACATCTTTAATAAATAAGACGTTTATTTCATGGATCTAGTAAAAACCTTAAAATATTAAATCTAAAATATTAAATTATAAATAATTAATGAACAAAACAACCTACGTTACTTTTATAATTGTAAAATTATACCAAACTAATAGAAAATTTTTGAATTTTTTTTTTTGTCTATAGATTTACTATTATCTGACTTTCGACCTCAGATATGTCAGTACATTGATCTCAAATAAAACGAATCTGATGTGGGCAGCACATGACTTTCCTTATATAATCCAATAAAGTTACTACATTTACATTAAAAAAATTGATTATTCTTATAGTAAATATTTATATCCTTTTCAAGATATTAAATTATCGTCAATTAGTCGTCATTTTCATTGTTTTAGAGCCATTTTTATCCATTTGACAAGTTGTTCGTTAATTTAGTAACAATTAAAAAAGTCGCCAAGTTGGCGACATTCCAACAAATTCGCCGACAAAATCTCACCAAGCGTTATGGACGGAGAAATAAGTTATTCTTACAGCAGGTAAATGACTATTGGCGTTCAAATACAAAAGTATTACTCAAAGTATCTTTTTTCATGAATGGAACGAGCGAGATCCACGAGAATGATGCAACAAATTTATCGCATGATATTACATACAAAAAGTGAACATGTTTCTCATTAGGTAATATTTTTTTTTATTTTGTATGATTTTTTGATAATTTTTTGAAAAATGTGCAATATGTCGAGAATGGTTCGTGCTAGCGTTCTAAAATTTATGCCAATCGTTTTCTAATAAAAAATTATATAAGAAATGTCTATCTGTGTAACATTATTAAAGGTTTTGATTTTTGATGATTTTTCAAAATTTCACTCAAAAAATTTAGGGGGTTTTAAACATTCGAATGCGCATAAAAACAATCGGCTTCCAGTATTCACGGATTGCAATTTTTGTGCCAAATTTCGTTCGAATCGGTCCGTTCGTTCGTCAATTATTGTCTCCACAGACTTACTGACACGCACACACAGACACACACACATACACACACAGCCATCACCTCAAAAATGTTCGATTCGCGATCAGGGATGCTTGAAACGTGCTCTCCCGTCGAAAACTCGAATTAGAGTTTTCGACCCCATCACAATATTTTCCTTATACATTATTGTATATAAGAAAAGCAAAAAATCAGGCTCTGTCATGACCTAACAATTGTTAGTTCAAGCGCTATGCACAAAATTTTATTCGAATCAGTTGAGTTTTACTATATCAACGAAATTTTCATACGCAGTCAGATTTGAGTCGATGTCAACAAAACTAACCGCGGAACGAGCGGCGCTTCGGAGATAAAGACAGACAATTATCTCCTATAATTAAAATCCCTTCGTCAGTGCACTTAAGCTAAGAGCTTAAAACCAAATTTACGACATCTGACACATCTCTCAGCTTGTTAACACTCTAAAAACGAATGCAACTACTATTTCTAAAACGAGCCTCTGATTTTTAAGACTTTACAACGAAGTTGAAAAGTGTTTATGACTTTGTTCATTCTGTCTGTCTGTCTGTCTGTCTGTCCGTTAGCACGATAACTGCCGTAAAAATGACTTAATCAAAATGAAATTTTAGTATGTTGTTCAGGCGGTCTGTAGGACCTATGGGAATATAAATGAATAATATCACCCAATTAGTTTTGGATTGAACCCGGGTTGAAAAAATGAAATACATTGAGCCCTATGGGACCTAATTCTTCAAGCATTTTTTAAGCGGATTTAAAATTCACAAATTGCTTCGAAAATGTTAGGCAATATTCAAATTGTTCCATAAAATATTTAAAAAAAAGTTCAGCGAAATGTATTCAGTAGTTTTTGAATAAAAATTAAAATAATAATAACACCTCTTATATGAAGCGATCATGTGACCATGATATGAAACGATCACGTGACCTACTTCAAAATGATATATGGCATCCATCTTGTCTCAAAATCTTGATTTTTAAAGTTCATTTTAATTCATATTGAGTGTTATATCCGTCCTAAAACCACTTTATTTTTGCTTAAATTCTGTGCATCTATATACTGAAACAACGCAAATGCAATAAATTTGAGTTTAAATGCTCATCCAAATTTGATTATTTCTACAACGAAGCCTGTATTTCACCTATGTAAAATATAAACAGCAAAATATGTGGAATGAGTTGTATTAGAAGTGCTGTATTTCTTTAACACAAAATCATTTAGTCCATGGAGTCTGCGTAGCTGATATGAATGAAATATTCATTGATTTTACAAAGAGAAGGACGATTTTGTTCCATGAAGTTTCACGCATAGAGTTTAATTACTTGTAGCTCCATGGTCTTAATTTTTAAATAAAATAAATTATTTTAGTATTGTGATGAATAACATGAATGGGAAATTATTTATGAATGAAATGCTTCTTTTATAGAGAGAGCCAGGCGTGTTATTTTTTCTACGACGTCATTTGAATGAATTTCAGTTGTTTTCGATGAAGTTTTCAAATATAATAAATTATTGTAGTATTATGATACTTCTAAAATTATTACCGAGGAATGTATCACATTTTAGAGATGTTTAAACCAGGCATATTTCAATGCCGTCATTTGAATAAAGTTCAATTTTTTTTTGATGAAGGTTTAAGTTTTCAAATATAATAAATTAATGTAGTATTGTGATAAGTTTTACCTTGATAAAATATTACCGAGGAATGTATTGCATTTTAGACATGTTTAAGTAAAATTGCATTGAAGTTGGAAAGTATTTCATACTCAATGCCTTACGGATGATTGATCTTTCTTGTATTATTTTAATTGCGTATTGTTTATGTTTTGTTTGATTTATTGGTAATGTATTTCATTTTAAATGTCAATGTTTAGACTATTCAAATACGTTTCAGAAGTGTCCGATCGCTTTATAACTTTTGACGAGCTAGTTAGTAACCGTCATATTGTCTTCATTATTTCTTAGCAGATGTAGCCGACGATGTTCGTGATTTAAAAAGTGTGAAAATTGCAGCAATATTCTAAAGTATGGTATTCCTCCATAAATTATATCAAAATATTTTATTCAATTCTCCTAAAAAGGAAGTATGAGTATATCTATTCTTACTATTCAAAATTATCCGGAAAAAAAAACATCGCGGCACCACTTGAAAACAAACTTATAATTGTAAAATTTGATTAACACTTACCAAAATAAAGCTGATAAAATGAAAAGAAAATTGCATACATTTTTATCCTATGGCAACAAGCAATTGAACACAATAGAAAAAAATATGATGTGGGCAGCAAATGACGTTCCTTATATAATGCAATGAATTTATTATAGCAAATTTTTATAGCAAAAAAAAAAGAAATAGGTTATTCTTATAGTAGATACTTATATTCTACAAGATCTTCTATCTAGTCAAGATATTGAATTTTCTTTAATTATTCGTCATTTTCATCGATTTAGCGTCATTTTTATACATTTCGCGAGATTTTCGCTAATTTGGCAACATTTAGAAAAGTCGCCAAGTTCGCGACATTCCGCCAAATTCGTCGTCAAAATCTCGCAAAGCGTTATCGACGGAGACATAAGTTATTCTTATAGCAGATAAATGACTATTGACGTTCAAATATAAACAGTATTACTCAAAGAATCTTTTCTTATGAATGGAACGAGCTAGATCCACGGGAATGATGTCACCCAATTTATCGCATGATATTACATATGAAAAGTGAACATACATCTCAACAGTTAATTATTTTTTTTAAATTTATGGAATTTTTTTTTAATTTATTTGAAAAACGTGTAATATCTCGAGAACGGTTCATGCTAGCTTTTTAAAGTTTATGTCAATTGTTTTCCAAGGGAAAATTACTTAAGCAATGTCTATTTGGGTAACTTTATTAAAGGTTTTGAATTTTTGATGATTTTTTCAAAATTTCACTCGAAAATTTAGGAAGGTTCTGAACATTCGATTGCGTTTGAAAACAATAGGCTTCCAGTATTCACGGATTGTGATTTTTGTACTAAATTTCGTTCGAATCGTTCCATTCGCTCGTGAGATATCGTCTCCACAGACTCACTGACACACACAAACATACTTTCACACACACACACATACTTTCGCACGCACACACACACACACACACACAGCCATCACCTCAAAAGTGTTTGATTCGTGATCAATGATGCTTGAAACGTGCTCTCCCGTCGAAAAATCGAATTCGAATTTTCGACCCCGTCACAATATTTTCCTTATACATTATGTTTATAAGGAAAGTAATATATGATATCGAAAATCATTAAGACAAAATAAAACAGATAAGAAATTGAAAATATCAAAAAATTATCGTAATCTCAAAACCATATCTGACATAACCCAGTTAATTTACCACCAATTTATTGGAAAATCTGATGTGGGCTGCACATGACTTTCGCTAAATAATGCAATGAATTTACTTCTTTCACATTAAAACCGTGATGTATACTATTTAATGCTGAATTGTACATTTTTACTAAATGAAAACCAAGTTCCTCAAATTGATCGCCAAGAGTTACTTACAGACGAAGAAAAGAGCATCTCTCTATATTAAAACAAGAAAGATCAATCATGCTTAAAACATTGATTATGAAACACGTTCCAACTTCAATGCAAATTTATTTAAACAAGTGTAAAATGCAATACATTCCTCGGTAATATTTTAAAACTTATCACAATACGACATTAATTTATTATATTTGAAAACTTAAAACCTTCATCGAAAAAAATGAACTTCATTCAAATAACGGCATTGAAATATAAATTGCCTGGTTCAAACATCTCTAAAATGCGATACATTCCTCGGAAATATATTTAAAACTATCATAATACTACGATAATTTATTATATTTATAAACTTCATCGAAAACAACTGAAATTCATTCAAATGACGTCATAGAAAAAATAACACGTCTGGATCTCTCTATGAAAACAGGATTCCATTCATAACTTTCTCCCATTCATTTCATTCATCACAATACTATAATAATTTATTTTATTTAAAAATTTAGACCATGGAGCTACAAGTAATTAAACTCTATGCGTAAAACTTCATCGAACAATAAAGTCCTTCTCCTTGTAAAATCAATGAATATTTCATTCATTTCAGCTATGCAGACTCCATGGGCTAAATAATTATGTGTTAAAGAAATACAGCAACTCTAATACAACTCATTCTACAAATTTTGCAGTTTACATTTTACATAAGTGAAAAATAGGCTTCGTTGTAGTCATAATCAAGTTTGGATGATCATTTAAACTCAAATATATTGTCATTGCGTTGTTTCAGTATGTAAATGCACAGAATTTAAGCAAAAATTAAGTGGTTTTAGGACGGATACAACACTCCATATGAATTAAAAAGAACTTTTAAAATCACAATTTTGAGACAAGATGGATGCCATATATCATTTTGAAGTGAGTCATGTTATCTTTTCATATCATGGTCACGTGAACGCTTAATATAAGAGGTGTAATTAATATTTTAATTTTTATTCAAAAAACTACTGAATATATTTCGCTGAATTTTTTTTTATATATTTTATGGAACAATTTGAATATCATCTAAAATTTTCGAAGCAATTTGTGAATTTAAACCCGCTTAAAAAATGTTTGAAAAATTAGGTCCCATAGGGCTCAATGTGTTTCATTTTTCCAACCCGGGTTCAATCCAAAACTAATTGGGTGATATTATTCATTTATATTCCCATAGGTCCTACAGACCGCCTGAACAACATACAAAATTTCATTTTGATTAAGCCATTTTTACGGCAGTTATCGTGCTAGGCGCAGTTATCGTGCTGCTATCGTCGAAGGTTAAAGTTATGGTACAGTGATGAAGGTTAAAGTTTTCGATGAAGGTTTAAGCTTTCAAATATAATAAATTAATGTAGTATTGTGATAAGTTTTAAAATTTTACCGAGGAATGTATTGTATTTTAGACATGTTTAAATAGAATTGCATTGAAAATGGAAAGTGTTTCATAATCACTTCTTTAAGCATGATTGATCTTTCTTGTTTAAATTTCGATTTAGTTAATGAGTTATTCAATTTTTCATGCAATTTTGTTATGCAACATTTTCTCCTTTACGGGCGAAGATTTGAAATTTGTTGTTATGAACATTACAATTTAATTGTTATATTTCACAACAATTATATGTTTCATTGTTGTAAATCTCTATATTGAAAGAGTAACACGATATTTTGTCACTGTATTAAGAACAAACGGCAAAATATTTTGAGTTATGAAATTTTGCCTCTTTATAATACAGTAAACAAAAGTTCTTAAAAGGATGAGGCACGACATAGATTGCGATCCAAGCTCTGATAGCACCAGGAAGTAGGAGACGATGCCTCCTAACTTAACGAAACGAGTTTCAAGGTTGGCGAGAGTAGAGAACTGGGAGCTGGAGCTTATTGAAATTGTTCACAAAACGAGTGAGTATCAGCAAATAAGGAGCGAAGCCCCAATGGGTGCATCACACCTGCGGCGAGCTCCGATTAATGCGCGATAGAAATGGAGGGTGGAATCTTGGAGTTTCACTAGCTTCACTGAGCACAGGACACGTAGCAGTCGTATGCGCCAGCCGACTTGAAAGAGCTCGCAAAACGAGCTCCAGAGCTGGAGAATGTCAATTGACACGGGTCGGTCACCAACAGGCGTATTAAGCCTACATAGCTGGCAGCACTAAATTGCTCACGAAGTGAACAGGAGACGAAGCCTACCGACTCGCTAAGCGAGTCAGGGGTGTTGGCAAGCATAGCAAGCAAGGGGTGAAAGCGTCAGGAAGCACAGGACACTTAAAAAGTCGTATAAGCCGGCCAGATTGAAAGAGCTTGCAAAGCGTGTTCCAGAACTGGTGAATGTCAGTTAATAAAGGACGGTCCCCAACGGACGCATTACGCCTGCGTAGCATGTGGCACTAAAGTGCTCGCTAAGCGAGCTCAGCGAGCGCCAGCGAGTAGAAGGCGGAGCCTCCTGACTCGTGAAACGAAATACAGAAGTTGGTGAGCGTAGCGAGCAGGAGTCGGAGTCCCAAGTTCCTTATACATAAATGTATGTTGGCGAATTGTTAAGCGACTATATATCTTTCTATATTAAAAAAAAGTAGCCGACCCCGCAGCTTTTTGACCAATTTCGCTTTTTTCAAGTTTCTATATCCCGTAACGCAAAATCCATAGCTTGTGAAAATATGAAAGTTGGTACATTTATAGAGAAATATTAGGGGAATACACTGATATAAACAGTTTTTCAGTTTGAAATGTAATTTAGGAAATATTTAGTGTCAAAGCCTAAGTGAGAGTTTTTGAGCTAAAAGTTCGCGTCCTGGACAGACTAACAATAGGAAGACCTCCAATATTTGTTGTCATATACCAACATACTTGAATTTTTGCAGCACGGAGCCCTTTTTTTAAATTTTGATTTAGTTAATGAATTATTGAATTTTTTATGCAATTCTGAAATAAAAATTTTCCTTCTCTACGGGAGAAGATTTAATTGGTGGAGACAATTGCTAACTTCTTTCTGATTGGTTAGTGGCAAAAACGTTACAAATTGGGCGAGAACTGAGTTATTGAAGTATTAAAGACTTTAAAAGCATAGATATTTATTTCTAAACTTGATACAATGTTAGTAGTGCACTTGGGCGTATATGAAATGTTGATAATCATATGACTTATCGTTTATTCTGACAAACAAATAGAGCATTTCGCAATCGTTGTCATAAACATCAGGATTTCATTGTTATATTGCAGAACAATTAAATGTTTTGTTGTTGCAAACATCTCTATACTGAAAGCGTAACACTTATTATGAAACTGTATTACTAACAAGTAGCAAAACCTACAGTTATGACATTTTACCGTTTCTTCCATATATAGTAAGCTATCTTTCTTAATAACAGGCAGCACGAAAGGATTCCCGACGCATGCTCAGCGAGCGCCAGCATATAGAAGACGAAGCCTCCCAACTCACAAAGCGATATTCGGAGTTGGCGAGAGTAGCGATTTGGGGGCTGAGCTTGGTGACATTGTTCACAAAATTAAGGGAGTTGGTGAGCGTCAGCTAGTAATGAGACGAAGCCCCTACGGGGACATCACGCCTGCAGCGGGCTGCGATTATTGAGTGGCAGTCAATAGAGGGCGGAGTCCCGGGTTTTTACGAGCTACAGTGAGTATGGGGCACGTAGGCGATCGTGTGCGCCGTCCGAATTAAAAGAAGGGCTGGTGACAGTCAGTTACCTCTGGAGCTGTCAGTTAACTCTAGGGCTGGTGAATGTCAGTTAACAAGGGGCGATCCACAGCGGATACATTATGCCTGTGTAGCAAGCGGCACGAAAATGCTCGCGAAGCGAGTGTAGCGAGCGTTGGCGAGTAGGAAGCGAAGCCTCCCGATTCGTGAATCCAGTTACGGGACAAAATGAGCGGCAGACAATGCATGACCTAGCCCCGGGGTTCTGCAGCGATTAGGAGGCGAAGCCTCTCGACTTATGAATCGAGTTACGGTGTCAATGAGCTGCAGCCAATGGAGGTCGGAGCTCCGGGATTCTGTGAACGTTAGTGAACATGAGACCCGCAGGCGGTCGTATGCGCCGTCCAGATTGGAAGAGATAGCGAAACGAGTTCTAAGGCTGGTGAATGCCAGTTAACAAGGACTGTACGATAGGCCACACGAAAGTTCTCGCGAAGTGGCATCAACGAGCGTCAGCGTGTAGTAGGCGAAACCTCCCAACTCGCGAAATGAGTTACGGGGTTAGCGAATTTAACAAGCAGGGAGCGGAGCCTCCTAGTATAACGTATGAGAGGTATTACACACATATTACACACACACACATATTACACACACACATGTTACACTCACACATATACACACATTACACACACACATATATATATGTATATATATATATATATATATATATATATATACAAGTTCTGTTGAAAACATGACCGTTGCAACGTTCAATCTTTAAAATAGTTCCGCCTAACGCATTATCTATTTCAATCCCAATACATGCATTTAATGTTAATTACTTATGTAGATCGTAATCAATCCTTGGCAGTTCGAAACCACCGTAAAAGTGTAGATTAGGAGCTGTATATATACCTTATCACCTTAGTGGCATTCACGTATAAGTGATTATATTCTCCTTTATTGCAGTCAATGAAAAAAGATCTAGTGATTTCTAGCAGAAGATAACAGGCATTTAACTCCCATCATATCTCTCGAACTAGGCCACTAATTTCTTTATTGGATCGCACAAATAAATCTAATTCTGAAAGAATGCTGGAAATCAGATAAAATAATTTTCAATACGTTTCTAAACAAATTTTTAATAATTTATTTTTACTTTCCTTACAATGACCAGAATGTATATAAGGTAAATTTAGTAGTAGATCTAAAATGCTGAATTGAGTCTTTAACGAAATTACTCGTTGAGAGGGACGTATATTTCACTGGTTTTCTAACTGAAAATCTATTCATTCTTATGCTTGTATAAAATTCTTAGGTTTCTATAAAAGCACACTTGCAATAAATAATTCGAAAAAAAAAAAGCAAACTGATGGAGATCAAAACTTGTTTCGCTCATTGTGTAATAAAAGATGGTTATGGAACTATTCCTTGTTTGATGTTAATATCGCGTTAATTTCATATTATTTTTTTTTTTCAAAAATGTTCAAAACTTTAAGGACTTTTAAACTATTTTATCTCGCTCAAAAGCAGCATAATTTTCAAATTTAATAATGATAACAATCGTACGAAAATGTAATCCAATTAGTCTATTTGTTTGAATGTCTTCGTGTGTAAATAGTGAAAGTAATAAGTAAGTATATACCCACATAATCAGTTATTTGATAAAATATGTAAGATAGCATGGTCTTTTGAGCACGGCATTGCTTTTGAACGTATAGATGAGTTTCATGTGACGTCACGTTCGCGATACCAATGCACAGCGTCCATGTTCTTTGTAGCATCGGTGTATCCGTACTATTGAAGAATGGGAGATTAAGATAACCATTATGCTACATAATAAAAAAATCTGATGTGGGCAACACATGACTTTCTTTATATAATGCAATGAATTTACTACTTTTACAGTAAAAAAAATAGGTTTTTCTTATAGTAGATACTTATATTCTTTCCAAGATATTGAATTTTCGACAATTAGTCGTCATTTTCATTGGTTTAGAGTCATTTTAATCCATTTGGCGAGATTTTCGTTTATTTGACAACATTTCAAAAAGTCGCCAAGTTGGCGACATTCCGCCAAATTCGTCGCCAAAATCTCGCCATGCTTTACTGACGGAGAAATAAGTTATTCTTATAGCAGATAAATGACTATTGGCGTTCAAATACAAAAGTATTACTCGAAGTATCTTTTCTCATGAATGGAACGAGCTAGATCCACGAGAATGATGTCACCCAATTTATCGCATGATATTACATATGAAAAGTGAACATGTTTCTCAATAGGAAATATATTTTTTTTATTTTATATAACTTTTTGATATTTTTTTTTTGAAAAATGTGCAATATCTCGAGAATGGTTCAGGTTAGCGTTCTAAAATTTATGTTAATCGTTTTCTAATGAAAAATTACATAAGAAATGTCTATTTGCGTAACTTTATTAGCGGTTTTGATTTTTTGACGATTTTTTCAAAATTTCACTCGAAAATTTACGGATGTTCTGAACATTCGATTGGGTATAAAAACAATTGGCTTCCAGTGTTTATAGATTGTGATTTTTGTACCAAATTTGGTTCGAATCGGTCCATTCGTTCGTCAGTTATCGTCTCCACAGACTCACTGACACACACACACACACAGACATCAGTTCAAAAATGTTTGATTCGTAATCAGGGATGCTTGAAACGTGCTCTCCTGTCGAAAACTCGTCGAATTTTCGACCCCGTCATACTAATTTCCTTATAAATTATGTATATAAGGAAAGTAATGATAACGTTCATATTACTTGACAAATTTATTTCCTCATAATATATTACATAGAAACATACAGAATTAAAATGTACTTTGCTTGTGATATAGATAAAAGAGAATAGTTAGGACAATTTAAGGTGATTATCAGCACACCCTACCGAATATAAATTTTTATAGATTTTCCATGTTAAACATAAAATAGTTAGCCTTATTATCTACCAAATAAATTATATGAACTGATTATTTCGCAAAATAGTTAGTTTATTCAATTATAATAAATAAAGATTTACACACTATTGCATTAAAATAAATTAAATGAATGAGCATCAAAAGTACCTTGACTTCTTGTTTTGTAGTCTGACTTGGAGTAACTGTAAAATAAAGCGTTACATCAGACCATTTGACGGATGGTATCAGAACAGGCGATCGAGAAAAACTTTGTATTGGAATAATATATGGATCGTCAGATAAACCCCTAATAATTAATTTTTCTCTATACCTCTGTTGCCTTTCTAAAGGCAATTTCTCGATGTAATAAGATAATTTCATATTGTAAACCTATCTATATTAAGAAAAAATCGCTACACTATGTTAACAACTAACACTTTAACATTGAAAGAATACAATGATGGCGGACGGCGTCTACAAAGAATATGGCGGTGAACGTGACGTAGGTGCAAATCATCTATTAATACAGGACATCTAATAAAGTCCTTAAACACCCCTATGTAGAAAAATCCATGAGCCTGCACATTAAGTTGATCTACAGTAAATTGACCATGCTTGATCGAATAAAAGGGATTGCAACACCCCAAGCGGATAATTTGAACAATTAGGATAACGAACTTGACAATGAAGCGAGAGGTTCGAAAAGAACCAGTTAGAAAGTTGTAGATCAGCGATTCTGAACTAGTGGTGCGCAAGAAGATGACTGGTGCTACGTGAATAATTTGTAAATAATAATATACAGATAGTATATATAGTATAGTATATATAGATAGAATAATAATATACAGTATTAAAGTTACACCATTTTCTGAAGGAAATTAGCAAATAATGCGCATTTCATGTGACATAAATTTAATGGATGATTTTAAAAATAACTCTTCAGTCAACTTCTGAATTAAATGAAAAAAATCTGATGTGGGCAGCACATGACTTTCCTTATATAATGCAATGACTTTACTACTTTTACAGTAAAAAAAAAATAGATTATTTTTATAGTAGTTATTTATATTCTTTCCAAGATATTGAATTTTCGCCAATGAGTCGTCATTGATATAGCGTCATTTTTATACATTTGGCGAGTTTTTCGTTAATTTAGCAACATTTAAAAATTCGCCAAGTTGGCGAGATTCCACCAAATTCTTCGCCAAAATCTCGCCAAGCGTTATGGACGAAGAAATAAGTTATTCTTACAGCAGATAAATGACTATTGGTGAGCAAATACAAAAGTATTACTCAAAGTATCTTTTTTCATGAATGGAACGAGCTAGATCAACGAGAATGATGTCACCCAATTTATCGCATGGTATTACATATGAAAAGGGAACATGTTTCTCAATAGGATATATTTTTTTTTATTTTATATGACTTTTTGATAATTTTTTTGAAAAATGTGCAATATCTCGAGAACGGTTCATGTTAGAGTTCTGAAATTTATATCAATCGTTTTCTAATGAAAAATTACATAAGAAATGTCTATTTGCGTAACTTTATTAGTGGTTTTGATTTTTTAACGATTTTTTCAAAATTTCACTCGAAAAATTAGGGGGTTCTGAACATTCGATTGCGTATAAAAACAATAGGCTTCCAGTGTTTATGAATTATGATTTTTGTACAAAATTTCGTTCGAATCGGTCCATTCGTTCGTCAGTTATCGTCTCCACAGACTCACTGACACACACACACACACACATACTTTCACACACACACACATACTTTCCCGCACACACACACACACACACACACAGACATCACTTCAAAAATGTTTGATTCGTGATCAGGGATGTTTGAAACGTGCTCTCCCGTCGAAAACTCGAATTCGAATTTTCGACCCTGTCACAATACTTTCCTTATACATTATGTATATAAGGAAAGTAAAAAAACTTCAAAGACAACTTCAGAAGGAGCAATTATATTTTCAATATCATTTTGTTCGACGTACTTATGTGAAGCTGGATTTTCTTCACTCATGTACTTAACAAATAAAAGATCGAAACTCAACAAAGAAGCAGATTTATGTTTAAAACTAAGTATAATAGAACCAGATATAAAGGAACCGACTTCCGTCAAACAAACAGAGGTATCACATTATATCATTTCTCTCATCAATAATCAAATTTTTAATCATATTTAATCTTTTTTGCTAATATTCGTTATTTTTGTTTATTTCTTTTTAATTTGAAGCAAAATAAACATATGTGAGAATAACATAATTGAGTGTATAGTTTTGACTTCCAATTTGTATACAACACATACTTTTGTTTGTGGTACTGAAATTTTTAATTTTGACTTTGGTGATACATATTTATGTAAAGGTTGAGAACCCCTGTTATCGAGCATTGTCTAATGAGTATAAGTCGGCAGTAAAACTGTGTAAGAAAGCTTTAAACAATAGGATTATTAGTGAGTGATTGTTCCATTCAGGAATATTGAAATAAACAATACGTACATGTACAGGAATCTAATATACAGAATATTTAAAATTCCCTCCGTTGGCAACAATGCACACCTAAATTCGAGAAAGAAATGACCGCGTACTTCGACAAGCAATTGAAGTTTTCACAGTGTTATAGATCCTGATGCTACAACATTTTATCAAGTATTTATTGTCTTCCATATACGTTTGTGACTGGCATGACTCCACATCTTTTAGTAGCCTCGCAAAAATTTTTGCAATAAACCATTTTGCCAGATTGTGAAGGTTGCTTAGTTGAAACTCTACTACAACATAGACATTATCTGTCTTCAAATCAGAAGATTGCGAGTCACCACTTTGTGCCGGGTTTGGCTTCAGATCTATTAGTAGCCTCACCACAATTTTTGCAATAAACCATTTTGTCAGATTGTAATGGTTGCTTAATTAAAAATCTCTACTACAACAAAGACACTATCTGTCTTCAAATCATAAGATTGCGGGTCATCACTTTGTGGCGGAGATTGCTTCACATCTATTATTAGCCTCACCGCAATTTTTGCAATAAACCATTTTGTTAGATTGTGATGGTTGCTGAGTTGAAAATCTCTACTACAAGAAAGGCACTATCGTTCTTCAAATCAGAAGATTGCGTGTCACCACTTTGTGGCGGGCATGACTCCACATCTATTTGTAGCCTCACCACAATTTTTGCAATAAACCATTTTCCATTTTGTCAGATTGTGAAGATTGCTTACTTGAAAATTTCTACTACAATAAAGACATTATATATTTGTCAGCGCTCTTACTGAGCTGCTTCAATTCTTCTCGTAACTGCATGTTTTCTATGTCACTCTATAAATGGAAAATTTGTAACAAAGTTATGTATGTTTGATAAATAAATAATCAAGATTTTAAGACTTGCTCATCACTCCAGATCAATAAAACCAGAAAAGTCTCAAACTCCAAATTTTTACTACAATTAGTACTACAGTACATGAAAAGTGATAGCTCTAGACACCGTCTAGAAACCAAATTTGGAAACCACAAAGCTTTCAGGAAATCCATCAAAACCATTTCCTATAATTGGGTAAAAATTTTAAAATCAGTTAATAATAAAAGGGACCTGGATAGAGCAACCGAGGAGCTTCTGGGAGAGCTAACGGCCACAGCTACTTTGAACTATAAGTTCAGAAAACAAAAGACACAGAGAGAACCAAATTGGTGGTCTTTGGAATTGAAATCCAATAGAAGCAGGATTCGAGCCCTCCGTCGTAGGTACCAAAAGGAACAGAACCCGGAAACTAGGGACCAGTACAGGATAATACACAACAAAGAACGTGCAAAATACAAGAGAGAAATCATCAAGGCCAGGAACAATACCTGGAAAAAGTTCTGTTCAGACACGACAGACACCTTAGGCTCACAGTTTAAAATCATCACAAACAAAAACAGTCCACCCAGCTCTCTTTTCAATACACTAGACCTTTCTTCGGAGACTAATATTCCCAACATACTCGAAAACTTCATTGATACACTATACAACACGGACCACCGCACCAACACAGACCTAAATCACAACATAGATAACACAGCTCAACCAGAAGTCAGCCAAGGTAAACTATCCAGAATATTGGCAAAAATTAAAGTAAACAAAGCTCCAGGCCACGACCTGGTAGACTATAACTTGTTAAAAAGAATTCACGGAACTGCACCGGCTCTGCTACATAGCTACGTAAACAAGTGCATAGCAATTCAACACTTCCCAACTCCTCTTAAAAGAGCAATCTTGGTCCTCTTCCACAAAGAAGGAAAGCCGACGGATAATCCTAAGTCATACAGACCTATATGCCTTCTCCCAGCACTGGGAAAGATCCTGGAAAGAGTTATTCATGGAAGAATTTATCACCACCTTCATATTACCAAGTACTGGCATCCCAAGCAATTTGGCTTTAAGCCAGGGATATCCACAGAACATGCCCTACAGAACCTGCTGAACACCATCCAGGAAGACAAGACCAAAGGAGTTTACACAGTAATGCTCTCGTTTGACATCAGTGGCGCCTTCGACAGCCTGTCCTGGCCATCGATAGTCAAACACTTAGAATCCTCTCCATGCCCTAACTATTTGGTGAACCTCATAAGAAGTTTTCTGTCAGAAAGATATGTCACCTTGGAAGGGAACAATATCTCGGTAACGAAGCAAACCTTCGGAGGCTGTCCTCAAGGCTCCTGCCTCGGTCCACTGCTGTGGAACGTGGTGGCAGACTCGGCCCTCAAGATCCACTGGCCAGAACATACAAGAGCTCAAGCCTTCGCTGATGACTTTATGTTCCTGATCAAGGGAAAGAATTTAGCAAACCTCCAAAGCAATGTGGTAGAGTCGGCAAACAGTTTCTATAATTGGGCAAACGGCGAATCCCTAGTAATAAACTGGGATAAATCTAGAACATTAAAGATCCATGGTGGCCGGGGGAAAACCTGGAAAAGAGTGAAAGTGGGAGCCAACTACATACAGTCATCAGAAACTATCAAATACCTAGGAGTCCTTTTTCAAAATAAGCTCTCGTGGGTCCCGCACTGCGAAGCACAGACAACTAAAGTGTACAGGACCTTCAACATGCTCAACAGAATATCTACTAAAACCTGGGGAGTTAACCCCAAATTCGTAAAAATCTGGTATGAATGTGTAGTCGAAAAAATTCTGCTATACGCAGCTTCGGTCTGGGCTACAAATCTGAATAAGACTTGCATAGCAATCTTGGCAAAATGCCAAAGGCACTTCGCCCTGGCAAGTTCGAGAGCTTATAGGACAGCACCAACATCAGCAATTCTAGTTCTCACAGGTATCATCCCAATTGGGATTAAATCAGAATATGAATGGGCCCTGGGCCGAATTTCCAGACTCAAACTTCAAACCGAAGCCTTCGGACAAACCCTTGTCCCCTCGGACTATGAAGCAAAGATCAATCCCTGGGTAATCCACCCCGCAAATACAAACCTAGTAAATCAAGTTGGTAAACCCACAAAGCTCAATATCTACACCGATGGCTCGAAGATGGACTCGGGTGTGGGAGCTGCCTTCGTAGCTTTGGATGGTCGTCGCAGAATATTCTCCTGGCGCAGCAAGCTGGGCAGATATAATAGCGTATTCCAAGCGGAACTAGTAGCAATTCTCCAAGCACTGAAGTGGGCTGGAAACCAGAACACAAGCTTTACCATACACTCAGACAGCCAGTCAGCTATAGCGGCACTGAACAAGCCCTTTAATACAGACCCCCTAGTAAATGAAACACTGTCCAGTATTAAGTCTCTAAGTCATAGGTACACTATCAATTGGGTAAGGGCTCACATCGGCATATACGGAAATGAACTAGCGGACCAAGAGGCCAAACTCGCTACACAGGATCAAACTCCCAACTTAGAGCATCCTCCGTGGCCATTATCGCACCTGAAAAGAAGGCTTAAGACCCTATCGGTCGAAGCCTGGCAAAATCAGTGGGACCACGCGCAGGACGGGAAAAGTACATACGACTACTTTAGGTTCGTCACTCCCTCAAGACATTACAGCTGCAGGTTGCTAATGCAACTACTTACAAATCATGGAGCCTTCCCGGCTTACCTAAACAGGTTTAACATTAAACAATCATCGGTATGCTCCTGTGGCGAAGAGGGAGATTTACACCATTACTTAACGGCCTGTCCGCTAACGGAAGAAAACCATCTTAGCACACCAGCTCCACACCTTTTACAGGCTTGGAGATACAACATAATCAAAAAGCCAGAAATTCAAAACAAAGTCAGGAAAATTATACAATGGTTAATGGACAACGTAGATTATATAACGGATATCTGACCCATGCAGCTGCGTCTTCCAGCATTGCATAATCTCCAGCCTCATCTTACTTAGGTTCCCACGTTGAATCCTTTACTGGTCGTATAGGTCTTGTGCCACCAGGTGTAGTAAGGGTGAAAATAAAAAAACCGTTATCCCCCAAGGAGGGGGAAAAAAACCTCAAGCTGGTCTCTCTCCATTGGGAGGATGAGGATGGGAATTGGTGGAAGGAAGTTCCCACCAGTTTTAGGAGAGGACCTCTACCCTGGCTAGGCACTCCACCTCTGGAGGATCTTCCCCCCCCCAGAGGCTTCCTACATTGTAAGATCTTTTCCTTTCCTATCTCCTCCTCTCTTCCTTTCCATCTCTCTGCTCTTCCTTCGGTTCTTATCTGGGGGATTGTCCCAGTTTCTCTTAGGTGTCTGGCCACATAACTGTGGCATACTTTATCATCCCCTTTAGGTTCTTCAAGTATCTCCGTCATGTGAATATTTTGTCTGTGGGCTTGTCCCACTAGCGCACTCCTTTTGCTTCACACGAAGCTGGTGTTTCTCGCGCTGCTGAGGTGATGTCTCAGCCCTCTGCCTCTCTTTGTGTACATCGCGTGGCTGAGGAACTGTCTCAGCATCTTATCTGTGGTGTATCTTTCCAAACTTCAGGCCAACTAATGATTCCTTTTCAGCAACCTTTAACTTTAAATATCTCCCTTTTCAGCACCTAATGCATTTGTTTCAGTAACCAACGCCACCATCCATAAGTAAGTTATCTCCGGGTCATATTTTCTCGTATAATAGAATATCCTTTGATATGAAGTATGATTCTTCCCTTTTCTTTTCAGGAACAAGCGTCTCCAGTCTCCCAGGACCTCAAGGTACTCCATACAAGTTTTTCAAGTATCCCTTTTTGTGTGATGTGGGTCGCAGTTGGCTGTAGTTACGCCGCGACCCTTCGCCCCCTTAATGTTTTCGCTTTCAGCTCCCATCCTCCTGGTAAGTCTTTCCCCGTGCGCGCGCCTTCCTTCTTCTGCATTAGGTTATTTTTCCTGCTCTAGCTCGTATCTAGTTTGTACTTAGCCTTATTTACTTCTAGCTTTAGACTCTCCTTTCTTACTCTCGTACTGTTGCCCTTATGGCCCTTCTGGGTTTCGGCCTCTGTACTTAGAAAGTTAGTTTTCTACCTAGTTCTATCCTCCCAGCTACTCAATCTTCCCTTGTCTTCATTCTCCTCCATAGAATCTAACTCTTCCTCCTGTAGTCCAGCCATGGGCTGTTCTTCTCTCATCTTTTCTCTCCGCGCGCCCTCTCTTCTCCTGCCCGGCCCTTCTTGTCTTTCTCCTCTTCTCTTTCTTCTTCTAGGTTAGCTAACCTGGCAGTACAGGTATAAGTCGGGGTTACGACAGCGCCTCTTTAGGTTGTATGCTGCCTCTGCATAACTACCGAAGGGTAGAAAGTTGGAATCCTCTGCAAAAAATAATTAAATTCTTCCTCAGTCTCTTCCGTGTTGGAAAGTCTCGGCATTTCAGATTAGCCACTGCAACTGACATTTGGCGCTCACGTCCTTGCATCTTCGTCACAGCCTCCCTTCTCCTGCTGGAGTTGGGACTCCGTCTTATTTCTGAGCGCGGGCCTCCTCAATTAGGGGAGCTCCCCTGAGGGAGCCTGGTCGCCCCTTTCCATCGCTGCTGCTCTGTGAGGAGGGGTGTGTGTGGTCAAGGGTCCTCTTGCATATTTGCCTCTACTACTGTTTGTGTCTATACACAGTTCTCGGCACTGTTCGACTCATGCGCATTGCCTCTCTGGACCTCAGCCGGGTCGCTTGCGGGCGACCTCCAGTCGTGGGGAATCAAAACCTGTGGGCCGAGAGGTAGATCAGGTCCTCACGGCTGTCTTCCAGTACGTGATTCTCTGTTGGGAGGATGAGGATGGGAATCGGTGGAAGGTAGTTCCCACCAGGTTTCGGAGAGAGCCTCTACCTTGGCCATGCACTCCACCTCTGGAGAATCTTTCCCCCCCCCAGAGGCGTCCTACTTTGTAGGCTTTCTCTCTCTTCTCCTCTCATCTCCTCTTCTCTCTCTTTCCCCTTTGCTAGCACTCTTTCTCTCACCTTTCGCTGGTGATTTCCTTCTTGTTCCACTTTTGGCATTTATCTGGGGGATTGTCCCAGCTTGTTATTCATAGGTGTCTGTCCACATAAGTGTGGCTTTTGTTACCTTCCCTTTTAGGTTCTTCTGGGGTTTTGTCCCGTTCTTAAACCAAGCTGTCTCCTTACAGGAGCTGTTTTCAACGTCATTGAGGGTCTGCCCCTCTTGTTGTTTGCTGTTGCTTCTACTGAAGCTGGGGTAACTCGCGCTGCTGAGGTACTGTCTCAGCCCCTCGCTTCTCCTTGTGTACATCGCGTGGCTGAGGAACTGTCTCAGCATCCTCTTCTGTAGTGTCCGTCATTGGTTTTCCTTACCCAGTCTAACCTTAATTCCTTTTCAGCTTCTAATAAATAACTTCCCTTTCAGCATTTAACTTTTTCCTTTCAGCCTCCCCAGTCGACCTTCCTAAGTAAGTTTTATCCGGGTTCTCTTTTTAGTATTATGGTTATCCCTTAATATGCAGTATGCTTCTTCCCTTCTCTTTTCAGGAACAGGCGTCTCCAGTCTTCCCGGACCCTCTGAAGCATCCAGCACGAGTATCCTGTTTCCTTTACCGCGCTGTGTGGGTCGCAGTTGGCCGTAGATATGCCGCGACCCTCTGCCCACCCTAACGTTTTCCTTTTCAGATCCTGCCCTCTTGGTAAGTGCCTCCCCTTGCGCGCGCCCTTCCTTTTTTCTCTAGGTTTAGTCTCACTCTTCTCTCTCTCTTGTTGTCTCTCCGCCTGCTTGGCCGCTTTTTCTGGCCCGGCCCTCTGCATTAGGTTAGTATTTTTGTATTAGCCTGTAATCTAGTTTGTATTTTAGCTATAGTTGTACTTAGCTTTAGTCTTTCTCTTATTTCTCCTCTCCTGTTGCCCTAGCGGCCCTTCTACCCTCTCAGGTTTCGGCCTTTGCTCTGTAGTTAGTTTCTTATTCAGACCTCTCCTCTCTGTATTAGATCTCTTCCCGTGCTATCATTTTCCTCCCCAGCTACTAACTCATCCTCCTGCTGCCCAGCCCTTGGCTGCTCTTCAGTCTTTGCCTCTCTTTCCTCTGCGCGCCCCTTATTCTTCTTCCTGGCCCTTTTTGTCTCTTCCTCTTTCTCTTTCTTTTCCCAGGTTAAGCTAACCTGGCAGTACAGGTATAAGTCCGGGTTACGACAGCGCCTCTTTAAGTTGTATGCTGCCTCTGCATAACTACCGAAGGGTATAAAGTTGGAATCCTCTGCTAAAATAATCAAATCTTCCACAGCTTCCATACGTTGGTATGTCTCGGCCTTTTAGATCAGCCACTGCAATTGAATTGAGATCGCTTCCGCCATTGCTCTGACGTCTTGGTGCCCCAGCCCCTGTGTGGTGCTAGGGCCTCCGGTGTTTTACTTTTTTTGCCCTTTGGCCGCCCCAAATCAGGGAAGTTCCCTGGGGTCGCCTGAGAGCCTTTCTTCTTTGCTGGAGTTCTCTGGAGTGGGGTGTGCGCCGTCAAGGGTTCTAACTAGCACTGTTTGTCATAGTCCTTGTGTCTATCCTAAGCTTCTTGCAAAGACTTCACAAATACGCCATCTTCTTTGGACCTCAGCCTGGTCGTCTGCAGACGACCCTCAGTCGTGGGGAATCAAACCTGTGGGCCGAGAAGTAGATCAGGTCCCCACGGCTGTCTTCCAGTACGTGATTCTCTGCAAGTTTCAGATTTTTCCCGTTTCTCCCCCCACAGATATTAAGGCTTAAATATTTGTAAATTTGAAAAACTCGCCATATTTGGGACTTAATATAATAAAACAGAGAAATTTTTCAGTCTTGAAATTTCTCCAGATAAGACTTTGGCAGTATAGTAAGATATGGTGAAAAGATTTAAAATTGTTCCCTTCGTCATTTTTAAAAAGCCTAAATACTGCATTTTAGCTTAACTGATGCTGAATTTCAATGCTGAATTTCAGCCTCCCAGGTTGCAGTTACAGAAACTTTACCATAGCATGAAATGTAGACCACTTTAAGGCCAGTAAAATAGTTTTTATTGCAAGTAAACTCTTTTGAGTTCCAAGATATTTAAATTTGCTTGAACATCAAAATTCATCAAATTTGGAGTCTGCCATGTTTTTAAAAAATTGTTGTACCAAATAAACGAGCTAGATGAAAAAAATTTAAAAATCGTTTTTCATCTGCTGAAATATGTAGGAATATTTGTGCAAAATATAAAAATTTTCAAAAATGATCAAGCAACCAAATATTCTTTTTGGGGAGATTTTAGATGGAATGACCAAATTTCTTTTCAATGAGTTGTGGCGTTGCCCTTAAGCGCAATAATAAATATACTTTAAATGTAAGGTTTTAAATTCAGTTCTCAAACTATATCTAAAAATTGCAAGCAGCTTGCCACAACTCACAATAACATGACCTTTTCAGCTCACCTTAGCTCATCTTAGCTCACTGTAGCTCACCTTTTTCATTTTACTAATTCTGAAATGAACATCAGATAAGAATGTCTTTTATTAATCCCTAAATATATTATTCCTACATATAGCAAAATTGATAAACCCACGCAGTGTCGAAAAACACTTGCTAGTATAATTCTGAAAAATAAATGCCTCTTTCAAAAGTGAAAGGGGAAAATATTTACTGTAAAACTTTGGCGGAAACGATTGTAAGTTTTAGCGTATTCGTAGTATCACGTTGCACATAGGTAGATGAATGGCTATTTACGAATATCTGCAAGAATATTATATTAGACTTTTAATAGAATGCAAAGTAAGCTATTTTCCAAGGTTCACGATCCGAAGTTGCACTTCCGTATGTAATATTCATCCTACTAACGAATAAAAAAATATCTTAAGCTTTAGAAAGTATTTTAGTAACAGGGAAGTACTAAATATTAAAACAAGCACTGCTTTTAAGTGAATAACATTTTCCACTTAAAAGCAGAAAGGGTCTTTGTTCGGATGTACTAGCTAAATATTGGTTTAAACCTGTATTGAAACAATATAAAGACCAGATTAAGAAATAAAAATATTTGTATCGCTTATCATTTATTTATAACAGTAATGTATAGCGTGAAATTTACATAAGTTCAATTGCAAAATTTATTTATGCATATTTGTAGTGTCAAAATACGCGAGAGAGTACTATTATATAGCTCAAATTATACTTTATAATAAGTAATTAGGGGTATGGTTAACTTTAAGATCATTCATCGTTTGCATTGCATTGTGTTATTTGCTTAATCCTCCAATTTACTGCAATTTGCTACTTTACTCAAAGCACTTAAATACTTACGTTCCACTGTGATATAAATCCTTTAATTGGGAGGTCATTAATTAAACATACTTTTAATTTTTTTTATTTATTATTTATATTTAATCAATATTTACTAAAATAATAAATTACAAATTAATAACATAATTTTTAAGAGTTAAATATGATGTGTGTGCCAGACTTAAGTTTCACTATCGAAATTTTGTAACTTAATGATTATCTCGCCTTAATGAAGATTTAAACGATGGTACTGTACCAACAATGCTACAGCTGCTTATGCGAATATTTCATCATTAGGGCTATCTGCTGAATTTCCATGACCACTATCATCACCACGGCACTTTCCTAGTTGTACCCACTCAGTTAAAACTTCATGACCGCTCCAGTTGGTGTCCAGCAATCTGTCTACACTTTTCCTGAGCCGTTTTAATTTTTTCGGAGTCTCATTATATTCGCCGATACTAAGATAGCTGCTTCCCCTTCCACTCGGTAGGATCACATGTTCGTTATGTAAGATCACGTGTTATAGCCTTGAGGGTACCACTAGGGCAGTGGGTTCACGGGACCAATAAAACGTCATAAATATCCATACCTTATAGCGTCACGCATGGCGTCGAAATTACGCTACCATTGTATTTCGTTGATCTCATGAATTCCTGAATACAATGTGGCCTACAGGACACCACACATTCTAGAACCAATGTTTATATTTGAAAACGTTCTGATCCTGGCATCCCAGTATTGAAACCTATTGAAACAGAATGATTGTAGTATAAAATGTCATACAACGTACGGTCATTTTTAATACATGGGTATAAAATATAATTATTACTTCTTTGATCAGTAGAAAGAATTCATTGCTATATATGTACATTGTAGAAGTATTATGTTTAACAAAGATTTAGCTCCATACGTTGACACAAGTCCATTATTTGACCTCTTTGAAAAACAGTAAAAAGACGTAGTTATTTATATCTTTCCTCTTAGTTTATAGCATTTTAATTATTACAGGTCGTATAAATTAAAACATATTTAGAATAGCTATCAGCGTGTCGTATTGGACTGTTAATTTTTCACCATTCGCCCAACAGAATAAGTCGTCTACTCGTATTACATTCATCCCGCAAGTATATTTGGGGCATATTACGCACGCACAGCAGTAGAAACTTGTTTACGTACTATTTAGGATGCATTAGACCCACTCAGTGGCTTTTTTTTGTTGTTGTTTACCTAAACTGGAGTATCATTGAAACTTTATTCCATTTCGAGAATTCTGTGTATGTCCAGTGCCATTTTTAACAGAGGTTTACACCTTAAATTACATCCTGCTAATTTCGAAATACAAATACTTTCTGCTTTCTACAGAGCAGCTCTGATTTTTGATTTTCCAGCCAGCTGGATCTGAAAACAGCTGAATGCATATTTTTACAGTGTATAATTCTTTCACAAAATAGTTAGAAACTTTACACTTTCCAGCCATTCGATCTCACTCAAAATTGATAATATTTCAGTATTCCTTAACACTAAGCGTATCGACACATAATATATACCTATTAGTACCGTAACCGGTCAAATAACCAGTTTTTGATAAAACTTTATTTTTTCTGATTGAATGCAGACAATATTGATTTTAGTAAGGAAATATTAAACAAAGAAACATTAAGATAATAGACTCCATTCGGTTCCTAAAACACGATTTGTTTCTTTTATTGTACATGTTCTTATATGTTTCATAATATGGTGGTCAATTATTAACGAAAATACAGTCTGCACTTTACCCTTTATAATATTACGTTTTACATATCCCGTTGGACCTGATTCTTCCCTGAAAATGTTATGAAGTGCGGCTCTTCCAGATGTAGCACCTTTCTGCATTTCTACCCAAACAATGCAACCTATCGAAATATACTGCTCATTTTTTTATTCTCATCTTCAGAACTTGAGAGGGATCTTATTCTTTTTCGTCCTCTACGTATTATATTCACAATATTCTCCTCTTCCTAATCGTTATCTGTAGGCTCACATTCAGTGTCTAATAGATCATTATCATTTTCAAATAATATACAGGGTGATTCAAAAGTCCTTGACCCATTTTAAAATTGAATATAAACTCAAGTAATTGCCGTACGATAATGAGGTTTGGACTAAAATGCTTTTCACGTTGAAAGTTTTGGTTAAGCAAATAAAAAGTTTACTTCCAAACTTTGCACATAGATGGCGCTACTGATTCAAATATTTGTATATTTACGGGTTTTTTTTTGTATTTTTTTTTTTCAGATTCGTTTTGACACTGTCACTGAGAAGTAAGAAATAACAAATCCCACAGAAAAAGCTCATTGCGTAGGTTTGTACTTTGAAACTAAATCCAACATTACAGTTCAAAGGAAGTTTCGTGCCAAGTATATAAAAATCTGATGTGGGCAACACATGACTCTCCTTATATAATGTAATGAATTTACTACTTTTACAGAAAAAAAATATGTTTCTCTTATAGTAGATACTAATATTTCTTCCAAGATATTGAGTTTTCGACAATTAGTCGTCATTTTCATTGATTTAGCGTCATTTTTATCCATTTGGCGAGATGTTCGTTAATTTGGCAACATTTCAAAAAGTCGCCAAGTTGGCAACATTCCGCCAAATTCGTCGCCAAAATCTCGCCAAGTGTTATGGACGAAGAAATATGTTATTCTTACAGCAGACAAATAATTATTGGCGTTCAAATACAAACGCATTACTCAAAGTATCTTTTTTCATGAATGGAAAGAGCTAGATCCACGAGAATGATGTCACTAAATTTATCGTATGGTATTACATATGAAAAGTGAACATGTTTCTCAATAGGAAATATTTTTTTTTCATTTTACATGACTTTTTGATAATTTTTTTGAAAAATATGCAATATCTCGAGAACGGTTCATATTAGCGTTCTAAAATTTATGCCAATCGTTTTCTAATGAAATATTACATAAGAAATGTCTATTTGCGTAACTTTATTAGCGGTTTTGATTTTTTGACGATTTTTTCAAAATTTCATTCCAAAATTTAGGGGGGTTCTGAACATTCGATTGCGTATAAAAACAATAGGCTTCCAGTGTTTACGAATTGTGATTTTTGTACCAAATTTGGTTCGAATCTGTCCATTCGCTCGTCAGTTATCGTCTCCACAGACTCACTGACACACATACTTTCACACACAGACATCACTCCAAAAATGTTTGATTCGTGATCAGGGATGCTTGAAACGTGCTGTCCCGTCGAAAACTCGAATTCGAATTTTCGACCCCGTCACAATACTTTCCTTATACATTATGTATATAAGGAAAGTAAAAAACCCTCCATCTCGAAACAGCATTTGGGATTGGCATAGCAAATTTTTAGAAACTGGAAGCGTTTTACATCAAGAAAGAAGTGGCCAGCCAAAGCACTTTTTCACTACTCGTCTTCAGTTTTTATGCTTTTTTTTTGTGTGTTTTTAAGGTACAGCACCATCTACAGGCAAAGTTTGGAACTAAATTTCTTTATTTGCTTAACCAAACCTTTTCAACGTTGACAGCTTTTTGGCCAAACCTCACTATCGCACGGCAATTACTTGAGTTTATAGTCAATTTTAAAATGTGTCAAGGACTTTTGGATCACCCTGTATATTCACTTTCAGAAAGTTCACCTTCCTCAATTTCCGAAAACTCTTCGCCTACGTTATTTATTTCTCCTAAAAACTTGGTATGTCTTGAATGTTTAGACATTTTTTCACAGTAAAGATTAAGAATGGAGTAACGCTGTAAAAACAAAATATAAACTAACAAGTAATACTTTTTAGTTTTTGTCACCTTTTCTTGCAACTTGAAATTTTATGCTCTTTATTGAAATTTTAATAAACAATTATTTTAAATTGAACTTACTACGCAACAGTCCTTGCAGAAATGTGAAGGAAACTGATGAAAATATGTGGAATGTGCATGTATATCACATTTTATGATCCGATCTATCTTATCTATCTATCTATATATCTACATATACTAATTGCCAAGTGTCCGTCTGTCTGTCCGTCTGTCTGTCACGCTTTTTTGGGGCACTCCCGAATAGATAGGGACTTGCAATTTAATACACGGCTCGACCGTTCGATAGAAACCCCAGGAGAAATCGAATTTTTCGAAAACGTTCTCTAGAGGGGGTGCTCCACACCAAAACATTCGAAAAGTGAAATGATAGGAAAGCATACTTTGCCAAGAGATAGAGACTTCAAATTTGGTGTATAGGTAAATCGTTCGAAAGGAAGAAAGTGTGCAATTTCATATTTCCAATATTTTCTATTTAAGGGGATGCCGCACACCAAAATGTTCGATTTACCGAATAAGTGAGAAACGGTCCTTTTAAAATTTGATAGAGGCTTGAAATTAGGTATATGGACTAATCATTTGATGAAAACACTCAAGACGAATATAGTTTTTCAAAAACGTTCGTTTAAGGGGGTGCTCCAGAGAAAAACGTTCGAAAGGTGAATTGATAAGAAAATATGCTTACGTGTGAGATAGAGATTTGAAATTTGGTGTACGGGTAGATAATTTGAAAGGAAGAAAGTGTACAATTTCAGTTTTCCAATATTTTCTACTTTAGGGGGTGTCGCACACAAAAATGTTCGATTTTCGGAATGAAGTAGAAACACCCCTTTTAGAACGTGATAGAGGCGTGATATTTGGTATATGGGCGAATGATTTGATAGAAAACCCAAGAAAAATTAAGTTTTTCAAAAATGCATGTTTAAGGGGGTGGGTACTCCACAGAAAAACATTCGAAAGGTGAAATGATAGAAAAAGCATGCTTTGCGATGAGATAGAGACTTCAAATTTGGTACACGGGTAGATAGTTGGAAAGGAAGAAAGTGTGCAATTTCAATTTTCCAAAGTTTGCTATTGCAGGTGGTGCCACAAACTGAAATGTTCGATTTGACGAACAAATGAAAAACTTCTCCTTTACAATGCGATAGAGGCTTGAAATTTAGTATATGGGCTAATCATTTGATAAAAAATTAAAGATTATTACTGTTTTTCAAAAATGATCATTTAAGGGGGTGCAACACAGAAAAACGTTCGAAAGATGAAATGATAGAAAAACATGCTGCACGATAGCATAGAGACATCAAATATGGTGTTTGAGTAGATAGTTTGAAAGGAAGAAAGTGTGTAATTTCATATATCCAATATTTGCTAATTTAGGGGGTGCCGTACACCAATATGTACAATTGTCGGAATAAATGAGACACGTTTCCTTTTAAATTGATATTTGGTATATGGGCCAATCATCTGATAAAAAACCAAAGACGAACATAGTTTTTCAAAAATGTTCATGTATGGGTGTGCTTCACAGGAAAAACGTTCGAAAGGGGAGATGATAAAATAGTATGCTTCGAGGTAAGATAGAGACTTTAATTCAGTGTACTGGTAGATAGTTCGACAGGAAAAACTGCCAGTTTTCCAATATTTTCTTCTTTAGGGGGTTCTGAATATTAAAATATTCGATTTGCCGAATAATTGTGAAACGCGAATTATTTAAAATTACAATATTCAGGGGTTGCTTATTGTGAGAACGTTGATTTTCAACGGGTATTCGGCTAGTATATACTAATTGCCAAGTGTCCGTCTGTCTGTCTGTCCGTCTGTCCGTCTGTCTGTCACGCTTTTTTAGGCACTTCCCGAATATATAGTGACTTGAAATTTGGTACACGGCTCGGTCGTTCGATAAAACCCCCTGGAAAAATCGAATTTTTCAAAAACGTTCTCTAGAGGGGGTGCCCTACACCAAAACGTTCGAAAAGTTTAATGATGGGAAAGCATGCTTTGCGATGAGATAGAAACTTCAAATTTGGTGTATGGATAAATCGTTCGAAAGGAAGAAAATGTGCAATTTCAGATTTCTAATATTTTCTACTTAAGGCGGTGCCGCACACCAAAATGTTCGATTTACCGAATAAATGAGAAAAAGCCCCTTTAAAATTTGATAGAGGATTGAAATTTGGTATATGGGCTAATCGTTTGACGAAAACACCCCAGACGAATATAGCTTTTCAAAAATGTTCGTTTAAGGGAGTGCTCCAGAGTAAAACGTTCGAAAAGTGAATTGATAAAAAACCATGCTTCGGAATGAGATAGAGATATCAAATTTGGTGTAAGGGTAGATAGTTTAAAAGGAAGAAAGTGTACAGTTTCATTTTACCAATATTTTCTACTTTAGGGGGTGCCGCACACCAAAATGTTCGATTTTCGGAATAAAGGAGAAACGCCCCTTTTAAAACGTGATAGAGGCTTGATATTTGGTATATGGGCGAATCATCTGAAAGAAATCACAAAAATAATAGAGTTTTAAAAAAATGTATAGTTAAGGGGTGGGTACTCCACACAAAAACATTCAAAAGATGAAATGCTAGAAAAGCATGCTTGATGATGAGATAGAGACTTCAAATTTGGTGTACGGATAAAAAGTTGGAAAGAAAAAAGTGGGCAATTTCAGTTTTCCAACATTTGCTATTGTAGGGGGTGCCGCTCACCAAAATGTTCGATTTGCCGAACAAACGAAAAACGCCTCCTTTACAATGTGATAGAGGCTTGAAATTTAGTATATGGGCTAACCATTTAACAAAAAAACCAAACATAAATACAGTTTGACAAAAATGTTCATTAAAGGAGTGCTACACAGAAAAACGTTCGAAAGGTGAAGTGATAGAAAAGACATGTTTCTCGATAGGATAGAGACTTCAAATTTGGTGTACGGGTAGATAGTTTGAAAGGAAGAAAGCGTGATATTTCAGATTTCCATTATTTGCCACCTTAAGGGGTGCCGCACATTAATATGTTCGATTTTCCGAGGAAATGAGGCACGTTTCTTTTTAAATGTGATAGATTCTTGATATTTGGTGTATGAGCCAATCATCCGATAAAAAACCAAAGACAAAGAGAGTTTTTCAAAAATGTTCATTTATGGGTATGCTTCACAGAAAAAAGTGCCAAATGAGAAATACTAATATAGGGGTGCCTCGGGATGAGATAGACTTTAATGTGGTGTACGGGTAAATAATTCGAAAGGAAGAAATGCGCAAATTTAGTTTCCCAATATTTTCTTCTTTAGGGGGTTCTGCACACCAAAATATTCGATTTGTCGAATAAATGTGAAACGCGAATTATTAAAAATTTACATTATTCAGGGGTTGCTTATTGCGAGATCGTTGATTTTCAACGGGTATTCGGCTAGTATATACTAATTGCCAAGTGTCCGTCTGTCTGTCTGCCCGTCTGTCTGTCCGTCTGTCACGCTTTTTTAGGCACTTCCCGAATAGATAGAGACTTGCAATTTGATACACGGCTCGGTCGTTCGATAAAACCCCCTGGAAAAATCGAATTTTTCGAAAACGTTCTACAGAGGGGTCCCCCACACCAAAACGTTCGAAAAGCGAAATGACGGAAAAGCATGCTTTGCGATGAGATAGAGACTTCAAATTTGGTATATGGGTAAATCACTCGAAAGGAAGAAAGTGTGCAATTTCAGATTTCCAATATTTTCTACTTAAGGGGGGTGCAGCACACCAAAACGTTCGAAAAGTGAAATGATAGGAAAGCATGCTTTGTGATGAGATAGAGACTTCAAATTTGGTGTATGAGTAAATCGTTCGTAAAGAAGAAAGTGTGCAATTTCAGATTTCCAATATTTTCTACTTAAGGGGGTGCCGCCCACTAAAACGTTCGAAAAGTGAAATGATAAGAAAGTATGCTTTGCGATGAGATAGAGACTTCAAATTTGGTGTATTGGTAAATCGTTCGAAAGGAAGAAAGCGTGCTATTTCAGATTTCCAATATTTTCTATTTAAGGGGGTGCCGCACACCGAAATGCTCGATTTACAGAATAAATGAGAAAATGCTCCTTTAAAATTTGATAGAGGCTTGAAATTCGGTATATGGGCTAATCATTTGATGGAAACACCCGAGGCAAATATAGTTTTCAAAAATGTTCGTTTAAGGGGGTGCTCCAGAGTAAAACGTTCGAAAAGTGAATTGATAAAAAACCATGCTTCGGAGAGAGATATCAAATTGAGATAGAGATATCAAATTTGGTATACGGGTAGATAGTTTGAAAGGAAGAAAGTGTGCAATTTCAGTTTACCAATATTTTCTATTTTAGAGGGTGCCGCACACCAAAATGTTCGATTTTCGGAATAAAGGAGAAACGCCCCTTTTAAAACGTGTTAGAGGCTTGATATTTGATATATGGGAAGATCATCTGACAGAAATCACAAAAAGAATAGAGTTTTTCAAAAATGTATAGTTAAGGGGTTGAGTACTCCACACAAAAGCATTCGAAAGATGAAATGCTAGAAAAGTATGCTTCGCGATGAGATAAAGACTTCAAATTTGGTGTACGGGTAAAAAGTTGGAAAGGAAGAAAGTATGCAATTTCAGTTTTCCAACATTTGTTATTGTAGGAGGTTTCGCTCACTAAAATGTTCGATTTACCGAACAAATGAAAAACGCCTCCTTTTTAATGTGATAGAGACTTGAAATTTAGTATATGGGCTAACCATTTGACAAAAAAAACCAAAGATGAATACAGTTTGACAAAAATGTTCTTTAACGGGTGCTACACAGAAAAACGTTCCAAAGGTGAAGTGATAGAAAAACATGCTTCTCGATAGGATAGCGACTTCAAATTTGGTGTACGGGTAGATAGTTTGAAAGGAAGAGAGTGTGAAATTTCAGATTTTCAATATTTGCTACTTTAAGGGGTGCGCACACTAATATGTTCGATTTTCCTAATAAATGAGGCACGCTTCCTTTTAAATGTGATATAGGCTTGATATTTCGTATTTGGGCCAATCATCTGATAAAAAACAAAAGACAAATAGAGTTTTTCAAAAATGTTCATTTATGGATGTGCTTCACAGAAAAAAGTTCCAAAGGAGAAATAATAATATAGGAGTGCCTCGGGATGAGATAGACTTTAATGTGGTGTAAGGGTAGATAATTCGAAAGGAAAAAATGCTCAAATTTAGTTTCCCAATATTTTCCTCTTTAGAGGGTTCTGCACACCAAAATATTCGAGTTGTCGAATAAATGTGAAACGCGAATTATTAAAAAATTTACATTATTCATGGGTTGCTTATTGCGAGACCGTTGGTTTTCAACGGGTATTCGGCTAGTAACCTTATAAAGCAATAAAAAGTTTTCCTGGTCAAATGACCGGTAGTGGTAGATAATGGTAGACTGCCTATCTTTATCATATAAACACAAGAAGAAGAAGAAAATATTGAAAAATTGATTGTATTCATTTAATAGAAAAAGTCATGAAGTCAAGTAAGAAAAATCTGATGTGGGCAGCACATGACTTTCCTTATATAATGCAATGTATTTACTACTTTAACAGTAAAAACAAAATAGGTTATTCTTATAGTAGATACTTATATTTTTTCCAAGATATTGAATTTTCGTCATTTAGTCATTATTTTCATATATTTAGCGTAATTTTATCTATTTAGCAAAATTTTCTTTAATTTGATAACATTTTAAAAAGTCGCCAAAACCTTGCCAAGCGTTATGGACGGAGAAATGATTTATTCTTATAGCAGATAAATGTTTATTGGCGTTCAAATAAAAAAGTATTACTCAAAATATATTTTTTCATGAATGGAACGCGCAAGATCTACGAGAATGATGTCATCAAATTTATCGCATGATATTACAAATGAAAAGTGAACATGTTTCTCAATAGGAATTATTTTTTTATATTTTATATAATTTTTTGATAATTTTTTTGAAAAATGCGCAATATCTCTCTCGAGAACAGTTCATGCTAGCGTTCTAAAATTTATGTTAATCGTTTTCTAATGAAAAATTACATAAGAAATGTCAATTTATGTAACTCTAATAGAGGTTTTGATTTTTTGATGATTTTTTCAAAATTTTATTCGAAAACTTAGGGGTTCTAAACATTCAATTGCGTATAAAAACAATAGGCTTCCAGTATTTACCGATTGTAATTTTTGTACCAAATTTCGTTCGAATCGGTCCATTCGTTCGTCAGTTATCGTCTCCACAGACCCACTGACACACACACACACACACACATACTTTCACACACACACACACACACACACAGACATCACCTCAAAAATGTTCGATTCGTGATCAGGGACGCTTGAAACGTGCTCTCCCGTCGAAATCTCGAATTCGATTTTTCGACCCCGTCACAATACTTTCCTTATACATTATTGTATATAAGGAAAGTAAAAAGCAATAACACTCTATCGAATTTTCTAATCAAAAGTTTCCAACCGGTCATTTGATCAGCCACGATATGATCAAATAATCTACATTTACATACGATGATAGTCTACCATTATTAAAGCATTTCTTAAATTGGAACTGCATGTCTGCTACCAATCGTTAAAGAAATATCTCGTTGGTCAACCTTCCTAAAACACCCAGTATATTGCGTCGAAGAGAAAGTAAAACATACTATTGTCGAGTACCCAATTATTGTTTTGACAAAAATATTTTAAAAGATAAACGTTAACTTTAAGGGTGAGCGTCAGTAAATTTTCTGCCCTATCCGCGCTTTGTTAACTTTCGCGGCACATACATTTCGCCGAAATTCTGCTCAAACAGTTGCGAAATATTTTCTGAAAGATAAAATGCAATGCTTAGATTATATTAAAACTAAATTTAATGCCCCAAAAAACATAAAATATATTTTTTATTTTAATACAAAATATTTTTGGAGCTGCCATCTGTTGTCGTAATTTAATTCATACCGATTATTTTTATTTTTTAATGAACATTTTAAAATATCTATTCCTTCTAATACAGTGTTAAATACAACAACAGATCATATATAATAATGCCACAATCACGGAAAGGTAATTTATCATTCTATAAATTTGATAAGGGATCTGAATGTACATCACTGAGAACTGCAGTTTTTCTTCAAGTTCCTTTGTCTTCAAGTCCAAGTTCAATTGCGTTTCCGTGATTATGGCATTATATATGATCTGTTGTATTTAATAGCGTATTAGAAAGAAGAGACATTTAAAAATGTTCATTAAAAAATAAAAATAGTCGGTATGAATTAAATTACTACAACTGATGTTAGCACCAAAAATATTTTAAATTAAAATAAAACATATATTCTCTGTTTTATTGGGTATTAAATTTAGTTTTAATATAATCTAAGTATAGCATTTTATCTATAAGAAAATATTTCGCAACTGTTTGAGCAGAATTTCGGCGAAATATGTGTACCGCGAAAGTTAACAAAGCGCGGATAGGGCAGAAAATTTACTGACGCTCACCCTTAAATGCAGTAGCTCTTCTAATCCGGTTTTAAAATTAGCTTACAAACTGTAGATAGAAACTAACATACCGTTACAACTTTCATTTTTCATTTACTGCTTACTACCCAACTATCGCAACTGACGGAAATGATCTCTTTAACCTCTAAGTATATTCCTCCAAAATATAGAAACATTGATAAACTCTCACAATACTGAAAAACACTTGCTAGTATCATTCTCTGAAAAATATACGCTCGTTAAAAGAAAAAGTTAAAAGAGAAAATGTTTACTGTGAAACTTTTGAAAAATATGATTATAAATTTTAGATTATTCATGGCATTACGTTGCACTTAGAGAGATAAAAGGATATTTATGAATATGTGAAAGAATAATATATTAGAATTTTAATAGAAAGTTGGCCATTCTCCGGGGTTCGGGATCTTAAGTTGCACTTTCAAACATGAAATTCACCTTACTGTCTGATAAAATATTTTTATCTTGTGCTTTAAAGAATATTTTGGTAATAGGAAAAGTTTCTCTTAAAATATTCAATGGCATAAGGCAACAGGCACAGTTTTCACTTGAAGGCAAAAATGTCAATTTAAGATGCTTGCTTGGATGTACTTGGTAAATATTTGATTATGCCAGTACTTGAAGCTATGTGAAATCCCGATTAATAGATAAAAACATTATTTAAGCTACAGTATATTTAAGACTGTGATGCACAGTGTGAAATATACATATTTTGAGATGCAGGATATGCTTATTCATATTGTGAACTATTTCAAAAAACCGTATATTGTTTACAGTTTAAAATATCATGCAAAACAGATTGCTACAATTGGTGAGATATTGCCTATATTTAAGGTTTTAAAATCGGAATCCCTATCCGCTTTAATAAAGCATTGAAGGAAAGTAAGTTTTCTAATAAAATGCATGCCATTCTCGTACATTCACCTTCCATATTTCTTACGCCCATTTGTATCACAATAAGTATCAAAGTGAAAAACAAATACATATATTAGCTTTCGTTTGCAAATTTCTTTAACAAAAATTTTCTTCTAATGAAAAGTAAATAGACGATAAATTTGTCTAATTGATAAATTGCAAGCATTCAGCTGATTTCTAAACTGGAGCTGATTACTAAATGGGATACATTCAGCTGATTTTTAAATTGGATGCATTCGGTTGATTACTAAATTGAATACATTCAGCTGGTTTCTAAATTAGAAACAATCATCCGATTTTTAAATTTGGATGAATTCAGCTGATTTCTAAATTTGATACATTCAACTGGTTTTTAACAATATATAAAATTTTAATACTTTTGCATGCAACATTATTTTCAATTCATTTTCCCTCATTGACTATTTCATTGCTCATATATATATATATATATATATATATATATATATATATATATATATATATATATATATATATATATATATATATATATATATATATATATATATATATATATATATATATATATATATATTGCCATAAAAAGTAAGGTAATGAAAATGCACATATATTTAACAAATTATTTGCCGATTTCGAACCTTTCACAATATGTCAGCTGCGTTTATTACACTTTTAAATGTTAGCATGTATTTACATAAATAATATACATGTATGTATTTACATAAAAAGAAATTCACATCACTGATTATAAATCAATATTTCAAGTTGTATTATTCTCATATATATTTCAAAATTTCGTCATAATGTTTCATTATATATTTTCTTAAAACATGACAGATATATGCACTAGTTTGATAGATAGACATATCTCAAACTATTAGTCACTTAAATCCATTGTAGAGCGTCTTAATATATCATTACTTTTACCTGCAGTAAATATAAAGGGAAACAATCCATCTATCTTTTCATCCAATGCTGGTAAATAAATATTTATTCCAGTCGCGTGGTACGCCTTTTCTGTTATGCAAACTGTAAAATAATCCATCACTTTCTTTTTTGAGAGCCATCCACACTTGAAATTTGTACTTCTACATCCCCTCCTCCTAAAAGAAAGAAGAAAACTATAGAATTCGAATATTTTCAACATGTGTGAAATAAATATGAAAATAAGTTCATTATACACTCATGTACAAAAGTTAAGCATAGTTGCTGTTTATGTGAAAATTTCTGGAAATCTATATCGGAATGGAAGGAAGCGCGGTATGCGGGTGTAATACGGTTATAGAAGAAGAAAACAATGCAAAGCTAGGATAATAACGACTTTTATTTTCCAAAGAAAATGGTTGAAAGAAAAAGGGTCACAATACGAGTGTCAACCTCAGTAAAACAGAATGATTAAAACAATGTGATGCTGCAGTTTAATACGGTATGTGGGAACCTCGAGTAGATACGCATGCTGCACAGCGATTTCTCATACATTCGATGAGGGTTTGGATGAGTTTTGTGCTCAAAGCGTTCCAAACCTCACGGAGAGCAGTTTCCCATCCCGGAACGGAGCTTGATGGATAGTGGAGGGCTGCAAGATATCTCCTGCGCATATCCCACACATGCTCTATTGGATTCAGATCAAGAGAGTTGGCAGGCCACTGCATGTGCTAGATATCTTCAGTTTGAAGAAAGTCGTCGCCTAATGCCGCACGGTGAGGAGGCGCGTAATAATCCATGAATATGAAATCAGGACCAACAGAACCTCGAAACAATTGGACGGTAGGCTCAAGGACTTCGTCTCAGTATCTTTAACCGGTAACCAACCCCATGTCAAAGATATGAAAATCTGTGAGGCCGTCCATCATGATGCCTGCCCATACCATGCCTGTCTCCCCCCCACAAACGGAAAAAGGTGTCTTTCCATGATGTTTCCCGGGTGAAAACGCGTTCCACGTTCTTTCCAGATCGTGGTACGATGAGAATCAGGGTGCAAGCTAAACCTAAACTCGTCACTGAACATGACATTGCCCCACTGTTGTCCACTCCAGTGTCGATGTTCCAGACTCCACCGTAAACGCGCGCCTTTCTGTGCAGACGTCAGGGGGATGCAAACTGCTAGTCGTCTGGCATAGAGACCAACGTGTCTGAGTCTCCTGTAAACAGTTTGTCTCGAAACATTGACTCTTGTAGAGGCTGTCAGGGCTAAACCCAGTTGTCTGGCAGAACGGTTCCTCTGACGTCACGCAGTTATCACCAAATGTAGGTCTTACTAAGCTGTTATTACACTTGGCAGACCTAGTACTGGTCGTCGGGTAGTAACATCTTCAGCGGTTTGGAACCTCTGTCACAGTCTGGAGATCACACACTGAGACACATTCAGAGTTCGAGACGCTTCGGTTTGCGATCGATCAGATTCCAGCATTTCAATAATTTGCCCTTTAAAAACATGTCCATTTGATATCTTTGTGACATCTGTTGTTCTTTTTTATTGTTAACAACGCTCCGTACCACAGCAATTGCGAAATTTTGCCTCAACGGGCCATACCGCTCGAGGCCGTTTTGTACTCGTTCCGACATGCGCCGATGCTTTGTGCATGTGTCGTCAGCTGAACTGTTTTGCATATGCACAATGATTTACCTTCGTCCCACGATTCTCTACAACTGTTTGTGAACCATTGTATCCATATTAACTCCGAATTTTTCGCATTTTACGAATTATGCTTAACTTTTGAACATGAGTGTACATTAACTTAAAAGCTGGAAAACAAAATTCTTCCTCTTATGTTTATTTAGTCACTAAATATTTACGGCAACATCTATTTTATTGATACATGATATCGTTTTTAAAATCCCATACCATTTTATAATTATTTATTTAAGGCTGGGAGAATAGTGATGCCCTCTCTCAAATATAAATCTATGCGCCATAAAGATATGAAAGTTTACGTGCAGTGCTATGCAAATAGAAGCAAAAAATAATACATTCTCTCCAAAAAGTAAAGTTATATTTCCAAGCAGTGGCAACATTAAAGTTACATTATACTACATAGCGATGTACATAGAGAAGAGACACCATATAGATCAAATGACTGTACATAACAGTGCATAATGCATATTTTGATGTCAAGAAATGCCGATAGTCGTCTCGGCATGGAATCTAACAACAATCCAACATCCAACTACTATGTTTTCTAGTGTACTGCTCCGGTGCTTTTGTAATTACTTAGCTGTAGCATGTAAATATGTAATGGCTGCAACAGTCTTCCCAATATATTCCAGACATGTTCAATTACCGAGAGGTCTGAAAAACTTTTTTAGACATGAACGGTTAGCAATATTTCAAAAGCCCTTCCCAGAGACGCGTACGATATGTTTCCGGGCGTTATCATGCTACAAAATTGCTCTCCGAAACGTGACATAATATAAAACACAACGGGTCGCTGAAAGTCTTGAATGAACAGAAAATCTCTAAAATACACTTAACAATATTAGGGAGGACTAGCCGTCATAGGATATTGCTCCATAGATTGTTGCATAAGGTGGGATGGCCCTGTATTATTTGACAACTAAATAGGGGCTGATTGACTTTCTCCACACAAAAATCTGTTAATATACTACTTCTAAACAGAAATGTTATTCATCGCTAAACGCTATACGACGCCATTTAAACGTCATCCAGAATTCCTGGGCTCAAAACCCCTGCAGTGCTGCTTATATTAGATAGTCAGTAGTAGACGCCCTTATGGAAGCAAAGAATGCAGTCACCTGCCATCGTTACGTCTTGACACTGCATCATGAGTGGAGGAAGCTAATTGGTTTTGAATTGTCATCAGACTAGCCGACGTTGTCTTGCTGACTGCTGTTCTCACTGTCACACGATTTTCTAGCCCATTTGTATACCTAGAACGTACACATCCTTCTTGGTATTAATGTCTGCCCTCTTTAACCAACTGTCAGTTACATCATCCTACTGTCATATCTCTCCAACGACGTTAACGATCTACATGCATTGCCGCGTTCTCTTAAGTCTACGATGCGTATTCTCTCAAATTCGCTCGATTGCTTTTCCAGCAGTCAGGTACGTAATTGAACCATATACACCGACTACTGAAAGTAATAGAATAGCAGCACAGTAGTCAGATATTTTTCAGCTGGTGAGCAGCTCTTCTTATAAGCACCCCCAACTGAGCTCTTTTCATGCATTCTGGGACCACTATGTTCCCTTATTGGCAACAAATTTTTAATCGTTTGTTCGACTGCGTGTCAGAGAGGTATCTGCATGCCAATTTCTCAGATAATTTTGAAGTATGTGTCAATTTTTTTGTCACAGAGACTGTGACAATTCAAATGTTTATCATATTTTAAATAAAAATTCGAATAATTCAAGTGTTTATAATATTTTAAAGTTTACTTAAAATTTACATTTTAATATTTGCATGAATCGGACTATATATATTAGACCTGTGGAGAAATACTGCAGAACTAACACTGTTAAAACTTGTCCCAAAGAAACCATCCACGTAGTAGCAAGGCAGGGTGGAAAATTGCTTTAAAAAGAAAAATAAACAGATTTTTCTATTTCTAAACTAAATAGTGCGTGATCAAAATAAAATTCCATTGATAATAAATTGAACATGTCTTTGTCTGATGGCACGTTGATTGTAAAATCGTTTTACTGAAATATATGCAATACAAAAGCATTTCTTCGTGAGTTCAGGTATGATGGAATATTGCTTTAAATAAAAAAAGAAATAACTATTTCTATGTATAAACTAAATCATGCGTAATCCAAATAAAATTATGAAAACTGTTAATGAAACTTCACAAGCGCATTTCTATTGATAATTAATTGAACATGCATCTCGCTTTGCCCGATCGCATGTTAATTGTAAAATCGTTTTACTGAAATATATGCAATACAAAAGCATAAAAAAATGATTAGAAACTTTGAGAAAGTGTAAGTTAAGATCCAGAAAAGGATGTGTCAAATCTGTGTCACAGATAACAGAAATTATTTGGGGAAAACCCAGGCCGTCCGACTCATCCAGAGGACTTCACAGAAGTTATTTGTGATATTGTTAAGATATCACGGGATACTTTTGTTGGATCTACCAACTCTCGGGGAGAAATGAGATAATTGCATATGGCTTATTCTTCATTATGAAAATCCCAAGCACAATAATACATCTTGATTTATTTTTATAAATAAGCTGCACAAAAGACTCGCAGATACAGTTGGCATTTGCTCTGACGTATCTGGGCAGGATAGAAGTAAATGATGCATAGCCATGAAACTTTCTTTAAGAAGAAGATGATCATTTGTATCTGGATGACAGAATGGGAAAATGATGACATAATAAAGATATCTGGGCTTTAGACAGACCCAAAATTGTCGAAATTGAGCTTCAGATTCTTAAATACTGTGCAATGAATTCCACTGAATACACGGATAATCACGGTTTGTAATGGTTTTGCTGCTGGTTATCTGATAAGACCATTTTTAAGTAAATATACCCGAACTGTTCCATCTTGCCTTTCACTGATCTATTCCAACTTACGGAATAAAGGATAATATATATATATATATATATATATATACGTGTGTGTATGTGTGTGTGCGTGCGTGTGCGTTCGTCTGTGTGTGCGTGTATGTGTGCGACTGCGTGTGTGAGAGGAAAATCTAAGCATCACACGGCCATGAAATATAATACACATGTACTTCAGGACCCAGAAAGAGTAATCTAAAGCCTCATTTATTTTAATTTCGGATAAGTTTTTTAGTTATTTTATATTTTAGCCCCGATTTATAACGATTTTGGGCGATATTCAAACAAATCGAATCCTGAGCTACCTAAAATATTATCACAGGGTTTTCATTTTGACACCATTGGAATGACCAAAGAACATTCTTTCCAACAATATTTGAACTGAATCCAATCCTTCAGAAAATTCTTTCATATTTATTTATTTTGAACTACATCAAAATTGACATGTTTTACGTTATCTTATTTATATCTCGTCGCATCCGAAAAAGTAAGATTATCACAATTCTTTAATTTGGCTAAAAGTTTCGCATACAACTTGGATTCGAACAATTTTCTTTTTCGATTTCATAAGTAATTCTAATTTTTGTAATCTTTTATGTGATCACATTCAATCATCGCCAACGATCTTCTACGAAATCCCCGCACCTATTTTACTGTGGTATATATGGTTATCACCCTCTTATCATTAATAAAAACATTTTAATATAAGCCTTCTCTTCCGTACATTTAATTTTTTTTATGCTTTGAAGAGAGACTTGAAAATCGTTCGATTTGGAGTGTGAATATATTATTTAAGTAGCAGCCCCTTATTTACATAGTTATAAGGGATTGCAATTTATTTAAGTAGCGAGTGCTTCATTATTTATAAGTCGTGGTGGCTTGTTTAACGTCTGAGCAACGGCGGGCAATTCGTTTTAAATAGTAAGTGCGTAAAAATACCATGGTATACTATTGTAATGTCGGGATTCGAACCCGCATTACTTTTGTGTAAGCTCTATAAACTCATCTAATTATTTCTGGTCATTTAATATATTTAAAACCCTTTAACTTATTTATTTCTGTTGGAAACCCCCTCTAGTCATTTATTTATGTAATTTATATATTTCCGAACTAATCAAGCCTTTAAACCATAATAGGTAATTAATTGTAATTCAAAAGTATTATTTCGAGCGAGCATTCGAAGGCCTTTTCTTTACGTTGAATCGTGATCTCCGTTGGCTGGTGAAACAGGAAGTTTAAGTTCGTATGTGATTAATATGTATCATGCAACGAGTTCGTATATATGGAGGGAGCGCAGTCATATCTTCCCCGTGTTAGAAAAATGTGACCAACATAAAGCAGGTGCAGTAGGTCGAGAAGGAGAAGGACATTCATGATTTGGCGATTTGGCGCCTAAACTGTGTAGCGTACCTTCTGTTTTTTGTTAACTTCCATTAAAGAAAAGGATGAACGGGAAGTTGTTATACGTGTTATACGTTATAAGATTTTAAAGAATATGTATGAAGAAAAATACGAAATAGGATTAGAATATTTTTATTACCAAAATATTTTATTACTAAAGAATAATTTTGTTAATGAAGTCAATTTCTTAATACAAATTAAACTACAAAATAATTGCAAATAAAATATGATATGAAATAGATTACAAGTATACAAATTGAAGAATGTGTGTAATATATTTAAAAATAATTATAAAGTATATGGAAAAATTGTGTGCACACTTAATTAAAATGTTGAATTATCCACTTTTAGCTTTGAAAGTTGTGTTAGCAATATCCATATCTGCTTTGAGGCTTAATACGACTGAGTCATTTTTACATCTAATTTATTTTAATATATTGTATGCGTACCGTCAAATATAAAACAATGTAATATTTGCAATAATAAAATATTTGACTTTATTTATATTTCTTTGTTTATAAAATGACATTTCAGAATAAAATACAAAATTAGGTCTAAATTTATAAATAGGTGCTCTATTGAAATAGCCATATTATTCTTAAATTGTCAAAACGTGTTCGGAAACGTGCAGAATTTGGAAATATTTTTAAAATGTTTTTCTATAAAGATATATAGGAAATAAATAAGATTATAAAATATTATGGCACAAAACATAAAAATTGCATTTAATTATAATAGTTTCAGAGATTTGGTTGCTAATAATTCGTTTGAAAAATGCTTTAAGTACATATTGTGAAATTTGCATCCAGAATTAAATAGACCATAAGCACAATTACAGTGAGCTAACTCAATGTGGCATAAAAATATCAAATGTTGTACATATTAAATATTAAAAACTTATAGTAAAAATTGCAGATCAATCTATCCAAAATTATTTCTAAAAATTTTAAAAACAACTAAAGCATTAGGACCAAAATTATAATTAAAGCTCTGTGCAGAATTAAGTTTTAATGACTTTTAAATAGAGTTAATTTTTTATTAAATGCTTCTGCATTTGTAATGTAAAGTGTGTAAGTAAAAAAAATATGATGTAAGTAAAAATATTTATATTGGTAGAGCTGTTTCTAGATCAAGAAGCCTATTACTTAAATTATGATGAGGAGAATGTGAGGTTCTTTTAAAGTTAAGATTGCTCATTTAATACATTGCTAACGCATGATCAAGAAGTCTGTGATTCAAATACTTCTTCGGGCAATCCATATATCTTTCTCGAGAACTAAACAAGAGTTGTTGTTGTTGTTGAGACCTAAACGGTCCGACCTACCAGAAAGGTGTAAGGTAACTGTTTGGACGGCCGGGAAGTGCCACCCATTTTAGAATGGAACCCAGTGGGGGAGGCATCCACAGGGATCGTATCCTCCTTTCCCTACCACCAACCTCTCGGAAGGACCTACGGACCCACATGTTTAACGTGATCGTACTCCGCGTGAACACGGCGGCAGTTTTAGCACCCGGGCCTACCGAATGCAATTCCCGCGTGCTAACCACTGGGCTACAGCGCCAAACTAAACAAGAGTGTAATACCAAAATACTTCTTGGAAACACTGGGAGTTTGATGATACATCCTTTGATTTTTAATTTGTGAACGGGGAAAATATATCTTTTTAATCGAGATGCTTATATGAAATTAATTCTAACCAGCATCGGCACCTATAGAATTTATCCGCAGGGATTCAAGGATAAGATTGACAACATCGACTAATTTGATGTCCGCCTTTGTGATTTTGAAGTGGTCCCTTGTCTTCCCCTATGGGCGTCCATGCTAACTTGTAATACTTATTAAGTACGATTTACTCTGAACTAGAAATGAGATCATGCTCATATATCTTTATATAAAATGCACTGAAAAGTTATGATGTAAAATCTAGCTGACACTTTCAATGACTGTAAACTATTATTATATTTTATTATGAAAGTAAAATTCTAGAATGACATTATAAGTCTTTTGCAACATCACAAACACCAAAAACAAAGCAAAACTTCTAAGTATACAGCATAAAAAGCAATGAAATTAATAGCCAAGTGAAATGCACCACGGTAAAATCTAGCAAAATTACTTTTTAACTATGTTTGTAAGATATATAATGAAAACAAATCTTATCCATGAAAAGAGTAAAGCCCTCCTTTTACATGCTTTTACTTACAGCCGTAAGTATAACAGTACATAACCATTATTTTACCATTTATATTTCTCATGTACGCTCTCGGTCTGAAATCGCCATTGAAATGTATAGGGTCACAGTCGGGAGAAAACGCGTTCTCGTGAAATTCGTCCTTACAACATCTGCCTTTATCTTTGACGTTGATTGCAACCCTTAAGCTCTCTCCATATATAATACCTCGATGGTATCATGTTAGAAAATAATGTAAAGGGTCATCTCTGCGGTTTTTGAGTCGTGACTGCGAAGCATCTGGAGTGGCGTGGAAACATCGGTTGATATTTGAATTAAGTAGCTTTCAAAACGTCCGCGAGGTGTAGATAAAAGCTTGGTACACCATTTTGGGTCGCGTATTTCCCCCTTTGACTGCTTTACATATACGGCTGTCCGGGCTTCGGCCCCGGTGTTTTCAATGCTCACTCCAGACCTCGGAAACTGGGCCTGATTAGCGGTTCTCTGGAAGTTCGTGGGCCAAGTACTCCCTGGTGCTTGGGACTGGGAAAATGTGGCTCTGAGACGTCCGGAACGATCAGAGGCTCTACCGGATCGAAGAGTTACAACGACGCTTCCTGTGGGGATTGACCCGAAACCATGCCGGGTCCGACTCCGTGCCTTGACGGAACGAAAGAAGATATAACAAAAATGATGCTATGCGCCCAAGGTGGGCCCATGTCTAGCACAGCATGCGCATGAGTGTGTGCCGACTTTTTCTCCACGAAAAACGGGTAATACTCCGCTGGGTACACATGTTGATGCCCTTCGATTCTCTTGATTTTTCGCCTCCGGATGTGATGACTTCTTCGCGGCTCGAGGTAAGCCATTGATTTGTACCTTCATTTCGAACTACCCCGGCATCTCAGAATTTTGATGACACCTGATGATTGACTCGTGGACAAACCGTGAAACCTACTTCATTTGCAACTATTGCAGGCTCACCAACTTAATTACATTTCCTTTATTAATTATTTAAAGAAAAAAATTGATTATCCTCAAAAATTTATAATTGAAATCAGTAAATTAAAATTGAATCTCTTTCGAGTGCTCGCCCCTATTTATTCTGACCATACCACTAATTATGAAATAATCATTATTGATGTTGTGCCACTGATTTGTTATATTTGATTACTACTGTTTGAAGCTCTGAAAGCTTGTGGCATTTTAACTAAGGCCCTTATGAGTCCAGTGAGTAATGCTGATTAGGATTCAGCTGATGTTGTTTTAATTACTCCATGGTGATTTATTACGATAATAAATAACGTTTAATTAACTTCACAAATATTTGGTGTATTTATTTTATTTTTTCTGTGATATTGCCTTATTTTTATTATTTTGACGAAGATGATGATCAAGGTAAGGTTTTGTTATTTAAGTGTTTTGGTCCTTCTTTGTTTTCGCGCAGATTATCCTGGATATTTACTTCTCCGGACAGGAGGGTGAACCCAAGTGGGTTATTTACGGCCTATTCAATCACAGGTTTTGTTTGTGGTGCTGGTGCTTGTATGTATCATCCAAATTCCAAAATTTAAGAAGGCAGGGATTCCGCGCTAGTACTATCAAGTTCTGTGATTTCTTAACTGCAGCAACGATCATGCCTCCATAAACCAATTTTCATTAAGGAATGAATACCTCCTCATATTAGTCTGCCTGCACAACATCTTCTAACACATCCCTTCACTGAAGAGTGATAAGTCACTCCTTTTCTCTTGCATATGACCACTTTGTTTCCATGAATTTACCCCATGAGATGTTTAGCTGTGCGGCTTCCTTAAAACCAGCTTCCATCGTGAAGATGTTTTAAATATAACATCTTTATAGGATAGCGTATCGCAACATGTCAGTTTCCTAAATATGTTTCCCAGATCGAGTTAGATCTACATACTTTGCGAAAAGAAATCGGAAATTTAAATCAGAATTTGGTAGTCATTGATACTTCGTCACGTCAGCCTCCAGGAAAATTTTATTACAGAAGTCTGTGGCAAAATGGCACAATAAAATATAGAAAACGTTATAAAAATACAAAAATTGCAAAATACAAAAGATAAAAAAGTCCAAAATTTTGACTCCGTATTGGGACGTAGCGCCACATATTCTACGGTACGTCTGCTTTTAGGAAAGAGTATAACGTAGCAATAGCTATTATATACAATATAGAGCACATTATAAAAATACCAAAGTTGGAAAATACGGAAGATAAAATAGGTGAACTTCCTAAATGTAGTAACCTTCCGGCTTTTCATGACGCCACGTAGTACTTTGGAAAGTGTGAATGCTCTCAGACCCATTTTAAGTCGATCCGCATCCTATTTATTCACTTCGGTGGGGATTGAAATTGGTAGTACGAACAAGAGTATTGCCATGGATTCAAAACTCAGATCCTATGGATTTGAAAGGTGAAGAGTGGCAAGTTTGGTCGCGGGATGAATCAAGCTTGTCACTCTCCACCTTTCAAAGAGTGAGTAGCTTTTGCAACCATGATATTTAAAAATTAACACACGTGTATGTGTCCGGCCGTCCAAATAGATGCTCAAGTCCTCAGGGCGAGTCGGACGGTCTGGGTCTTCAACACATGTATGTGTCTGGGGGTTGGCTTTCGCTAATCCCCTTTCCCGGCCGTCCAATTAGTTGCTCAAGTCCTCAGGATGAGTCGGACGGTCTGGATCTTCAACACATGTATGTATACGTGCATTAATTACACTATCAGGGTTGCAAAAACTATATACGGGAAATCTCTTACTGGTAGAATATGTAAGTGAGTATGGGATAGCTCCTATTAATAGTTCTTTTGGGTCGAAAAGCCTTGTTTTCTAATAAAAACGTTTTCTGATTTAGAAAAATAATCTCAAAGAAGTATTTTACAGTCCATCCTATCTATTCCTCTGGTTTAAAACTCTTCTGTTATTTAATGCCGGTGAAATAACTATTTATTCATGTCACGTGTGGCGTCTTTTTGTCATGCAAACTGATAAATGATCCATCACGTTCCTCTTCGCCATTCAGACTTAGAACTTCTGACGTCTAGAAAAATATTTTACGTGCAATGGGAACTCAATGTCACAAATAAATACTTATTTTGTGATTTCAGTTAAAATTTAACTTCTAAATAAGTTTTATTTGATACTTTCTGGATATAGTATAGCGGATGTATTGTTTTACCAAAGATTTTCAAATTCGAGATTTTACGGGAAATTGAGTTCCAAAGCCTTTTGAATACAATTTAGGAAAATGTTCGTCTGTGTGTATGTACGTGCAGCACTATCATGGTTGCTCATAGTATACAAAATTATTTTTTTCTGCAATTTTTTTAATTAACTGCAAGGCTTCTTTAAGGCCCTCTTATCACATTGCAAAAATTAATTTAATTATAAAATTTAACAATATTTAAAATAATGAACTTGAAATTGAAGTTAAATTATACTTATTGAACTTCGTAGAAACTTTCATTTTATTGCAACTACGCCATAATACTATAAGAATTATATTTTATTATCAATAATTTATTTTTGTTTGCATTATCATTCTTCAGGATTATTTAATATTGAAAAGTATGATCCAATAGTTAGCAAAATCTGACAGAAAAACCAGTGTAGGGTGATAATTATTTTTAAATTTCTGAATTTATTTTATCTAATCCCTTAAATTTGTTCCTTTCCATAAACAAATAAACATTTCAAAATTTTATTAAACTCGGTTAATATTAATAATATTAGCCTGTGCCACACAATTTAAAAAACATTTGAAAATTTTTGAATTTTTGTAAAAAATTAAAATTCCCTAAAGGTTTAATATTGCGTTTTAAAAACATTGTAAAACAATTTGATTATTCAATTTCATTTATTTCTATTTACTTTCATATAATTTACTTTTGTAGTATATATTTTTATCCCAATAGTTATTTATTTCCACATAATAAGTAATTTTTATACAACAAGTACATATGAAGTTGTAACGAAATTATGAGAAACCCACATCAATTAACAAACATATTTAACTAAAAAAATTTAATAATATCTCTAGCTGTTAATGGCTTATATAGACCTATCACTCTGTGTACCTACTTCCTTGCAAAAGATTAATTGAAAGATCAATGGCTAATTAAAAATTTTCTCGACATAATCACGTGATTTTTGAAGCATTTGTTTAACCCATTTTTATCCAATGTCAAGATGCATAGGACATATTTAACTAGCATAGAATTCAGCACTTGTGAGCTTATTTGGCGATTTTATTGGCACAAAGACTTGCAGCAGTAATTTTGTGAACAGATGTCAAAATGTTTCCGCCACTTTTTACCAGGTATATAAAAAAATATTTAAGTAAACATAATTTAAACGATTTATGTTAACATTTACAATATCAATCGGGGTTTAGAAACCTTTTGATTGATTTCGGACATTAGTTTCGTAGAAATTACAGGTACAGTGACCGCCGGTTATAAGATTCAGTGGTTATAAGAAACAGCCGTTTATAAGACTCAAAACGACAGAAACAAATACAAACTTCGTTTTAACATTAAAATTGTGTCGCTTATAAGAAACACGATTCCGCTTATAAGAAACAGTTTTCTACAGAAAATTTGTTGATTTCCTTGCGACGCTGGTGTAAAAAAAAAAAATCGATTTGTTTAAGGTTAACTGAAGGACGAGTTGTTATCTCTTGTCTCTGGGCGTACGGGGAGGGGGTGGGAGTTTGCTATGTAACAAAGGATGACAGAGGATTTCTCCGCAGAAAGGCTTGGGGAGTACAACCCCAAACCAGTAAGAAACGAGCTTTAATCTTTTGGCAGTTAAGGAAACGTACTGATAAGGAAAGGCATCTTTGCTTATGCACTCAAATAAGATTCGTACAGCTTTAGTTAGTCATTTTATGTTTTGCTAGTGAAGCATGTCGCAAACCCTTACTTTGCTTGAAAAGCAAAGTTTACTTAAAAAGTATGATTCTCCACCTCCGTGTAGTCAATAAGCAAGAAAACAACCTTGCTTGATGCTATCCATATGATCGCAGGCTCATGGAAAAAAGTTTCTGACATATGCATTTTTAATTGCTTCCGTAAAGCAGGATTTTTGAAAAATAATGTTGCCATACCAGCAGAAGATGAAGAAGAATTTGAAGCACCTTTCGAAGAATGGATTCACATCGACGAAAATTTACAAACATCTGAAGAAAACAATGATGATGACATAGTGCGGAAATTCAGAATGTTTGCAATGAAGAAGAAAATGAAGACGACGTTCCACAAGAAGAAAATTTTCCTACAGCCAAACAGTCGCGAGAAGCCCTAACTATAATTAGAAAAACTCTTGAACACAGAGGGGCATCAGAAACAGTTTATGGACTGTTTTATGATTTAGAAATGGATGTACGTAAACTAATCACAGACTCGTTAGCACAAACAATACTGGATAAGTTTTTTGCTATTCTTCAGTAATAGATTACGGTATGTATGAAAATGTACTATGCTCTTATACATAAATGAACGACCTATGAGTTTTACTTTTTAGTCTTATTTAACTGCATACTATATGCATATAGATAATAATTTAAGTTGTAAGGCTTAATTTGTAAAATGAGAAATATTTTTGAATGCAAAACTTAATTTACAAATGTATTATGTACGTACTAATATTTTACTTATATACATTTATCTTTTAAATTCTGTAAAACTGTGTTCAATAGTTAGTATTTACAATGGAAGAGCGATATTTAAAAAATTTCCGGATTTAAGAAACAACTGCTTATAAGAAACAAAACGAGCGAAACGAACGTGTTTCTTATAAGCGGCGGTCACTGTACTAGTTTAGAACAAGAAATAAACGGCTTGTCCTGCACACATCTGCTTGCCTAAATGCTCAGTCATTAAATATTTGAAACATCTATTTTGAAAATCAGAACTTATTGTATTTCGTTCTTGAACAAACAGTGCCTTAAACGATATTCGTGAATAGATAGTACCTCAAATGTCAACATTGTTTGACCCAACTCATATTCTTATTCGGACTGACACGCAAAATAAAATTTGAGGACGTCCTATAATGTTTTCCTGACAGCCGATTGTCACAAAACATTTTAGAACTGTTCTACTCACAAAATTTTGACACACTAAAGTTTTTATACCAAACACCCGTTTTTTTAACTGGCTAGGAAAAACTGACCGACAAAAAAATCAGAACGACTCGAGAGATGCAACTTCAGTTGCAATTATGATGCAACTTCGGTTTATAGAACTTTCTTTAGACACCATGGCGACTTGGAGACAAAATATATCGCCAAAGTTGCAACTTATGTCGTCACACTATCGAAAATCTATATACTATAACTCTATCTTCCGACGGTTCGGCAGCAACAACACATATTGGGAAATTGCAAGTTATCCAAAATAGACTTTTACGTATGATCACCAAATCTCCTTGGTTTGTCCAAAACTAGGTTATTCATCGCAAACTTAAAGTCTCTGGCGTTGAAGAGCGTTTTAGAAGACTCACTCAAAATTTCTACATCAAAAACTTTGAGAAAGCCTGCCTGGCAGAAGTGGATCTGGACTATGGCCTGCGGTTGACGTTCAGAAAACGCCGACCGCAACATATTATTTCTGACCCAAGGCGAACTTTCAAGTTACGTGCATTGAAAATTCGCTTACGCGATCTTCCGCCGCCGATTTAACCCAAAATCCGGACTAGAGATGGCGCCACGGTGCAGTCTTGGCAGTACTGCATGCAATCCCTCGTAAAGACTTATCTCGTACCACTGAATAGCAATGAAGTTACGAAGAACTACGCGTACTTGCACTGGAAATCTGACTCTTTCTTCTAGAGCTCTGCTACCCAGTCAACTTTCTCCTTCTTCACTTGCCATGTGATGGGTTTCGTCCAGAAAAGAGCACCAGGCGCGAAGCGCCTTTAATCTCCAATCTCTAGGTGTGGTTCTTATCTTCATACTGTGACATTATTTCATTTGCCCATAGTTGGAGGTTCGAGGTTTTTGATTTACTGTTTTTATTATTTGACTTAGCTTCCTAGTGTGGCAGTCTGTTGCACATTTAGAGTTTGAGTAATTTTGGGGAGTTGATGCAGTTCTAAGGATTTCCTATCAATTTGGCAGTTTAAGAACAAGTTAAGGCAGTTTAAGGTTTAAGAACATTTTTTAGAAAACATTGATCGAGTTTTAATTTAATATCAACTATTTAAGTTGGGACTTACCTAATTCCGATTTTCAATATTAAGTACCGCGCGGGGTCTCTTACGTGATTTGGCTTTGCGATGATCATAGTCATGTAGATTGAATAGTAGTTCATTTGGAACAGATGGCAGATTTTTATAGAATTTAAGCGCTAGCTTTTTAATTTGGGCTCTAACAGTTTTTATTTTGAAGTCTTTCCTAATTACCGAGTTTCTTAAGTATCTAGGAGCTTTCCTTATAATCCTTAGGGTTTTGTTTTGTTTTGTCTCTAGTAAGTCTATAGTAGTTTTACAGGCATATCCCCATACGGGTGCTGCATACAGCATTCCCGGGCGGATGACCGATTTATAAATTAGGAGTTTATTGTGATAACTTAGATTTCCGTTTCCTATCATTGGGTATAAGGCTCCTGTGGCCATATACGCTTTTTTGATTAAGTTCGTTACGTGCTGTTTCCAGGTTAGGTGGGAATCTATCGTTACACCTAGGTATTTAGTAGATTTTTCCGCTTTTAGGGCATGGTTGTTTATGTACAGAGGCGGCGAAGGTTTACGTTTTCTAGAGAAATAAATCCAATGACATTTATTGGGGTTTAATTTTATTCGCCATTTTTCCAACCATGTTTGGAGTATGTCTAAGTGTTGTTGTAGCTGTCTGTGCATTACTGAGACGTAAGGATGTTTTGCAAGTATCGCACTGTCGTCTGCATAGAGTGCTAGCTCCGTGTCTAGGGTCCTGGGGATGTCATTTAGATATATGTTAAAGAGTGTAGGGCCCAGGATGGATCCTTGCGGTACACTACTTTTAATGAGCTTGGGTGTAGACAAGTTATCTTTTACTCTAACTTGGAAGTGTCTGTTATTTAGGTATGAGATTAAAAGTTTGACAAGTGCGTCAGGGACTTTTAGAGTGATCAATTTGTATGCTAATCCACAGTGCCACACTTTATCAAATGCTTTTTGTATGTCAAGAAAAATCGCAGCTGTGGGTGTCTTACTATTAAGTCCAGAAGATATGTACTCTACCACTCTCAGCAATTGATGAGTGGTAGAGTGTTTTGGCCGAAATCCAAACTGCTCCGGAATGATAATATCATTCTCACTAAGGTGCGTGTTCAGTTTATTAAGAATTATTTTCTCAGTAATTTTACTAAGTGTCGGTAGTAAGCTGATTGGTCTGTAGTTGGCTGGAATTGTGGCATCCTCACCAGGCTTATGGATCGCTATAATTATCGCTTCCTTCCATTCTTTGGGGAAATAATTTAGTTTTAGTATTTTGTTTATTAGGGTGGTCAAGTAAAATATTATATTTAGGGGTAAGTTTTTGACCGCGATATTCCTGATTTTGTCGTGCCCTGGGCTTTTACGGTTTTTAAGGTTTTTGATGATATCAATTATCTCTTGCGGGGTGGCTGGGTTAATCTCAGCCGTGACCGGGGAGTTCCTGAAGTTGTTTAGAGTTTGCCTAACCATTCTTAGGGTGTCCTGACACATTAGATCGTGGTTTGGTTCAAATTGCTTTTCGTAATGCCTAGCAAGCGCATCTGCTTTTTCTTCATCTGAGTACGCGATTTTAACGCCATCTATTAGTGGCGGGAGTTTAATTTGAGGTTTTCTGAGTCTTTTAGCGAATTGCCAAAGCGATACGTCTTCCGGGATAAGGGATTCAATTAACTCTTTATACTGTTGCTGCTTTTCTGCGACAATTTTATCCCTGACTTTCCAAGTGAGTCTGTTAAGCTCCCTTTTGAGGGTAGGGTCTCTATTAGCCTGCCATGTCTTACGCATTCTGTTCCTTTGCCTAACTAATTGTTTGACATGGTGGGAAAGTGTGGGCATTTTTGGTGACTCACGATGTGTTGTGGCAGAGGCAATAGCTCTCTTGATTTCTGTTGTGAGTGTGTGTGTGGCAGAGTCAATATCCGCCGTGCTAATAATGTTGGGTACTGCCAAGTGCGGCTCAAAAAGTGCTCTTTTGAAAACGTTCCAGTTCACCCTCTCTTGTCCCAGAGAGGCTGGAAGGGGAGTGTTCAGATCGAATGTCACCAATACCGGTAAATGATCCGAGTCGAATTCATCCAGGGTATCGATAGTGTGAGCGTATTCTATGTTTCTCGTTAGGACGAAGTCTATGAATGAGCCGTTGGCACCTGAGAAGCAGGTTGGTCTCGACGGTGCAATGATGTTGGTGTTTGTTGTGTTCAGTAATCTGTGTATCTGTGTACCGCGTATGTTGGCTCTCCTGCTGCCCCACGCTCGGTGGTGTGCATTGAAGTCGCCCGCGAGTATTGTGTTTGGATATCGCGAGAAAAGCAGTTCCAGCTGCGCAGCTACATTCATACCACTCATGTTTTTGACATATATTGAAGTTAGGATAAATGGGTTTACATTATTTATTTTAATTTTTATGCTAGTATTTTCTACTCCTTGAAGATTTATGTTGTTTATTTCCTCGTGGGGAATATTTCTTTTGATATATATTGCTGTTCCTCCATGGGGGTTTCTAGCAGTTGTATTTGAGCTTAGGTTGTGATAGCCAATATAGTTTGCTATATTTAGTTTTTATTCTCTCTAACTTTAGTTTCCTGAATTAACAGGGCATCTACATCATTTTCATTTACGTAGCTCCTAAGTTCATTTATTCTTGGAGATATGCCGTTCGCATTCCAAAATATTATTTTAAAGCTTTCTTTTTGGGACCTAGCCATGGCGGGTTTGATTCTCACTGTTATTTTTAAAATCCGTGATTAATTTAAAAGCCTCAAAGACCATTTGCATTGGATCACTCTTTTTTTGTATTAGCTCTGCGAACTGCATCAACAGGTGTTTCATTGCATCTAGGTCGAACATGGTGATAAACCCTCTGATGAGGTTGAGGATTTCATCCATCTTTTCATCATTGGTTTTACCAGCAGGTTCAGTCTCAGCTTCCATATCCTCAGCCTCAACCGCGGTTTGGTCATTTTTGTGAGTATCCTTTTGGACCTCAGTAGTTTTTTGCCTTTTTTCAACCGTTTTTTCTAACAGCTGGGTTTGCGCGAGCTCTTCCTCTCTGACTCGTTTAATTTTGGCTTCACGTGTTTTGATTTCTTCTTTTGATTTAGCATATTGATTTACAATTTTAGCTTCTAGTTCCGCCTGTCTGGCTTTTTCGGCTTCCTTTCTCTTTATAATGGCTATAGTAGCCAGTTTTACTTCTTCCGGAGTCAATTCTCTGGAAGACGAAGGTTTGGGGGCCTGCTCTTGCACCAATCTGGTGGGTGCTGAAGATTGGTATCTATTTAGCTGTGGCACAGTGTGCGAGGAGCCCTGAGGGGGTGCCTGGGAGTTTAATCCGAGGGCCTTTTGCCTCCAAGGGGGTATCTGATTTTGGGGAGGGGGGCATACCCCGGTGCCTTTCCTCTGTTCCAGGGATTCTTCGGGCATTGCCTGAAGTTCGCTGGGTGGTCTCCATTGCAATTTGCACACGTAGCCTTCTCAGACCTAGGTCTCTGGCAGTCCCTTGTGAAGTGTTCTTCAGCACACTTAAGGCACTTAGGTGGCATACTGCAGTTCTCCGAGGAGTGATTGAACTGTTGGCACCGGTAGCAGATTTTGAAGCCCCGTGCTCTGAAGGCCTCTACCTTCACAGCCAAGTAACCTAATCTTGTTAGTCTGTAGACCCTCTGCCAGTCTGCCGTAGGCCTAAGGCTGACTAAGAAGATCGGCAGGGGTAATCTCGTTTTAACTTGCCATGTTTTATTTAACTCTTCTTTTTAATAGTAATTCAGTCGACCCTGGCAAGCAGTGACATGCACAATTCTATTTATCTAACTAATATTCTGCATATGGATATTCTGCGTTCAAAGTGAAAAACAATGAAAGGAAACTTTCAGTTCCAGACCCTCTATACAGCACCGATATACGTCCACAGCCTACTATAATATTGGAAAATTAATTAATTCTGTATCAAAACTAAGACGTTGTAAAGTATGCAGCAGAAAACCATGTCCATATGCAACAAATGTAGCATATGACTGTGACTGTGTTTTATCATTTACATTACTTTTTTTTATAAAAAGTAATATTATTTGTATTATTGGATTTTTATGCTTTATTTTTTATTGTTTTATTTACGAATGCAGTTTCCAATAAACAATTTTAATTTTTAAGACACATTTACCCATAAAATGCAGAAAGGGCTTTTAGCATAAAGGGTGGTATAAAAATGACTAGGGATTTAGCCAATGTCCTTTACACAGGGCAAGCATTTTATAATAAACTATGAAGTAAATATCAAAAATTCCTCATAATGGTGGATTCCTAAGTTCAATAAAAAATATATTAGAGTAACAAACAATTTTCTCAAAAAATAAAATCTTGGTTAAAAATGGATAAAGGTAATTAAATAGTCAGTGTATAAAATTTTCAAAACGAAAAGGGAAAAATTCATAAATATAGAAAGACAACAAATGGCCACTATAAATATTTTTTTTCTAATGACGAGAATTCCCTACACTTCAATAACTGTTGAAGTGTAAAAATATTACCAAACAAATAACATAAATTAATATAAAATATTCTGTAAAGTACCGAGATTTTAAATTCAACAATCATCCTACGACCATTATTTATTCTTCGAAATAAATAACTTTGGATGAAACTTTCTTAAAGTAAAAGAAACACCCGATAGCAAATGTCTATAATACGAGCGTATTACTGGATGTATCTTCTTTCTTCAGTCTGTATCATTATTATGATACTTTGAACACGCTTCTGTTACATTTTATGATTGTAGAGTCCAATGGATAGTTATCGCAGTATCCCTTATTTCCAGTTCCCTATTCGTGACTAATGGTCAATTAATTTCTTCCCAATCTTGACTGCTAAAGAGCTTAACTCTATAAATCGTCTGCAAATATTTGTTGCCAAAGCTTTTTTCCTCATTTATCAATTTTGCATAGATCCCGGAAGTCTTAAAATATGGCATCTTTAATCTCGGTCCAAACTTCAAGGCAATTAAAGTATAAACGTTAGGAGATACACAAAAAGTACTTTTTTATATTTTCGTAATTTTTAACACTTTCCAACATAGTTTATAACTTTCGTTATTCTATCTGTCTGTCCGTTCGCGTAATAACTGCCGTAAAAATGACTTTATCGAAAGGAAATTTTAGTATGTTACTGAGACGGTCTGTGGGATGACCGAGAATGAAAATTAATAATATCACACAATTAGTTTTAGATTTACTCCGGGTTGAAAAAATGAAATACATTAAACCCTGTGGGACTTGATTTTTCAAAAAAATTTCAAGCGAAATTAAAATTAACAAATTGTTTTGAAAATTTTAGAAAATGTTCAAATTATCACGTAAAATATTTAAAAAAAACTTTCACCAAATTAAGTTGGGTAGATTTTTAAATGAAAATTGAAATAATAATTATATCCGCGATATATGAAGAAATCACGTGACTCCTTGCAGAATTAAATGTGTCCTCCATTTTCGGCTGTTACCGTAGATGTTTAAATATCATTTAAATTTATATTTATTATTGTATCCGTCATAAAACAGCTTTATTTTTGCGTATTATCTGGGTATCTAAATCCTGTGCCAACCCAATTACAACATTTTTATTTAAAATGTAAATGATTTTTAATCTAAACTTTGATTATTCCTACAACGAAGCCTAATATTAATACTAGCATACAGAATGTAAACAAATCAAGCTATTGTGAGGTGAGTTATAAAAGAATTGCTGAATTTTTTTTCACGCAAAATTATTTAGCTCTGGAGTCTTGAATATAGGTAATATTAATGAAATATTCATTGATTTTACATAAAGAAACAGACGATTTTATAGAGTTGTCCTTTTTTATGAAGTTTCCAAGTAAAAGAAATTATTGTACTGTGATAATTTTAAAAATATCACTACTGAATGTATCGCATTTTAGAGATGTTTAAATAAAATTACATTTCATTTGGAAAATATTTCATAATCAATGCTTTATGCATGATTGATCTTTCTTGTTTTTTCTTTACTTTTGGCTTGGCTTTCTTTACAGTACGCAGTATACGTATAGAGATAGTATCATGGAAAAGTGGAAAATTAAATTTGAATTTTTGATGGATTTACACGTTTTGTGAACCTTATAGTATGAATCAATTTTAACCGAGGCATCTGAGTTTATGCATGTGTGTATATATATTCCAAATATAAATATTAAATCTAGCTTTACAACCGGTATTCGTCTAGCGTGGCTGTCACATCGATTATGCGTTATCCTGGTGTTTGGATTTTGATACATATCAGAAAATACAGCAGATGCTTTTCCTTTACATTAACCGAAAAGAACAAAAAACATAAAAAACTGAAAGAATAAATTATTAACTATCACAATAAACAAAACTGCTACATGTGATAATATAACTTTTTGGTACTTACTTAGAGGAAGCAGGAATTGGAGAATTAGATTAGAACAATTATTTCAAGACTTCAGGTCAAAAACAGTGCTCTTAACAGGCACTATAAGCGATAAAACTGACAGTTATTTGACAGTTTCTATGCCTACTTCCTTCAAGAAAGAATTAGAAACAGAGTAAACAAGAAGGATCAATCTTGCATAATGCATTGATTATGAAGCACTTTTCAACTGAAATGCAATTTTATTTAAACATCTCTAAAATGCGATACATTCATCTGTAATATTTTTTAAATTATCACAAAATTACAATAATTTATTATATTTTAAAACTTAAAGCTCCATCGAAACAAATTAACTTTAGTTAAAGGACGTCATCGAAATATAAATCGTCTGGCTCTCTATGTAAAACCAACGAATTTATATCACTTTTATTCCAGACTCCAGAGCTAAATAATTTTCCTTGAAAAAAATTCAGCAATTCTTGCACAACTTATCTTACAATCACGTGTTTACATTCTGCGTCAAATGAAATTAGGCTTCGTTGTAGAAATAATCAAAGTTTGGTGATCATTAAAACTAAAAAATATTGTAATTGCATTTTCACAGAATGTAGATGCAGAGAAAATACGCAAAAATAAAGCGGTTTTTGGACAGATGCAATACTAAATATAAATGTAAAAGAACTTTAAAAATCACAATTTTTACACTGAGAGAAAAAGATGGATGACATATTTTATTTTGAAGTGGGTCACTTGATCTCTTCTTATAATATGGGTGTAATTAATATTTTAATATTTATTTAAAAAACTAACAAACATATTTTGCTGAAATTTCTTAAATTTATTTTATGTGACAATTTGAATATTTCTTAAAATTTTCGAAGCAATTTGTAAATTTTAACTTTGCTTAAAAATGTTTTAAAAATTAGGTCCAATACGGTTCAATGTATTTCACTTCTTCAACCCAGGTTCAATCTAAAACTAATTGGGTGATATTATTCATTTACATTCCCATATATTCTACAGACCGTCTCAACAACATACTAAAATTTCATTTTGATAAAGCCATTTTTACGGCAGTTACCCTGCAAACGGACAGACAGACAGAATGAGCAATGTCATAAACGTAGTCATCGCGTAGAATTCGCCTCGCAGTGCTGGTGGATATCGACTTTTTATTAACAATATAAACACCTTGATCTATCTATCTATCTCTGGGTAACGCTGCTACAAAATGTTGTCCAACGTGTTTCAATCACGGATAAACATTTCAAGAATTATGGATCTTTTCGAGCGTATGACATCAGATACTGAAAGTGAGTCCATGATGTGGGCGGCCTGTTCTCTACATAATGCAATGACTATACTTCTTTCACAGTGAAAAACTGCGATGTAACCATGGAGCTTTACGTAGCCTATGACATCAGATACTGAAAGTGAGACCATGATGTTATTTTATCTCTAGTTATTTTATAAATACCTATTTGAGATATACTACTCAACTCGGTAAACAAACTCAACAAAAGTAGGAAACTTTCTTGCGTGTTTTTTTGTTTATTACCTATAGGGCAGAATGCCCGCGGTTCTCACTAGTTGGTGTAATAGTAGTCCCTAATTTGACAGCTGGTGAGGCCTGTCGGTTGTTGCTTTTGGGCAGTAATGTAATATACTGTTCGTCAGAGGATGTTGTAACCCTAGGATCACCTGGACCGGGTCTCTGGGTAACTGTTACACTTGTTTCGACTTATTTCAATAAACGAAAAATGACAGAATGGTCCACAGAAAAGAAATTGACGACTTCCTTAATGGATTGCCTTGCCTCAAGCCTCCCACTAATACGGCAGCGTTTAGAATCTCCCAAACATATTCTTTGTGTCATAACGAAGATAATATAAACCAAAATCAACCTGACACCATTTGAAAAAATCTGATGCGGGTGGGACATAACTTTCTTTATATAGTGCAATGGATTTACCACTTTTACAGAAAAAAAATAGGTTGTTCTTATAGTAGATACTTACATTCTTTCCAGGATATTAAATTTTCGTCAATTAGTCGTCATTTTCATTGATTTTACGTCATTTCTATCCATTTGGCGAGACTTTCGATAATATGGCAACATTTTAAAAAGTGGCCAAGTTGGCGACATTCCACCAAATTCGTCGCCAAATTCCGCCAAGTGTTATGGACGGAGAAATAAGTTATTCTTAAAGCAGAAAAATAACTATTGACGTTCAAATACAAAAGTATTATACAAAGTATTTTTTCTCATGAATGGAACTAGTTAGATCCACGAAAATACTGTCACCAAATTTATAGCACTATATTATTACTTATGAAAAGCGTACATATTTCACAATAAATAATGCTTTTTATAGGATTTTTGATATTTTTTTGAAAAATGTGCTGCAATATCTCGAAAACGGTTCATGCTAGCGTTATAAAATTAATGTTAATCGTTTTCTAATGAAAAATTACATAAGAAATGTTTATTTTCTTAACTTTATTAGAGGTTTTGATTTTTTGATGATTTTCTCAAAATTTCACTCGAAAATTTAGGGGGTTCTGAACATTCGATTGCATATAAAAACAATAGGCTTCTAGTATCATGGATTGTAATTTTTATGCCAAATTTCGTTCGAATCGATTCATTCGTTCATCAGTTATCGTCTCTACAGACTCACTGACGCACACACACACACACACAACGACAGACACACAGACATCATCTCAAAAACGTCTGATTCGTGTTCAGGGATGCTTGAAATGTGCCCTCCCGTCGAAAACCCGTATGGGGAACATTATGTATGGGGAACCCGTATGGGGAATATTTTACTCATTGGAAATATTTTTGTACGAGGGACCGTATAAAAATTTAAATTTTGTATTTCTTCAAATTTAATCCCCTGAAAATTTTTATAAATTTCATAACATTCTATACCCTTTCCTACGCAACTTTGTAATTTATTATATATATCTAAGATCAATATTTAAGGAATAAAAACCGAGGTCAATGATTTTGGGACATCATGTATATATATATATATATATATATATATATATATATATATATATATATATATATATATATATATATATATATATATATATATATATATATATATATATATATATATATATATATATATATATATGTATATATATATATATAAATTGAAGGATTTTAATCGAAAACTATGCATAAACTACTGTATGTACAAAAAAAAACCATCTCTAGCATATCTGTTAAAAATGAGTAACTATAGACCAAGACTAAGGATAAAGATAGAAGGTAACATATCACTACAATGGAAAGGGGGATGAGAAGAATATTAAAATACAAAAATCACAATTAAAAAGTATATATAAATATAAATAAAAATGAAAAAAATTACGGCAAAAATGAGAAAAGGCAATAATTATTAGCTGAAGATTAAAGATTAAGACATAGAGAACAATCAATTGAAACTACACAAAAAAATGGCGGTTAGTTCGAAATTGCATTCTTATCAGGACAGTTATACATTTCGAATTAAAACCGATAGAACAGCCAGTTTCTGACAATGGCGATAGTATTTAACTATAGACACCATTGGAACTGTCTATTGGCTAGCGGAAGGAGAAAAAATATGTCAATAGAATTACAAATCAGAAAAATAAAAAAACCTCCTCGAACAGAAATATTGACTCACGAGCACTGCTACCACGTGTAGGTTGAACAAGCGACTGAGCATTTCACCTCACTTCATCAATGCGAGTGGGCACCGGAATGGATACATTTGAACGAAACATAATATGTATGGAGACTTTCAAAAATAGTAATCAGTATAGGACTCAGGACAAGTGGAAAATAGTCTTTCGAAAATAGTAAACTGTATTAGACTCAGACCAAGTGGTAAATTAGGTGATAAGAATGGGTGAATTCTCAAAAATGAGTTATCCAATATATATATATATATTAGAAAAATGGAATAATAACCAATACCAAGTAATTACGAAACATTAACATAATAAAATCACCACTACGGTTATGCTATAGCTACCATGTCGAAAGAGAAATGAACAAAACTGGCTTAATTTGGAGGTTAATTAGATTAGACTCTTTATCAATTCTAAGCATCTAACCCTAATTAACCCAAACAAATACTTGTTTCAGATATAGCAATAGTAAGTTACTATAAGTTCCATAGACTACAAGCATTAATAGAGTAAAAATGAGGCAATTGAGACGGAATGTAAGAAAGTTGAGATGAGTCCTGGAGAAGCAGAAGGAAAATAAACCTTGGAATTAGAAGGGAACAAACAGTTGAATAGACATCCACTGAAACCCATCCAGGCAGTTAGAATTGAAGACAAAACAACCATAATTAAGATAAGGTAAAAAGGATGAACAAGAATCATAGATGAAAAATCTTACTATAAAAGGGAGACACAGAAATGAATAAAGGAGTATGCCACTAACACCATCGAAAGGGGACTCAAATAGTTGTTACAACCAAGCTAAAGTTACATAATTTTAGTGAAAATAATTTTCAAAATATTAAATATCTCTAAACCGTATTTTCTATTTTATTATTTATCTATTTTTTGTCTATTTTATTAATTTTCATTTTTATATAATCACATAATTAATAATAATAATCAGTGCTTTTCTCTTTATTTTTTAAATAAATTAGTAGCCGCCATAATTGAGAATATTGTCTTGGATGATATCGAGTGGTAGTTGATACACTGAATTGATAATATTAATTACGAATTTGGGAGGATATGCATTATTAGTTGCAGTATTCAATAATTCTATGAAATGGGCTAATTTATAATTGTCATCACAAATTTTATTTATTTTAAGAATATGATTTAATATAATATTTCTAAACACTGATATATGCAAACAAGATTTGAAATGTTGAATTTTTAGAAGTATTAAAATTAAAATGTTGTCTTTTATCACATAAGTTGATAACCAGATTATATTTTTGTAAATCTAAATTTAAATTTAAAAAGTTTGCAACATTAGAGTCATTATTACTTGCATTTGTTTGAAAATTATTAGGATAAAAGTTAAATACAATAGGATTATTATTATGGGATACACATAATATGTCATCTAAATATCTATACGTAAGCATATATGCAAATCGTGATTATAGTTTTTTCATAGAAGTATACATATTGGTTAGACAATAATGATGAGGCACCCCTCCCCTTGTGGTTTACCAAACTATTGCTTAAGAAAATAACTACCATGTTGAATATAATTCTCATAGAATATGAAATTAAATAATTTTTTAAAGAGGAATAATGAATATTTTAGAACAATATTATATTTTTAAAACATTTCCAAAGTAATTTTATGAAGATCATCCATATCAATATTATTAAACAGATCCTTAAAATCATAGGTATATATGCTATGGATATTAGTATCATAGCATATATACCTATGATATCACGATTTGCATATACGTAAGCATATATGCAAATCGTGATTATAGTTTTTTCATAGAAGTATACATATTGGTTAGACAATAATGATGAGGCACCCCTCCCCTTGTGGTTTACCAAACTATTGCTTAAGAAAATAACTACCATGTTGAATATAATTCTCATAGAATATGAAATTAAATAATTTTTTAAAGAGGAATAATGAATATTTTAGAACAATATTATATTTTTAAAACATTTCCAAAGTAATTTTATGAAGATCATCCATATCAATATTATTAAGCAGATCCTTAAAATCATAGGTATATATGCTATGGATATTAGTAAGAATTTTTAATTTCTTAACTAATTCAAAACTGTTTTTCACAATATGACTGACTGTTATTTAAAATGTTATCTAACAAAGAAATTTCATTTAAAATTTTTAGTAATAATTCACCATCATTAGTAAGGTAAGAATTGTACCCACTAGTAGTTGTCTGAAAAACTACAGGAGATTTATGAAACTTGGGTACTAAAACAAGTTATGGAATGATTTATCAACTATTTTTGAGAATACATATATATATAATTTTGAGAATATATATATATACGTATATATATATATATATATATATGTATATATATATATATATATATATATATATATATATATATATATATCGGGCTGCTAGAATTTAAGTCCCTGTTCAGTGCACTGTGGAGAAAAAACCAGTTGTCATAAGAACATTATATCTGCGTGGTATGCATTTCAGATTAAAGGGAAAACGAATGATTCAAAATAATTAGTTTAAAAAAGAACCGATAGGGGAAGAGATGGAGCTGCAAACAGTCCCTATTAGAAACATGATTCAATGACACGGCTTGACAGTCGTGATGCATATACGAATTGTAAGTGGTATAAGCGACCATCAACTATCATATACCTTGAATATGAAATTTGGGTAAGCATTTTGTAAATGTTCCATACAGTATCAACAAAAAAAGAAGACGTCGCTTTATACAAATTGCTTAAATGCAATTTGCTATAAAAAGACGTTCAAAGATTTATGGAAACATTCGACAATCAGTATGGGACTCTTATTGCCTGACTGTGCCTTATTATTAAATTTATTTTACAAGAATGACGAAAACGCTGCTGGCGTTCTTCGCGAGTACAGACAATTGAAATCGTTTCGCACAAGTCCTCTATCAGCATGTGGCGTCCGAAGAATTGTTCAATGCTTCAAGGAGACTGGAAGTTTCTCAATTCGACCAGGACGAGGCTAAAAACCTGTGACAATGCCAGTGGTTGAAGGTTGCTACGGCTGTTATTAAGCAGATCAGTCACAATGAGGCAGGAATCAGTAGGGTTCGAGCTGTAGCAAGACGATTGGATTTGCCCTACGCAACAGTATGGAAGTGTTTGCTGAGAAATTTAGAAAGTTATCCGTATAATATCCAGCGTCACCAAGCGTTACAAGGTTCTGATACAGATATCCGTGAAACGTTTGTTTTGACATTCCTTGTATGCATGCAGGTAGTCGCCAACTGACTCTATAACATCTTATGGAGTGATGAGGTACATTTTTCTGTGTGTGGAGCAGTAACCACCCAAAACAGCCGCATCTGGGCAATGGAAAATCCCCGCCAATTTAAAGAGATTCCCTTAAATTCTCTAAAATTAACCGTTTGGATTGGGTTTACAGCAACATTTCTGATTGGTTCCTATTTGTTTTTGAAGAAATCCATCCACAGTGATCAAAGACCTGTTCAGTTACTGCACAGCGTTATAAGGACATATTGCAGAACTTCGTTATTCCTCATCCCCAACAACGAGGATGCCTCAGCTCTACTTATTCCAACAAGATAGAGTACCTCCCCAAATTGGTCGTCATGTTCAACAGTTGTTACGACAGAAAAACAAGTAATCAATTGCGCATTCCAATCTTTGTGGCCACCCCGTTCACCAGATCGAAACCCTTGTGACTTTTGGCTGTGAGGTTACCTGAAAAGCATAGTTTATCGGGGAGATAATCGTAACCTTGCGATTTAAAGGACAGCGTCATCTTGTATACGCGTAACATCATAACAGATCAGTTACGTGCAACTGTTGAACACGCTGTCACACGGTACCAGTTGTTGCTTCTTCAACACGGTGGACACACTGAACATTGCCAATGACTTGTCTTTCTACACTCTTCTTTTCTTCTGCGTTCCATGTTGTTGTTGTTGAGACCCAGACCGTCCAACCTACCAGAAAGGTGTAAGGTAACCGTTTGGACGGCCGGGAAGTGCCACCCAATTTAGACCGGAACCCCTTGGGGGGGACATCCACAGGGACCGTACCCTCCTTCCCCTACCACCAACCTCTCGGAAGGTCTGCGTTCCATGTGTAACATGTTCTAGATGAATTAATTAAATTGACATTTGTGTGCTTATGACTATTGTCAGTATCTATCACACGCTTTAACAACTTACAATTCGTAATTAATATGCATCGCGGCTGGTTTCAGTGAATTAGGTTTTTACCAGGGACTGTTCATCGCGCCATCTCTTCCCCTATCGGTCATTTTTTAAACTATTTTTTAGTCTTTCATTTCCCCATGTTCTGAAATGCACACCACGCAGATTTGGCGGTTTTTTCTCTACAGTGCTCTGAACAGGAATACTTTAATTCTAACCATCCGTACATATATATATATATATATATATATATATATGTGTGTGTGTGTGTGTGTATATTGTTTGGGAAAATTGCAACGTCATGAAGGACGATAGTATTGACTTCAAACTTACAGTATATGTACATGAAGTTGGAATATGCAAATGATTGAAGTCAGCAGTCATTATTGAAGTTACAGATGCACATGCGGTTTCGGAACAACTTCTTATGAATTCCCAGGTCTTGGGTATAAATAGGTGGTTTAGACTAGTTGTTGCAATCACCTCTCAGAACCCAAAGAAGCCATAGAACCGAGAAAAGTCACCGGTAAAGCACGCCACCTTCGCCCGGCCACTCCAAGCAAAAACTCCTGCATGGAATCAGAAACTAATGGAATCACCCCCCCCCCACACACACACACACACACACACACCTCCTATACTACCTCTCTTAGAGCTCCTCTACTATATAGAGGAGCCTTAACCTCTCACAATGCGTCACAGAGGCCAAAAGTAAAAATCACCGCAAAAACCATAATTGTGCCTAGCCAGGCCCAAAATAAAACTATGAAAATTAATATGTCAGAAAAAGAACTTAAAGCTTGAGCTGCTAAACTTAGTTAGACAAAAACATAAAAAGAAAACTGAAAGAGAACAAGCCAAATTATTGGAAATTTTTAAACGTGCAAGAGAGAATAATCAAACTGAAAAAAGTGCTAATTGAAAAAACTAAATAACGATCTTATGAACAAACAAAATATACCAATACCGCGGCTGAGGTAACTACGGAAGAAATGCTAGTGGTAAAGAAATCTGAGACCGGAACAACTGAGAAATCAGAAGATCACCACCTAATGGAGATTCTCCAGATCTTTAAGAATATCCACAGAAAGTTCGATATAAATAAAATTAATCAAATGGTGGCACAAAATTCCGTAGTATTTGAGGAGAAAAAGTGCTTTGAGGTTAACCAAATCATAACAAAACTAAACAAAATCAGCTAACGATCAGCCCACAGCCAAAATCAGCCCACGATGGATAGGTTTAAGAAGATGGATAAATCAGATAAGTTTTATTATAGGAAAATGTGGTAAAAACATGTATTAAAAGAAATATTTTAAAGCTGATATATTTACATTTGAATACTACTTTTCGTAAAATTAGTATTGATATCATTTATTACAAACTGGGCTTATTTTAGCAACAATATATATTTCAATCAGTATTACATAGCTATAAAATTATAATTTGATACGTTATAAATAGTACACAATTGCATATAAAGCAATAAAAATGAATCATACTAAATTAAAACGAATACGAAATTAAATAGAATATTCCCTTTATGCAATTTTTTTCTACCACACGAAACTGATTCAACTGGGAAAACCCTTCGATTAATGATCTCTTTGCACAGCCAAAAGAGAAATGCAAGTATGCTATTGCTTCTTATTAAACGTTTTCAACCACAGTATTGAATATAATGAATAGCTAAATTTCCAATAAGAGGAAAAATTGGTTCCAAGGCATTAGTGGCATTTTTTTATAAAAGAAACTTATTCCCTAAAGTTTCGATTGTCCCTGCCTTTTGTTAAACGAAATTCTGCGAAATACATATTGATTACACGAAAAACTGACAATGGTACTTCAGAGCCTCAAAGGAATGGGAAATCCCTTAAAAGTAAAATAGTCACCGAAGTATTGGACATTTTTCCAATTGGATTAAATAGCATTTCAACACAATAAGTAAAATTTGTGTTTTTCTTTGATATTTCTTATGTTATAGTAATTAAATCGTTTAATTTGTGTTTTCGGGCTTAAAGAAATACATATATAAGTCGATGACAGAGAAGAATGTGGCGTATCTTTTCAAATACAGTAGAATACCGATTATCCGAGCTAATATAAGGATACGGTCAAACACGAAAAATGTTTTGTATACCACATTGTAAAATTTAGGGCTGATATTTGTGACAATTATCACCTCTTTAGAAATATACACTATGTTACAGTGAAAGTGAGACACTCAGAAGGATTGGGCAGAAAGTGATGAAAATAGGCAAACAGAGAGAGACAGCAACGAACAATAAGTCATGTTTATTGTAACATGATACACCTATACACTGAGGGATTACACCGTCAGATCAGTAGGTTACAGGACCACCGCTGGCGGCGATACAGGCAGTAACACTTCTACCTACAGAGTTAATAAGCATGCGGATGGTGTCCTGAGGGACGACTGCCCATTCCCTGCCAACCATTAGCCAGAGTTCGTCTTCTAAACGCGGCAGTGGTAGCGGACGCAAGCGACGTCGAATCGCATCCCAGACGTGTTCGATTGGTGAGCGATCAGCGGAGACTGGTGGTCAGGGAATCACCTTCATACCTCGCAGGGCATGTTGGCTGAAGCGTGCAGTGAGTAGTCGGGCGTTATCTTGTTGGTAAATGGCATTGGGCATCCCCTGAAGGAAGGGTAGTGTCAGAGGTCGGAGCACGTCATCTACGTATCGTTGGGCAGTCATAGTACCCTCAATATGGACCAGAGGTGACATGCTATCGCAGGCGATGGCGTCTCAAACCATGATGCTGCGTTGTCGCGCGGTGCGGCGTTCCACGGGTGCGGCCGTATAGGACCTGTCACCACTTCGACGTCAGACTTGTACACGGCGACTGTAATTGCTAAACCACAAGCGTGACTTGTCTGAGAACACGACCCTGTGCCATTCCGCCGTCCACGTGGCTCTATCCAGACAACATTGCAAACGGAGGCGTTTGTGCTGTTGGGTCAATGGCAGTCTTCTTAACGAGCTCCATGAGTGCAGGTCGTCGGAGACCAATCGGCGGATAATGGTCCTGGTCAATGTGGGAGCATCAGGGGTGGCCTGCACATACTGAAAAAGACCGACGGAAGTGGCCTGTGGGACAGCCAACGCTTGCCGGCGAATGCGTCGGTTCACGCATGATGATGTCGCTCTTCACGTACCACCCCTGTGCCCCATTCCCTTGTTCCAACCATCTTTGGACCAATCATCTACACGGGTCCACCTACACCGTGGACACGTGTAGGTGGCTGTCTGCTGAGATTTGACGTATAGACCAACCTGCCTTTCTGAGTGCGATTACCATACCCCTCGTTAAAACGTCTGTCTCATGGAATTGCCTCAGTTGTCGGCGGTCTGGCATTCTCTGAAACTGCACGTTTCATCTGAGACAAACAAAAATTGCAAAATGACTTCCCTGGAAGACAGAGCGGCGCGACTGTTACCGTTTCTGCAGGTGCCTTCCCTTATACACTATTTTGCAAAAAAAAAAGTAACACCCCTAAAATAATCAAATCCCCTCGAAATTTCGCATGCAAATTCCTTTATACCAAGTATGCAAATGATTAAATTTCCAAAGCCATTGAGTGTTAACTTCGGTCATAGCGCGCGTGTCTACTGCGCAACTAGCATCCTATAAAACAGGTTTAAAATATGGACCGTTTATCTTTGCTCGTTATCGGCGTTGCAGTTCCATGGAGACACAACCAATTATGCCGTTAGGGCGTTGCCGAAGAACCTTATAAGGAATTAGACGAGTTCGAACGTAGTCGTATAATAGGAATGCGTGAAGCTGCCTGGTCATACCGAGCAATAGGTCGCCACCTACACCGAACGGACACTGCTATGCAAAGGTGCTGACAGCAATGGTTGCTGCAAGCACAGACTACTATACAGACCTGTCACTCTCGATAGTTTCGTTTTCGCGGCGGCCATTAGAGATAGACCAAACATTGGGTTGGCGCGCTCTTGGCGATGGTCTGGTTTGTTCCGAGCGCTTGGCGATAGTCTGGTTTGGTTCCAAGACGATTTTCAATGTTATAACCCTATTTCGCTCGGCGAAAACTTAAAACAACAGACTAGCGTGGTTTGAGTAACGTGAAAAAGGATTATTTGTTAAGTGTTTAGATCATTTCATAGAAATGGATTGATAAAAGAAAACTGGTTGCGTTACAGGGTATGTAATTTGTGTTTATTAAAATTGAAATAATTTTAGTTATCACCATTCTACATACGTGTTCATTATAAGTATACACGTGTTCATAAGTATACACGTGTTCATATAAGTATATTAGTGCTGTGTTATTACTGCCGGATTAGACTAAATTTTAAGAGGTAGTGGTATAATTAGTTAAAAAATATTTTCCGTATTTTTATAAAATGTGAAATAATTGATATTTGGATAGCTTTTTCTTAGTTGAATGTGATATAGTATGTGTATATATTTAATGTAAATTTGATATTTACTATATGAATATTTTTATATTTAAAAAAAAAAGTCTATTATCAGTATCCCAGAATAAATTAAGGATCAAGTAATTAACGATCAACACGCTAGTATACTTTTTAGACTGAAAATATTATATAATATTTCAGTCTTTTGAGTATGTTAGCTTGTAATTTTTTGTGCATTATGTTTTATAGTGAGACAATGCAATGTGTGTATTTTTTAATCTATTTTATGATTATTTGAATTAAATATATAACTATGTTTATTTAAATATTCTTAAACTAATGAATATATTTATGTTGCAGATTAATGTATTTTTAAATCCTGATCCTTTCTATAGTTTCAAAAATTATAAAAGTACAGTCCTCAACATTTTGTTCCCCTCCCGTTTAAAAAAAAATCGCCAAGCGAGCGATAGCGCGCCAAATCTGGCAGACGCATCGTAGTTCAGTTGGTCCAACTCACGAGCTCTAGTGTCTATGCGACATCCCATGTTAAAAATGTTGCCATAGGGTCCTATGGGAGTGAACCTTCTGAATATAGTATTCTGTGGCTGCAAGGATCTCATCGGCGGAATGAAGTTTCTGGGAGGCCAAGGTGCACGAATGCAAGCCAGATCGGATGATTGTGCGACACACCAAACTAGACTAACGCATCATTGTCCGCCATCCAGCATGCTACAGCCTCTTCCATACCATGCGTGGTACATTCCACCATCTCACGGCGCTTGGCTGAGGTGGGGTTACGCTCACGGCGGCATTTAAGGCGTCTGCCCATAACCCCACAACATCGACAGAGTCGTTTGGAGTTGTGTCGTAGCCGAGCCTCATGGCTGCCAGGAGACTGGCATCGCACAGTGTTCATCGATGAATCACGCTTCAGTCTTATAGCAGATGACCATCGGGTACATGTGTAGCGGCGTCAGAACCAGCGGTCAAAATCAGCCTTTGTTTACACAAGCACACAGCCATTACCCCTGGTGTGATGGTGTGAGGCACTATCTCTTAAGACAGCAGGTCGCCCTACTCATCCTACGTAAAACTATAAGAGCTCAACGATATGTTTATGAAATCCTGCGGCCGTTTGGGTTACCCTTCATGGTACGCCTTTCTGAGGCCATTTCCCAACAAGATAGTACCATGTCACATGCGGCTCGCATGTCTGTGGACTGTTTCCATGCCGTTGATGTTGTTTCTTATCCAGCAAGGTCGCCAGATCTTTCGCCAATCGGGCATATATGGGGCATTCTAGGCCACCAGAATCGGGCACCCCGAAATGTAGCAGATCTGGAGCAACAATTGACGAATGCCTGGCAGAATGTATCACAGGATGACATTAGGAAACTTTATCACACCTTATCTAGACGTATGACGTATACAAGCATGCATTGCCGCCAAGGGGGGGGGGGGTTTCACCAATTACTGATTTGAAAATTCAATGTGTAATTTGTAACCATTGATGGGTTCTGCGACCTTGATTTTGTAATCATTTCATTACTGGTGTATGAGCTGTACACATATTGAACTTCAATACAAATAGTCATTTTCTATCTCACTCAACGTGCGCGGGACAGCTGCGCATTCCGCATCATTTACATAACTCGGTGAGCTGCGTCTACCCTGCAGTTTACATATTTTTCTGCCCACTCCTTCTTGGTGTCTCATTTTCACTGTCACGTAGTGCAATTATGTGTTTATTTGTTGCATGCTGCTGTTCGATGTCGAAAGACCAGGCCACCCGACTCATCCTAGGACATAGAGTAACTTGGTGTATGGCCGAACTGCTGCTATTCGATGTGTCGAAGTATCGCATTTAGGTTTTCCGTATACCAAATTCTTGAGTCTTCTTCAGGACATCGTCATTCTCTTGTTTTCCCTCACTCACTAAATTTATCAATATGACACCCGATATATATCTCATTGCTCACCCTCATTCATCCAATTTTAAATATCTTCTGTCGTAATAGCTTCTGAAACAGGAAACTGGAACTGATTGTATGAGCGGAAAATCATCATCTTCTTCCTCGGTTTCTCTGACTTTAGACGACAAAGACTTTGTTCATGTTTCCATAAGAAAAGTGATGATTCAGCGAAGAAAAGGGCAGCTCGGATCGGATACACGGAAGTTGGATAACCGAAGCTTGGATAATCTGGACTATAAATAAATAAAATACACTTTGTGCGAAAGATAAGAAAACTAGAACACTGTAAATAAGCACAAATAACACAATGCAGCATACAGCTATTTCGAGGATACGTTGGATCCCCATCGTTAGTTCAAGAAAACAAACAAACCCGTAGTCCAAACAGAGGAATGAATTAATCTGTCTTAATCCAAGACCTGTATTAAGGGAGAACCAATCAGAAAGCAGGATTAAAAGCAGCTCAGCCAATCCAAAACGAGAAGTATTCACACAAGATTGGTATGCGCCAAAACATAACAGAAATATTCCGATAAGACAAATCAAGTTTGAACAAGAAAAATTGAGACTCAATAAGAAGAAAATAGGTTAAAACTGCACATACAAGCCCTAAAGTAATAAAAAGAAAAAAGTGAAAAATCTGTAAGGATGTGGAAGGCTTCAAAGAAGTTTGACCTCTCTCTGACTCTCTCTCTCACTCACTCACTCACTCTCTCTCTATTTCTCTCTCACACACACTCTCTCTCTCTCTCTCTCACACACACACTCTCTCTCTCTCACACACACACTATCTCTCTCACACTCTCACTCTTTCTCACTCTCACTATATGCACAAACATGCACATAGATATGATTTCAAAAACGTTCAATTCGAATTCAATGGTTCTAAAACTTGTAAATACTTCAAAAACATTCGAATATTCAACCTCTTCACAAAACTTTCCCTACACATCATACTATGTAGGGAAAGTAATAATGTGTTAGTCTCGAAATATTGAACTCAAAAATGTTTCTTAATTCTCTAATCAAAAAGATTTATTAGCAGATGCACCTTTATGCATTTTAGTTATTTCCTATTGCGTAAAATTCTACATAAACTCCATAAACTGCTCAATGGATTCCCATTTACTTTGTGCATCCTGTTTAATTTATCCATTAAATATACCGTTTAAATCTTCCAACCAATACAAAGCTATTACATTAAACTCTCTCGGTTGTTAAATTGTTCGATATACCAGCTCGATATAAGCTTGTGGAGAAATAAAGGGAAGCATTTATAAATTTGAATACTTTTAAGACGGAAAATCCGATATAAACAACATCTAGCCTTCAAATTAAGGAAATTGAAAGATAGGTATTATTTATTGATTTTAACTTTCATATACGGGTGTCCCAAAAAGATTAAAACGCACTTTAATTCTTTACCTGTTGGAGATACTAAGTGGCCAATGTAAATTGCAAAAATGTTGAAAGTAAGGTAGGAAATAAGTCTACGTTAATGAAATAGTCCCCCCATTCATTTCAAAAAGTTGCACTTTTAAATTTTTATACGACCCCCTTAGACAAATTTGGTCATTCAAAAAAATTTTATTTTTAATGCAACAAGATCATTAATACAACCGCATATCTGTATCTTTAAAATTGAGCGAGTTATTTTTAATTGAACATTATGATTAGGGACCCTATATCAAATTAGAAATGTAAATCATTGACATATCACAAAAAAGATAAAACTGGATAATAATACATAGAAGACATTTTTGTGAATTCCGCGTAGGCTCACGATGCAATCACGGATTCTTAAGTGCTTTTCACATTGAGGTATGCCATTTTTTATTTGAAACAATTAAAATAAATAAGTAAACAAATGCAAGTATGTATTTGACTTTGAAATTTAACATAATTTTTCAAAACGAAAGAATAGAACTCACAGACGATTTTTTCTTTCCTTTAACTCTAATTTAGCCGTTTCAAATGTTTATAGTAAAATAATTTAAAAAACTGAGGAATGAAATGCATACGATTTAATTTTTAATTTACGTATTTATTTCCAGTATTGTTTCTATTCAATTCAACTAAACTTTTTTACTTTCCTTATATACATAATGTATAAGGAAAGTATTGTGACGGGGTCGAAAATTCGAATTCGAGTTTTCGACGGGAGAGCACGCTTCAAGCATCCCTGATCACGAATCAAACATTTTTGAGGTGATGTCTGTATGTGTGTGAAAGTATGTGTGTGTGTGTGTGTGTGTGTGTCAGTGAGACTGTGGAGACGATAACTCACGAACGAATGGACCGATTCGAACGAAATTTAGTACAAAAATCACAATCCGTAAACACTGGAAGTCTATTGTTTTTATACGCAATCGAATGTTCAGAACCCCCATAAATTTTCGAGTGAAATTTTGAAAAAATCGTCAAAAAATCAAAACCGCTAATAAAGTTACGCAAATAGACATTTCTTATGTAATTTTCTATTACAAAACGATTGACATAAATTTTAGGACGCTAACATGAACCGTTCTCGAGATATTGCACATTTTTCTAAAAAGTTATCAAAAAGTGATATAAAATAAAAAAAATTTCCTATTGAGAAACATGTTCACTTTTCATATGTAATACCATGCGATAAATTGGGTGACATCATTTTCGTGGATCTAGATCGTTCCATTCATGAAAAAAGATACTTTGAGTAATACTTTTGTATTTGAACGCGAATAGTCATTTATCTGCTGTAAGAATAACTTATTTCTCCATCCATAACACTTGGCGAGATTTTGGCGACGAATTTGGCGGAATGTCGCCAACTTGGCGACATTTTTAATTGTTGCCAAATTAACAAAAATTTCGCCAAATTGATTAAAATGACGCTAAATCAATGAAAATGACGACTAATTGAAGAAAATTCAATATCTTGGAAAGAATATAAGTATCTACTATAAGAATAACATTTTTTTACTGTAAAAGTAGTAAATTCATTACATTATATAAGGAAAGTCATGTGCTGCCCACATCAGATTTTTTTAATATTATACCAAAATAAAGAAGATTAGAAATCATTCAGTGAATCGTCAGCATGTTTAATTCTGAATTGACGAATTAAGAACACGTAACTGGTTGTGCATTATGGAACTTTTAACAAATAACGAGCCTTTCGAATTAACAATGATTTGTGTTCTGTGTAATAAAAATACTGCAGAAACTACTCGAGATTTTGGACAGCGATATCCAAACTTGAATGAAATTTCACGTACATTTGTTTATCGGATGATGAGGAGATTAAGAAGTACCGGTTCATTTCATCCAAGACCCGACCCTGAAAGAAATCGTTTGTACACGGAGGACCAAGAAACTGACATCATCACATATTTTTCTTTCAACCCACGTACAAGCATTTGAAAAGCAAGTCAAACTTTGGGGCTACCTAGGATGTCAATTGCTAGAACACTTGGAAAATACCATTGGCATTCATTTCGTATTCATGGACTTCAAGAACTTCATCCCTCCGATTTTGACCGGCGTGTAGCATTCTGCAACTGGTTGTTAATCCAACTGGTTGTTAATTCATCAATACTCACAACGATCATTATTGGGATTATATGAAACCATTTTTTGTCCGTGAAATACATCAGAGAAAGTTTTCTGTGTCTGGAAGGTGCTGAATTTGGAATGGAAAACTGATTGGTCCTGTGTTTTATGAAGGGACTCTTACAGCTGAAAAATACATGCAGATTATTTTAAACGGTACTGTAACGGATTTTAGGGAGACGACAACATTATCGTTTCTAAAAAACATGTATTATCAACAGGATGCACACTAGGTTATAATTGTGACAAACTGGCTCAATGCAAACTTTGATAAACAGTGGATTGGTTTGAAAGGAGCCACAGAATGCCCCCCCCCCCCCAGATCCCTTGATTTAACACCACTCGATTTTTACTTATGGAGTCGTCTTCGAACACTAGTTCATAATACTCGTCCACTAAACGCAATTGACCTTAAACAAAAGATAATTGATGCTTTCAACAATATTAGTGGTGAAGAACTCCAAAATATTTGCAGTAGCATTATTAGAAAAGTTCAGTTATGTACAGGAGTTGAAGGAAAGCATTTTGAGAATGCTTTGTGAATTGCATTTTTAGTATTTGTAACGAAATTTGTCCCTTTATATCAGTGGTTTTCTATCACTGTATGCATATTTTAATTATGTTCCCCAACAGCGTAGTGAGTATCACTGCTTTGATCTCTGTCTGTGTAATGCTTTATTTAGATGCATTTGTGATAAAAAATTTTGAAGCATATTAACGTATTATTGATCTAAATATTTTCCATCGTCAATTTGTTTATTATCCCTATTTTCACTGATGAAACAGCCTTTCACATGGTAAGGAAAAGTGGCATAAGTCAGGTTTTTTCCTTTATCATAATCCAGTTGATTTTAAAGATACAGATAAGCCGATTTTTTTAAATGATCTTGTTGCATTAAAAAAAAAATTCCGATTGACCCAATTTGTGTAAGGGGGTCGTATAAAAATTAAAAAAATGTAACTTTTTAAAAAATTAATGGGAGGACTATTTCATTAATATAGTCTTATTTCCTACCTTACTTTCAACATTTTTGCAATTTACATTGCCCACTTATCTCCAACAGGTAAATAATTAAAGGGCGTTTCAATCTTTTTGAGATACCCTGTATAGGGTTCCTAGAAAAGCTCTTAAGTACCACAATAACTTTGCAATAATAGGTCCATGAGTGTATATGTTAGGTCTGTTTATACCAAAGGAACCATGCCTGATCGAATGAAAGAAATTGCAACGCCCCCTAGCGAAGAATTTTTGAAATTAGGAAAGGAATTTGGCAACAAAATGGGACATAAGAAAAAAGCCATTTGCAAAAGTTGTAGAACATTGTGTGGTGAGTATGAATCAACTGTTACAGAAGGTATTTATTTATAGAAAGGAATAGAGATATTCGTAAATTGCTTTCCTTTTTGATAGATATTTATACAACTTTTTGATAGATATTTATAACCTTCCGTATACACGCCTTTTTGTTCCCAGTGTGGATTAAACAACAGACAGATAATTATTGCTGCGAACGTGAAATATTCCCTCAATGGCACCTCCTCTTTCGTCTGTCTCGAAGGCCAGAAGAAACAGTCTATGACGTGAGACCAGAGTTGCCATGATTTCCAGGTTAGAAGAAAGGCTGCCAGATTTAGTGATTTATCACCAATTTTGGCGATTTCCGGAAATTTCGAGAAACTCCGAAATAGCCACTGGTCTAGGAGATACGAAGAGATTTCCATAAATTGCTAGGGTGACAATAAAAGGACTCATCCCTCCGTTGCAGTGGAGTTTACGGTTTGGCGTGACACAAGCTACATTGGACTGTCAATGTTTGGAGAATGGTTGCGGCTGTTTTGTGAAGTAATTTCTTCAGTATTTTGAGAATAATATCGCTTACTTTGACAATAGTATCGTTATTTTGTGAAATTAATTGAGTATTTAAGTGTTGTTTGATTGTATATTGTTCCTGTTTACTTTGTGCTTGTGAATGAACGTAAGTTATCCAGAAACTTGGAGTCGTTCTTGTATCCTGCGTATACACCTACGATTCCAGAGGATACGTTTGTAACATTATACATTGGTCTTATACAATGGTCTACTAAGATATAATAAAGCTTCAGACAACCCAGATATTTTTGTCGATAACTGGCCCTTAAAGAAAATTGAGCCACACAATTTATTGAATAAAAAAGTGACAATAGAACTTCATACATTTAAATAAAACTAAACCGTGAAAAGCACTCAGCGAATTATATTGGATACATTTTAATTAGAATCAGCACTTCTCCAAATGAAGTAAAAATCTTTCAACACAATAACAAGTACGGTTTATTTGGCCATGTTTTTAAATGGCACATACTTATATGATAATTGTCTAACTTGTTAGTGTCCGTCCAGACTATCCACTTCTGGATGGTGTGGAGGTAACCTGTAAGAATGATCCTTTTCCACGAACCTAACAAAGCTGGATATTCAATTTACACACACTCCCTCTCGGTGTAAATCGAATATCCAGCTCTGTTAGGTTCGTGGATGCCCCCCCCCCCCCTCGATAGCTACTCCAAGCCTTCGGGTCAGTCGTGTGGTCTGGGTTTTTCACCCACCCACCCTCGAATGAAGTAAATATAGTTTCTTCGAAAAGTCATTTTAAACTCTCCAGAAGTCCGTGGTGATCTTGTAAGAATTAACGATTTCTATTCTCAACTTCTTATTTTTCAAGAAGTGTCTTTCCCGGATAAAGAAGAGTCTACATTTAAATAGCAACCGCGCATTGCGGAAGGAATGGGAAGCTGGCAGTCAGGTTCTTAAATATGCGTAGTGCTAAGCACTAGTTGGAAAATGGCGTGTGGGGCTGCAGACGACAGTAGAAAGGACGGTAGAAAGAGTGGACCATGTGCATTCTAATTCATTATTTGTAAATACTGTAATTGGCGTTTATTTTATGACTTTCTACAGTTTTAAAAATAAACTTGCTGTTTTTATCAAAGATGCCTGCGTGTTCATCCCGCCACCTTTACGACCTGTAAAGATGAATCTTCATGCAGTTAGTGTGTCGACCATCATACAGAACCCAATTCAGCTGAGTTTCGATCCCCTCTCTTGCAGCAGAAATTATGGGTTTCTTTGAAAAGATTTTCCAAATCCCAAGTAGCCACCCGCTAACGCAGAAAGCAGAACATTTGCTTAAATATAGTATCTATCACTGGGATTTTCGTTTTCTCCTTTTAGTGGGTAAAATACAGGGGAAAGGGTCTCTCAATACCCTCACCCATCGTGGATTTAAGAGCGTGAACAAAACTAGGGTATTTGCTTGAGATATGGGGTGACTATTTTGGACTTTAAACACCATACATACACTGTTGAACAAAATAAAACGTATCAGAAATAGAATTACAACTTAATTTAAGAGTGTTAGTTTCCCTGTCTTTGACAGGCATTAATGCCAGTTATATATATATATATATATATATATATATATATATATATATATATATATATTGTCAATTTAGCTGTGTAATTCTGAACAAAGAAGCTGATTGCTGACGATTTAAGCAGATGACTTTCAAACCCTAATTTTGGAATCTTCTAGAAGGAAATAATCTATAATCGACTTCATTTTTTAACACTTTACAACAAAATTGAAAAGTGTTTATGACTTTGTTCATTCATTCTGTCTGTCTGTCTGTCTGTCCGTTAGCACGATAACTGCCGTAAAAATGACTTAATCAAAATGAAATTTTAGTATGTTGTTCAGACGGTCTGTAGGACCTATGGGAATATAAATGAATAATATCACCCAATTAGTTTTGGATTGAACCCGGGTTGAAAAAATGAAATACATTGAGCCCTATGGGACCCAATTTTTCAAGCATTTTTTAAGCGGATTTAAAATTCACAAATTGCTTCGAAATTTTTAGGCAATATTCAAATTGTTCCATAAAATATATAAAAAAAAATTTAATGAAATATATTCAGTAGTTTTTTAAATAAAAATTAAAATAATAATAACACCACTTATATGAAGCGATCACGTGACCATGATATGAAACGATCACGTGACATACTTCAAAATGATATATGGCATCCATCTTGTCTCAAAATCATGATTTTTAAAGTTCTTTTTAATTCATATTGAGTGTTGTATCCGTCCTAAAACTACTTTATTTTTGCCCAAATTCTGTGCATCTACATACTGAAACAACGCAATGACAATATATTTGTGTTTGAATGCTCATCCCAAATTTGATTATTTCTACAACTAAGCCTATTTTTCACCTATGTAAAATGTAAACAGCAAAATATGTAGAATGAGTTGTATTAGAATTGCTGTAATTCTTTAACACAAAATCATTTAGTCCATGGAGTCTGCTTAGCTGATATGAATGAAATATTCATTGATTTTAGAAAGAGAAGGACGATATTTTTCGATGAAGTTTTACGCATATAGTTTAATTACTTCTAGCTCCATGGTCTTAATTTTTTAATAAAATATATTATTATAGTATTGTGATGAATGACATGAATGGGGGAATTATTTATGAATGAAATGTTGCTTTTATAGAGAGAGCCAGGCGTGTTATTTTTTCTATGACGTCATTTGAATGGATTTCAGTTGTTGTCGATGAAGTTTTCAAATATAATAAATTATCGTAGTATTATGCCAATTCTAAAATTATTACCGAGGAATGTATCACATTTTAGAGATGTTTAAACCAGGTAATTTATACTTTAATGCCGTCATTTGAATGAAGTTTAATTTTTTTTATGAAGGTTTAAGGTTTCAAATATAATAAATTAATGTAGTATTGTGATAAGTTTTAAAATATTACCGAGGAATGTATTGCATTTTAGACATGTTTAAATAAAATTGCATTGAAGTTGGAAAGTGTTTCATAATCAATGCTTTAAGCATGATTGATCTTTCTTGTCGTTTTTAACACTTTACAACAAAGTTGAAAAGTGTTTATGACTTTGTCTGTCTGTCATTCTGTTATGACATTCTGTCTGTCTGTATGTATGTATGTCCGCTAGCACGATAACTGCCGTAAAAATTACTTAATCAACATGAAATTTTAGTATGTTGTTAAGATGGTCTGTAGGACCTATTTGAATATAAATGAATAATGTCACCCAATTAGTTTTGGATTGAACCCGGGTTGAAAAAATGAAATACATTGAACCCTATAGGACCTAATTTTTCAAATTTTTTTAAGCGGATTTAATATTCACAAATTGCTTCGAAAATTTTAGGAAATATTCAAATTGTTCCATAAAATATATAAAAAAAATTCAGAAAAATATATTCAGTAGTTTTTTAAATAAAAATTAAAATAATAATTACACCTGTTATATGAAGCGATCACGTGACCATAATATGAAAAAATCATGTGACCCACTTCAAAATGAAATATGGCATCCATCTTGTCTCAAAATCGTGATTTTTAAAGTTCTTTTTAATCCATATTGTGTGTTGTATCTGTCTTAAAACCCCTTTATTTTTGCTTAAATTATGTGCATCTACATACTGAAACAACGCAATTACAATATATTTGAGTTTAAATGAGCATCCAAATTTGATTATGTCTACAACGAAGCCTATTTTTCACTTATGTAAAATGTAAACAGCAAAATATGCAGACTGAGTTATATAAGAATTGCTGTATTTCTTTAAAGCAAAATTATTTAGATCATGGAGTCTGCATAGCTGATATGAATGAAATATTCATTGATTTTACAGAGAGAAGGATGATTTTTTTCGATGAAGTTTTAAGCGTAGTGTTTAATTAATTGTAGCTACATGGTCTTAATTTAAAAAAAAATTATTTAGTATTGTGATGAATAAAATGAATGGGAATATATTTATGAATGAAATGTTGCTGTTATAGAGAGAGCGAGGCGTGTTCTTTTTTATATGACGTCATTTGAATAAATTTCAGTTGTTTTCGATGAAGTGTTCAAATATAATAAATTATCGTAGTATCATGATAATTTTAAAAATATTACCGAGGAATGTATCGCATTTTAAAGATGTTTAAACCAGGCAATTTATATTTCAATGCCGTCATTTGAATGAAGTTCATTTTTTTCGATGAAGCTTTAAGTTTTCAAATATAATAAATTAATGTAGTATTGGGATAAGTTTTAAACTATTACCGAGGAATGTATTGCATTTTAGAGATGTTTAAATGAAATTGCATTGAAATTGGAAAGTGTTTCATAATCAATGCTTTAAGCATGATTGATCTTACTTGTTATACTTTTGTGAATGTTCCACTTATCTTTCAGAAATTTTTACACTACATATTTAATTAATAAAGGCAAACGCTCTCAATTTGGCTTGATTTAAATAAGCCGTTGTCTTTGTGATTTATTTCACTGCTAATCTTTTCATCCAGGAAGCGGATCAATAAACTCCTTTTCCAACAATTTCATGGCACGAAGTGTCTTTCCTGTAAGCATTTATTTTTGACTGTATGGCTCACTTGCCAGATAGAATATATTGGATGAAGAGCACAGCGAGTTACGGATTGTCAATCGGCCATTTTATAAGCGGAACAGATCGGGTTACATATGTAAAATAAAAAGCGTTAGATAAATCATTAAAAGCTTTCAATTTTCTAGTTGTCTTATATTTCAATCTTAATACTAAAGTGAAAGATAAATAATATCAACTAGGACAAAATATTAACGAATTAAACAATATTATATTTTATTTCAAATGCACAAATACTAAGATTGACGGTATTTACGTAAAGATATCTCTATTTATCTATCTAACTCTCTATCTATCTACCTACATCTCTCTCTCTCTATCTACCCATCTGCTTATCTCTCTATCTATCTATCTATCTCTATCTCCCTCTCTCCTCTTTTTTGGTGTCTGCTTCTCTTTTCTTCTTATCTCTTCTGCCAATAATTCCTCAACTCTGTTTTTTGGGTGTGGAGGACAGAACTTATCATCCACTGCTACCTCAGGTTCAAGCCTCCAAGTCGCTGGATCTTTGAGCTGTTAGAAAAATCAGCAAATCGCAAACCCCCCAAAATTAGTTTTTGGCCGGCTAGCAGAGAAGTTTCTTCTATGGTTACTTTCCACATCACCTGCAAGCAGATGGACTCTTCCACGTGCTTCCTCCCACTGGAGCCAGCTCATTCGACGACGCCATGCTTACTTGGAGGCAATCCTCACCGACATATTTGGACTCATACAAGTTATGTCAAAGCCACAACACCTGCAATCCCTCATGACCGAAGATAAAGGCAGTAATGCCAGGTGCTTCATCAACCACGAAACAACGTGATTATCTCTTCTCCTTTTCTTGAATCTTCTTTCTTTTTTCCTCTCCTCTATTTTCTTTTACTCATTTCTTCTTCTCTCTCTTTACTTATCTCTCCTTTTCTTGAATCTTCTTTCTTTTTTCCTCTCCTCTATTTTCTTTTACTCATTTCTTCTTCTCTCTCTTTACTTATCTCTTAATTTCTCCATACACAAGTATTACACACATATACATATACAGGTACGCACACAAAGACACATGTAAATACACAAATACATTTATACACAAACAGATAAACGTCTTAGAAATGCATTCAGAATATCTAATAATTATTTTCCCGTAAATTTTAAAACTCGCGATTTTTGTTAAAACAATATTTAAAAAGATGAGGAGGTAAAAATTTGAATAAAACTCTTTAAATGAATCACTCGATTTGAAGCAAAAAATATAAAAATAAAAGTAACCGTTTATACCTTAAAAAGTTTTTAGCTACAATATAAAATATAATCAACTGCTAACTTTCCAATAAAAGAAGAATTGGTTGTGAGGCATTTTACCGATGTTTCTTCTACAAAAAAATGTTCCTCAAAGATTCGATCGTTCTAGTCTTTTGTAAAAAGGAATTCCTCCTCTCACATATATTGATTATAAGAAAAAGTGACAATGGTAATTCAGAAATTTAAAGGAAAGAGAACCATAAAAGGAAAGGAAAAATGGCCACCGAAGTATTGGATTTTCTTTTCAGTCAAGATTAGAACTTCTCAAAATAAAGTATAAATAAGCTTTCCACACAATAGCAAGAAAATTCATGATATTATTGCTAAATTTTCAATGATACAGTATTTTAGCATTATTATAGATTGTTTGTGCATTCAAAGTATAAAATATACTACCAGATTACGGGGTTAAAAACATTTGAAGGAACAATAATTTACACTTTTAGAACGCCAACTAGATACAACTTTTAGAACGCCAACACGAACCATTTCCGAGCTATTGTACATATTTCAAAACAATTATCAAAAAATCATATAAAATTAAAAAAATATTACCTATTGTGAAATATGTTCACTTTTCATATAAAATATTTTTTTTTTCAAATGGCCAGGCACTTTGACCTTCGTCATTCGCCTTTATCATATAAAATATCATACGATAAATTTAGTGATGTCATTCTCGTGGATCTAACTATTTCCATTCATGAGGAAATATACTTTAGGTAATACTTTTATATTTGGAAGTCAATAGTCATTTATCTACTACAAGAATAACTCATTTCTCCGTCCAGAATGCCTGGCGAGATTTTAGCGGGATGTTGCCAACTTGGCGACTTTTAAATGCTACCGAAGTTACACGAAAATATTGCCAAACTGATAAGAATGACGCTAAATCAATGAAAATGACGACTAGACGATGAAAGTTCAATATCTTGGAAAGAACATAAGCGTAGACTATAAGAATAACACATTCCTCCGCTCGTCCTTAACTTGGCGACTATTTTAAATGTTGATAAAATGATGGAAATGTCGCCAAATTGATAACAATGTCGCCAAATGGGAAGTAATGTCTCGCAAATTCTGATTTCCGTCATATGGCGGGCATCAGAATATAAGAAATATATCAGAATATAATCTAGTATATAAGAAATACTCTTCTCTCCGTTTGTCTGTAACACTTGGTGATGCATTTGGCAAACTTAGCGAATAATTTACCAAAGTGTTGCCAACTTGGCGATAGTTCGCCCCAAATTGACAAAAATATCGTCAGAATTGCAAAAATGACATTAAATTAATGAAAATAATGCCTAATTGATAAAGTATTTTAATATATGGACTATATCGCTCATTAAGGATGCTATCAATATTGATTATTGTTTAATTAGAGTTGCGCTAAGTATAAGTTAATTGAGTATTTCGAAATAGTTTTACATATTGTCATCCAAAAAATCGCCAACTGAACAATTCAACGATAAAAACACAGCGCCGTGGATCTTATACATTATTTTTTAACTGTAAAACTAGTAAATCTACTGCATTATATAAGGAAAGTCATGTGCTGCCCACATCAGATTTTTTTTAAACATATGACCAGTGAATTTTGTAATATTCTTTGAAGTAAACTTATTAAAATATGTAAAGCCTTTTTTCTGCCGCATTTTTATGAAAAGACATTTCTGAACAAAAGAAACATTTTATTTAAAACATAAGATACTGCTACCAAATTTTATTCCTGTGCAGACAATGCCAATTTTAACAATACATGATAATTTTATTAATGTGTTTAAAAATAAACTGCTATTTTAGAGCAAAAAGTTTGTGTCTTGCCAATTGTAAAAAATTTGTGTTTTATGAATTATGGATTTTTTTTTTGCTTTGAATTTGCAAATCCTGAACTATTATTAGAGTGATTTAATTTCTACTAAACTAATAAAATAATGTATTATAGATAACAACAGCGTGGTTTAAAATCAATATGAAAGAATGCGTCACAATTAATTCTGCCCATTTATTTAAACAACCCTGTTTTTAAACGCAATTGACAAGTTTGTATTGTACTAAGTATAATATGAATTAAATCATTATTTTTCCAATGTAATATTATTTTTAGTTATGGGAAATTCTCTGTTTTAACACTTAAAACGTCTGTCGCGTAAATTTGACAACAAAAATTTAGGCAAATTACTCAAATTTCTGTTTTCAATTTTTCTGCTTTTTGGCTATCTCATCTCTGAATAACCTCTGTTATGCTTAATTATGTCAAATTTTGTCCTATGCTGCCATGCTAAAAAAATCTGATGTGGACAGCACATGACTTCCCTTCAGACTGAAATTCATTTTTTCTTTATTTCTTTAAGAAGTCATTAAATTGAGTTTAATTGCACAAAATGACAATAAATTTTCATTTTTAATTCAATTTCTGCTTTTATTTGGTAATTGGGACAGTTTTCCAAAGGCGGCATAAAAAACACAAAAAATCTTAAATATCTCGAGAACGGTTAGTCTTACAGCAATAGAGTTGTTCTTATTTCTTTTCCTCGTCGAAAATTACGTATAAAACAAGCATTTAATTGACACATTTGAACACACGTAGTCTTTTTTTAGATATTGGCGATTTTTGAGGGCCATTTCATAAAAAAAGGCAGGTTGTTCTTTTCCAAATCGAACCAAAATCTTATCAGCACCAGAGTATCCCACATGTGATTTATCTACCAAATTTTGTGAAATTTGGTCAATTTGTATTTCAACTAAAGTGAATACATGAGATTTTTGAGGGCCATTTCGCAAAAAAAGGCGGGTTCTCTTTCCGAATTGCACCAAAAACTAATCAGCACCAGGGTCACACCCAAAGATCTTACCTAGCAAATGTTATAAAATTCGGTCTATTAGTTTTTGAGTTAGAGTGGATAAATGCATTGCACAGACACACAGCAGACGTCACGCTAAAAATAGTTTTTTCGTATTCTAGATATCTTGAAACGTGTAGATCCGTCGAAAACTCGAGTTGCGATTTTCGACATGATTCCAATACTTTCCCTATACATTACCATGTATTGCAGGGAAAGTAAAAATATAAAATTTGGAAATTTGCAGTCAAATTTCGAAAAATTCTATCTAGCTCTACACTTTATAAAATTTTGTGGCAATCCATTAATATTAATTTGTAGCAGCTATCATCCAACACATGAAATCGATCACAAAGAGACAAACGGGCATCACTATAAAAATTGCCGAAACGTGTTCAGGAAGTCCTTAAACATATGACATCAAACTCTCAAAATCGTAAATGTTTGTGAAAACAATACTTTCTCTACACTATGTTCTGTAGTATGAAATGCAAAAAGAAAGCGAAAAGAAATAATTTGTATTTTTAACCACTATTCATACTAACATATACTTACTGACATGGTCATACGAATTTTGATAGCATAGATAGAAATTATATGAAAAATCGAATTTACTAGTAATACAAAATGTATGATTTACAATTAAAATAAATGTATGTAGTACAATTAAAATAAAATTAATCTATTAACTATTATTTCCATTTTAATATGATTTATTATAAGTAAAATATATATTAAGAAAAATTATAAAGCTTAACATGTTACATATTAAACAAATCCGTCTAGCATAGTTTTATAACTGCTCGCCATACTTAGTTTCAGACTTCTAACCATATCCTTACTCTTCCTACGAATTTGGGAACTCCCGACCCTTTGTCGACCCCCCCCCCCCCCCGCCAGTCTAGTGTCCCTCAAGTTCAAGGCCCTGCGCCCCTCTCCTTGTCTTATCTTTCTTTATTTTTACTGACAGCCTACTTGGACCCCAGTTTCTTGCTTTCTGAAGACTTGGAGAAGGCTCGATTTCGGTCGTCGCCCCCCCCCCCCCCGCTATCCAAGCACAGCTTTGATTTATATTCTATCCATTTCATGAAACTCCGTTTCTTTATTAACTTTTTCTCTTTACTTGAAGTTTAAAGTGAGGATCATATCCTCACCTGGGTACTTTTCTAAACCAGTCCTTGAGACCTTGAGACATTAAAGAATTATAAATACAACTAACTAATTATAAATCCTTCATTATTAACAACATAAACAGTTGATTAAATGAATCACCTGGATTTATGAGTAAAATATAGCTCCCTTTTTCAGAACAAAAGACGTACAGAACCAGCAAAAAGAAAAATAAGATGTCTGTCAATAAGCAGTTACGTCAGGAAGGAAATCTTTGCAAAAATAAAATTCGAAAACTTGACAACATTAAACTAAGACGAAATGAGAGCAGTAGAATTCAAAACGCTATCTCAGTGAATAAAACTACCATAAAAATACCTTATTATAAAATTATTAAAAAAACAATATAAAATAAAATTAGTCTATCAACTTTTCCATATTAACATCATTAATTACTTTTTAATTTTTCCGGAAGTTGTATGATCAACGTCAACTAACTTCAAACAAGATGCCTAAAAAGGACTGCGTGTTTCACTTGGGAGTGAAACACTGGGAAATTAATGTAACCTAACTTCATTAAAAAAAGTTTGACCAAATTGTAACAAAAATACCGGTTTGCAAATGACTACGACAGTAACTCTGTAAACTACATGAGCTACTTCAACTAATTTTAAATAACATTCAATTAAACTTCTCTAAGAAATATCAATATATAAAAGATTGGGGAGGGGGGGGGGGGGTAAATAGAAAACAAAAACTGAAACATTCGGATTCTGAAATTGTATGATCTCCTTATGTAACTGAAGAGGAAAATACATTAGAGCAAACTACTGTAAGACATGCCAACAAATAAAAGTCTACAAAATTACTCTAAGAAATATCAATACATAAAAGATTGGGGGGTGGTAAATAGAATACAACAAAAAATGAAACTATCGGATTCGAAAATTATATGATCTCCTTATGTAACTGAAGAGAAAATACATTAGAGCAAACTACTGTAAGACATGCCAACAAATAAAAGTCTACAGAATTACTCTAAGAAATATCAATACATAAAAGATTGGGGGGGGGGGGGGTAAATAGAATCCAACAAAAAATGAAACATTCGGATATTATATGATCTTATGTAACTGAACAGAAAAATACATTAGAGCAAACTACTGTAAGACATGCCAACAAATAAAAGCCTACAGAATTACTCTAAGAAATATCAATACATAAAAGATTGGGGGGGGGGGGGGGGTAAATAGAATATAACAAAAACTGAAACATTCGGATTCGGAAAATATATGATCTCCTTATGTACTGAAGAGAAAAATACATTAGAGCAAACTACTGTAAGACATGGCAACAAATAAAAGTCTACAGAATTACTCTAAGAAATATCAATACATAAAAGATTGGTGGGCAGGGGGGTAAATAGAATATAACAAAAAATGAAACATTCGGATTCGGAAAATATATGATCCCCTTATGTACTGAAGAGAAAAATACATTAGAGCAAACTACTGTAGGACATGGCAACAAATAAAAGATTGGGGGGGAGGGGTAAATAGAATGCAACAAAAAATGAAACATTACAATTCGGAATTTATGTGATCTCTTTATGTAACTGAAGAGAAAAATACATTAGAGCAAACTACTATAAGACATGCCAACAAATAAAATTCTACAGAATTACTCTAAGAAATATCAATACATAAAAGATTGGGGGGGAGTAAATAGAATCCAACAAAAAATGAAACATTCGGATTCGGAAATTATACGAACTCCTTATGTAGCTGAACAGAAAAATCTGATGTGGGCAGCACATGACTTTCCCTGCAGACTTATATCCACGTTCTCTTTCTTTCAATTAAATTTAATTCACATTTAATTCAATTTTCGTTGTCATTCGATAACTGGACATATTTTCAAAGGTGGCGTGGAGAAAATACGAAAAAAACTAATATATCTCGAAAACGGTTAGTCCTAGTGCAATGGGGTTGGTCTTATTCTTTTCTTCGTTAAAAATTACGTATTAAACAAGCATTTAATGGATATATTTGAGCATACGTAGCTTTTTAGTTTAGATTTTGACAAATTTTGCAGGCCATTTTGCAAAAAAATGCAGGTAATTATTTTCCGAATCGTACCAAAATCTAATCAGCACCAGGGTGACCTATAAAGTGACTTATCTACCGAATTTTGTGAATTTCGGTCCATTAGTTTTTCAGCTAGAGTGGATACAAGCTTTTGAGGGGCCATTTCGCAAAAAAAGGCGGGTTCTTTTATCCCGAATCGTACTCAAAACTAATCAGCACCACACTCGCCCACAAGTGACTTACCTACCAAATTTTGTGAAATTCGGTCCATTAGTTTTTAAATTAGAGTGGATACAAAATCTGCAGACAGACAGACAGACACACAAACAGGCGTAACGCTAAAAATAGTTTTTTCGTATTCTAGAGGTCTCGAAACGTGTAGATCCGTCGAAAACTCGAGTTGTGATTTTCGGCATGATTCCAATACTTTCCCTATACATTACCATGTATTGCAGGGAAAGTAAAAATACATTAGAGCAAACTACTGTAAGGCATGCCAACAAATAAAAGTCTACAGAATTACTCTAAGAAATATCAATACATAAAGGATCGGGGGGGGGGGGTAAATAGAAGGGCGCTTTTATTACCTAAATTCAAACAGAATTCCATCAAAACAATTTTAAAATTTCCAAAGAATAAGACCGGTTCTAAGAAAAATATAAAAGGAAATGAAGAAAGGAAACAATGTTGAAAGCCATTAACTTCATCACCTCAGTTAAAAAACTACATTAAACTTACCAAGTAAGACTATAGACATAAAAATATAACAAACATGAAAGGAAGCAACTGGTTTAGGAAGTATATACTAGCTATTTCACTAACCAACTTTAGGACATTTGTACAAACATAACTACTTGATGACTAAAACAACAAAAATTTGAAGTGTTATAAATCAACGTTTCACCAAAATAAATATAGATACATGAAAAAATTAACCGATAAGCAATTAAAACATTTAGTAGGTCTTAAAATGTGGTTTTTTTTTCCAAAATCTCAATAAACGTACATCTACTTTTAAAGTTATTTATTTACAAATACTTTACAGAAAATATACACTTCTTCGTATTAACATGATTCTACGGTCGAAACCAAAAGAGGCAGAGGTGATTCTATTAATTATAATAAGAGTAACACAATAAAATCAAACTGGGATATTGCAGGAAATAAATGTTGGTATTTAGGAAATTATTACCAGGTATTGAATTCTGAAAGTCATACAAGTCTTTATCGGTGTTAGGCACAACATTCGTGATATATTGCTAAACAGCAATGTGTATCCTATGCAAGTACGTCTTCTAATCTATTTTCATAGGATTTCCAAATCTGTCACTAAAGTTATCTTTCTTTTGAAGGTCCAGCAGAAAAGTTTGTTCTGTTGGAAATCATCTAAAAATGAAACATAATAATTAAAATAAATGGCTGAAATTGCTGCAACATAGAACTATAAAATTAAAAATCTGATGTGGGTAGAACATAACTTTCTCTGTACACTTATATTCGCGTTCTCTTTATTTTATTTAAATTTAATTCACTTTTAATTTAGTTTTCGTTCTCATTTGATAACTAGACTTATTTTCAAAGGTGGCGAAGAGAAAATATGGAAAAACTAAAATATTTCAAGAACGGCTAGTCCTAGTGTAATGGGGTTGGTCTTATTCTTTTCTTCGTTAAAAATTACGTATAAATCAAGCATCATTTAATGGATATATTTAATGGATATATATTTTTTTCGAATCGTACCAAAATCTAATCAGCACAAGGGTGTCCCACAAGCGACTTATCTACCGAATTTTGTGAAATTCGGTCAATTAGTTTTTTAGTTAGTGGATAAAAAATCTGCACAGACAGACAGACATCACTCATAGTTTTTTTCATATTGTAGAGGTCTCGAAACGCGTAGATCCGTCGAAAACTCGAATTGCGATTTTCGGCATGATTCGAATACTTTTCCTATATATTACCATGTATTGCAGGTAAAGTAAAAATTCATTAAAAACTCACCACGCCACAAATTAGTGGCGGTATCAAACGATTTTGGTGTCAAAATACAGCCTTTTCTGCAGAAAAAACAACTTCGACAAAGAGGGAAAATAGATTGCTTAGGACGATTAGAAAAACCCAGGCAGTCGGTCATAAGGAAAGTCTTTAAAATCAAAACCTTGAAAATAAAAATCTAACTCTTTTAATAAATTACCAACCTATATCAACGAACTAAGTTTGGATATGTATAACTGTAATCTCACGAAAGAGACCCCGTGCATTTTATAACTTAAAATAACCGAAAACTCTGTAGGTCCCTTCTCTAAAACACCCAAACTGAAAACAAAATCAGTAATCAGAATCAAATAATATCCTAAAACAACCCTCTAAGCTGAGATCTGCGTCCCCCCCCCCCCCCCACAAACACACACCAAAACTGTCTTAAACTTATAAATGTTCCAAAGATATATTGATACTCTATGGATCGGTGAAATAATGTCAAAGATCGTGGATAATATCAAAAAATCTGATGTGGGCAGCACATGACTTTCCCTGCAGACTTATATACACGTTCTTTTTATTTTAATTACATTTAATTCGATTATTAATTCAATTTTCGTTCTCATTTGATAACTGGACTCATTTTCAAAGGTAGCGTAGAGAAAAACGAAAATATCTCGAGAACGGCTAGTCCTGTTGTAATGGGGTTGGTCTTATTCTTTTCTTCGTTAAAAATTATGTATAAAACAAGCATTTAATGGATATATTTCAGCATACGTAGTTTTTATTTTAGATTTTGTCGATTTTTGCGGGCCATTTTGCAAAAAAAGGCAGGTTATTCTTTTCGGAATCATACCAAAAATCTAATCAGACCAGGGTGATCCACAAGCGGCATATCTACCAAATTTTGTAAATTTCGGTCTATTAGATTTTCAGCTAGAGTGGATACAAACTTTTGCTGGCCATTTCGCAAAAAAAGGCGGGTTCATTTATATCGAATCGTACCCAAAACTAATCAGCACCAAATTTGCCCACAAGTGACCTACCTACCAAATTTTATGAAATTCGGTCCATTAGTTTTTCAGCTAGAGTGGATACAAATTCTGCAAAGACAGACATACACACAGACGTCACGTTAAAATTAGTTTTTTCGTATTCTAGAGGTCTCGAAACGCGTAGATCCGTCGAAAACTCTATTTGCGATTTTCGGCATGATTCCAATACTCTATACATTATCGTGTATTGCAGGGTAAGTAAAATTCTGATGTGGGCAGCACAGGACTTTCTCTGCAGACTCAAATTCATATTTTCTTTATTTCTTTAATATTTTATTAGATTGAGATTATTTGAACCAAATAACACTAAATTTGCATTTTTAATTCAATTTTTTTACTTTCCCTGCAATACATGGTAATGTATAGGGAAAGTATTAGAATCATACTGAAAATCACAACTCGAGTTTTCGACGGATCTACACGTTTCGAGACCTCTAGAATACGAAAAAAACTATTTTTAGCGTGACGTCTGTGTGTGTGTCTGTATGTCTGTGCAAAGTATGTATGCACTCTAACTAAAAAACTAATGGCCCAAATTTCATAAAATTTGGTATGTAAGTCACTTGTGTCAGACCCTGGTGCTGATTAGTTTTTGGTAGGATTCCTCAAAGCAGAACCCGCCTTTTTTGCGAAATGGCCAGTAAAAAACTTCATGTATCAACTCTAGCTAAAATACTAACTGACCAAATTTCACAAAACTTGGTAAAGTTACTTGTAGGATGCTCCGGTGCTGATTAGATTTTGGTAGGATTCGGTAAAGAACAACCTGCCTTTTTATGAAATGGCCCGCAAAAATTTCATGTATCCACCCTAGCTAAAGTACTAATTGACAAAATTTCACAAAATTTGGTAGATACGTTACTTGTGGGATACTCTGGTGCTGATTAGATTTTGGTATGATTCGAAAAAGAACAAACAACCTGCTTTTTTTTACGAAATGGCCCGCAAAAATCGCCAAAATCGAAAAAAAAAAGACTACGCACGCTGAATTGTATCAATTAAATTCTTATTTTATACGCAATTTTTTACGAGGAAAAGAATATAACACACTCTATTATACTTTAGGACTAACCTTTCTCAAGATATATGAGATTTCTTGCATTTTTGTTACGCCGCTATCGGAAAAAGTCCAATTACCAAATAAAACCAAAATTGAATTAAAAATGCAAATTTAGTGTTATTTGGTGCAATTAAACTCAATCTAAAGAAAATATGAAGGAAAAGTCATATGCTGTTCACATCAGATTTTTTATTTGAGACATTTTTCCGATATAGCGGAGTAACAAAATGCAAGAAATCTCAAATATCTTGAGAACGGTTAGTCCTAAAGTATAATGAGTGTGTTATATTCCTTCCTCGTCAAAAATTGCGTATAAAACAAGAATTTAATTATTATATTTCAGCATACTTTATTTTTTTTTAGATTTTTGCGGGCCATTTCTTATAAAAAGGCAGGTTGTTATTTTCCGAATCGTACCAAAATCTAATCAGCACCAGTGTCCCACAAGTAACTTATCTACCAAATTTTGTAAAATTTGGTCAATCAGTATTTTAACTAGGGTGGATACATGAAATTTTTGAGGGCGATTTCGTAAAAAAAGGCAAGCTGTTCTTTTCCGAATAGTACCATAATCTAATCAGCACCAAAGCATCCTACAAGTAACTTATCTACTAAATTTTGTGAAATTTGGTCAATTAGTATTTTAGCTAGAGTGGATACATTAAATTTTTACTGGCCATTTCGCAAAAAAAAGGCGGTTTCTGTTTTTACGAATCCTACCAAAAACTAATCAGCACTAGGGTCTCAACCAAGTGACTTACATAGTAAATTTTATGAAATTCGATCCATTAGTTTTTTAATTAGAGTGGGTACATACATTGCACAGACAGACAGACACACACACAGACGTCAAGCTAAAAATATTTTTTTCGTATTCTAGAGGTCTCGAAACGTGTAAATTCATAGAATACTCGAGTTGTGATTTTCGGTATGATTCCAATACTTTCCCTATACATTGCCATGTATTGCAGAGGGAAAGTAAAAAACAATTTCTGAGATTGAGAGCCGCTTCGCTCCTGGTGAATACAGTTACGGGGTACGGGTGTCGAGTCATGACTGGACACCCGTACCCCGTATACATAAAAGTTATTTCACGATTTTTTATGGGTACCCACTAGTTATGTCGTACATATATTCAAAACAATTAATTTAGTTACATATATTTTCATGCAAAAAACAATGTTTGAATATATTATGGATCTAAAGGAAGATAAATATTCTTCTCAAAACCCATACAGAGCTTTAAACGTCCGCTTAGAACAAAAAAAATACATAGATAACTGTTTACGCAGGCGTAATGCACCTTAAATGATCGTTCGGAATGCATGCAATCCATGTATATGACCTTTATTAGCTCAAGCTAAAGAGTATAGTCCATTAAGCAAAGCTCTAGCATAATGAGAAACAGCAATACGAAAGCTGATATACGCTCAAATTTGTGAAAGAGTATTAATTTATCCCACAGTTTTATAAAGAAAAGCTAGCATATGCATTGAAAATTGACATTAAATAAACAAAATAAGACATTATTAGATCAGAAAAGATAAGCTGCAAATGTACCTGCTTCATTATACGATTACAATTGGTAATTAATAAATTCTTTATATTCCATGACCGCGACAGAAATAAGAATAAAATTTTATATAATAATTTATAAAGTTTGTGTTCCATTCAAGTAATTTTTTTACAGAAAATTTTATATATAACATGCACTTGATCGTGAAATACCTCCTCTGCCACGAACACGATCTGTGACGTCAGTTGGAGTTGGACTTTACTGGCAGCGCGCGGCACAAGATGGCGCGACAGGCGCGCGGGGTTTTTATATTTTTTGAAGTGTTTATTGGTTTCGAAGACTTCTTACAAATTCAACTAGAATTTTAATCAAAGATTTGCATCTTAAATTCCAGGCAATGCTAGATTTTTTTTATGTGAATAAGTAAATGTTCTTTTCGTAATATAATGTATATTTTAAAGTCGTGTTTCCCAACCTCAGATACATGCAAAAATTTCAGTATTGAAGAATAGGACTCATTTAAATTCGTTTATTAAACCAAAGATATTTTTTATTAAGAAATTAATGACTAAAAGTACATTTATATTTTTTCAAAATTTATTTATATCCTTTTTTTTAAGGTTGAATAATGCAAATTTTAATCAAAAATTTTCTTTTAAAGTAGTCAACATTGTAAAATTTATATTAATTTGGGAAAATGCACTTCTTTCTTGAAACATTAGTTTAGTTCATGAAGTTCCATTATGTAGGATTTTTAAATCTTAAAAGACGAAAGTACAGTATACTTTTTATTCATTTCATTTTACAGCAAGTTATTTGTATCTTTATATATTTTCTAATGATGTTCTTGTAATTTTTGAAAAATCTAACAGGATTTAATCTCGCACATTTTATATTAATTAAATTTTATTACATTATATTTTATAAGTTAAATTTTATTACATTACATTTAATTAATTAAATTTTATTACTTTCAAAAAATGGGAGGGGGGTACGATTTAAGAAAATAAACAGGCGCGGGTTTTCAGGGGGATAAAGATTGGGAACCGATGTTTTAAATCAGATTGCAAGTTGTGTACATGTATGTGCATGCAAATTGTGAACAAAATTCATATAAATTATAGAAGCGTCACTTAAATCGTTTACTAGTTAGGCATAAGTACATCCCCCCCCCCCCAAAAAAAAAGATATAAAATTCTTAGTGTTAGCGTTTTAATTATTGTTTTGATTTTCAATTATTAGAGATAACATAATCGAAAATAACTTTATTTATATGCATTTAGAAAGAAATTACGCGATGTTTATTTGTGTATAATGAAAATTTTAGAATGATTGCATGTTTAGAAAACTTTCCGAACATATTTTTGTAAATTCGCGTATTTAAAACGAAAGTCATATACATTATAGAAGCATCACTTAAATCGTTTACTAGTTAGGCATAAGTACATCCCTCCCCCCCCCCCCTAAAAAGACATAAAACTCTTAGTGTTAGCGTTTTAATTATTGATTTGATTTAATCTCGCACATTTTATATTAATCAAATTTTATTACATCACATTTTATTAATTAAATTTTATTACATTCAAAAAATGGAGGGGGGGGGGGGGGTACGATTTAAGAAAATAAACAGCTTGCCCGTATATTTTTCATCGTGAATCAATATACTATAATACATTTAATTTATTATTCTGAAAGTATATCATAGTGTGTGTTAAACGATTAGTTTCTATATTTTTATATGTTTACATTGAATTTCGATTTGATATAAATTATCTTTTTGATCTAAAAAAAACTAATAAAATCAGGTGTTTAGCAATAAGTTCTTCACTATAAAAGCATCACTTAAATCGTTTACTAGTTAGGCATAAGTACATCCCTCCTCCCCCCTAAAAAGACATAAAATTCTTAGTGTTAGCGTTTTAATTATTTTGATTTTCCATTATTAGAGATAACATAATCGAAAATAACTTTATTTATATGCATTTAGAAAGAAATTACGCGATATTTATTTGTGTATAATGAAAATTTTAGAATGATTGCTTGTTTAGAAAACTTTCCGAACATATTTCTGTAAATTCGTGTATTTAAAACAAAATTCATTACAAATAACATCGCCTCCTGTAATAACATTGACTGGTTTCAAAAAGCGAAACGAAACTTTCAAATGATTTATATTTTTCAGAAAGGGAAATACAGTTTTATTATATATGTACCTTTCCAAAAAAAACCTGTACTGCATATTTAAGTTGTGTTGAAGTGAAATTAATGTTATTTGAATATTTATTTCATATTTTAAATTAAAAAAAATGATTAAATTAATTTTGTTAGCATCCTTTAACATTGGAGTCTACCGGGCCGTTCCTGACATTTAACTCCAAGTGATGTTGCGTCTTTACGTGCTCTCATTGGCTAGAGCTGAAGTGGCGCAACCTTATAGATATAGTAACCTTGGTGAAATACTCTATATAAATACAATTTTAAACAGAAGATTAAATTAAAAATAGTTACACATACTGTAGATTGTCCTCTGGATGAGTCGGAACGCCTGGGGTTTCCACATACTGTAGATTGTCTTGATCTTGTAATTGGGTTGTCTTTACCTTTGAGGAGGAACTGTAGATACCTGTAGTAAAACCAGGTGCTTTCGTAAATGTCGTCAGTTCCTGTAAAATATTGAGGTCATGACTAATATATATTATAAATTCTATTATATCTCCAGAGTCACACATACACATCGTATCAGAAACGCTCAATTCGTTTTCAGGGATGCTTAAAACGTGCTGTCCCATCAAAAAACTCTAATTTGAATTTTCGACCTCGTCACAAAACTTTCCTTATACATTATTATATGTATATAAAGCATAAAGTTATTTATATATGCATATATATATGTGTGGGGGTTTACAAAGCTTTCCTTATACATTATTATATGTATATAAAGTATAAAGTTATTTATATATGCATATATATATGTGTGGGGGTGTGTATATATATATATATAAGTAAAATATAAAGAATTATATATAAAGTAGAATGATCATATTGACAATATGACATTCTTTAAAATTGGCGGGGCAACTATGTTAAATTGATACATACCTGCAGCAGAGGTGTAACTTTCTTTAATGTATTCTGTTTCCTTCCAAAATTTTGTAATTAGAATCTTCATTATTTCTTCGCATTCCTCCACGGCGATACTGAATTCGAATGCTATTTCCTTCCAACATTCAATCTTTAATTCTTGATTAAAATGGTGTGGGTGATTTTCATTCCACAGTACATGCCTTTTACGATATGAGTGTATTAGATGAAGGATGGCGTTATTATTCCACTCAAAGATAAACATGGCTTCAGAGCCTATTTCTAGAAAAGCCTTGTTTTGCGAAGAACAGAAATGGGGGGAAAATTTCAGCAACAAACAGAATCTCTTCTACACAGTGTCTATCTATAATGGTGCAACTTCAAAAAAATTACAGTCTCCTTGGTCGTACCGGCGATCGATTCAGAATGAACTTTCTTAAATTTGGACAACAGCAACAAACAGAATATCTCCTCCGCAGTGTTTATAGCTCTGGTGGTGCAACTTTAAAAAAATTACAGTTTCGTAAGCCGTACCGGCGATCGATTCAAAATGAACTTTCTTAAATTTGGACAACGTGCAAATTATTCACACCTACCGTAAAAATCGCCAAGAAATAAGCAAGGTTGCCAGCATCAGGAATGAATGCTACTTCCTGGAAGAGGACGACCCACTGACCTCAACCTAGAGTAGAGGTCATTGGGAGGACCACATCGAGTTATTACTATAATGGGGGGTTGAAATCCCTGACGAAGATAAAACCCTTGGATATTCTATATAATGGATAGATTCCATAAGCTTAAGAAACGGTCCAAAAATTAGATGGAATTTCTTAGAAGGGTTGGACCTATACAGTAGGAGGGTGTTTTAGATTACTTCCGCGAAGTAATTAAGAAAGGGGTATCAGCCCAAAAGCTACTATCTCCCCTCGAAGTATCAATGCTTATAATCCACAAGGGAAGTCGACGCTTAAATGCCATTAACATACGATAAGAAGGCAAAAGCATAAAGGGATTAACAGTTGACAAGAAAAATTCAAAACAGGATATATACAATAAAACCGCAGCTGCAAGCAAAAGACACAAAAAGGTGTACGTGACCTCCTGCTGCTCGGACCGTTTCCTGTTCGCTCCTGCTCTGATCTCACCACGTGGAACCTTGCTGTACCATTTCGTACAGCGTGTCTCTGACATTTGCTGCTTTGGACTTCATCTCTGTCGGACATGGCGTCCTCCCCTACAACTCAAGTTGCCGGCCTGGGCATCCCACAAGATATAAATTCGATTATTGAAAGATTTCGGACTTTGCCTCTTCCTTCTACATCGGAACCTGGAGACCTCGCACAGATGAACAACCTCAGACAGATCGGCGATTTCCTGCTGAATGAATTCCACAGCCTCACCGGTGGACTCTCCCAACACTCCATGGACTCCTATATGGGTATGTGCTTTACATTGTCCTCTCATTTTGAGAATGCAGGATCCTTTGACGACAATACCCCCTTTAAGGCAGAAATTGATAAATACATAGAGCGCACGGGCATAACCCAGCGCAAGCTTAAAGATTTTAAGGAAAAAACTAACAATGATAGTAATGCTAGTGTAATAATTGCTAATAAATCTACTGAAAACAAAATCAATAATCCTAACATAAATGAATCTAGCCAGCATAATTATATCATGACTAGCAATAGTAATAATTTACAAATAACTAATGAAGTAAAGAAGATAAATAACTCTGACTTAATCAACCCTAATGTAAGTAACTCTATTGTAAATAATAAAAGTAAAAACTTAATGAATAGAAATAATGATATTGAAGCACCTGAGGACTCGGAAGGATTTAGATATCCCAAAAAAGTCTGCCGGATGGCACCTATACAGACTAGCAACAGCATTGAAACAGCTCGGAACCCCTTCGACTCGTCCGATATGGATACCTCCCCCCCCCCCCCCCGCGGAAAACTCAACATCTGCAGACAACATTGAAGTACAAAACACTGAAGAGGAATTGCACCTTACTAATGCTTACAAACCTGAGCCGTTCTACGTCAATTGTCCTAATGATTGGAGAGAGCTAATTAAACTAATTAATACAAAAACCTCTAAAAATGTTAAAGCGCAACTTGCAGGAGAACTTATCAAAATATATCCCCTCACCCTTGTAGATTATAGAATTGTACAAAGATTCTTAACGGATAGTAACCTCGAGTTCCACTCGATAAATATAAAAGCCGAAAGACCCATTAAAATATTATTAAAAGGACTCCCCACTAACTCATCTATCTCTGAAATTAAAGAAGAACTCCAATTACTCGGTTTTAGTGCACACAGGATAACCCAACTTCGCGATCTTAAAAATCAGGCCCCCCTCCCCATATTTCTCACTTATTTAAATCCAACACAGGGATGGGAAGAAATTTGGAAAGTAACCACTATGTTAGATATGACTATCAAAATTACCAGCTTCGAATCACGTGGATTAAAAATGTGCTACCGCTGTCAGCGCTTCGGGCATTCGAGTGAATGCTGTAGGCTTCCGCCACGCTGTCTAAAATGTGGGAAGGGACATATTACAAGAGAATGCACCAAACCCCGTGATACCCCTGCACAATGTGCAAACTGCCAAGGGCCTCACCCGGCCAACTTCAGACTCTGCCCCGCTAACCCTCAAAATAAATCTCTCGCACTAAATAACGAAACTCAACCTTCCCCCCCCCCCTAGGAACCCCCAACCTGCTTACCATCCTCAAAATTTCCCCCGCCTCCCCACCACTGCAAACAATAACTCTAATATACCCACCCACCCCAACATCAACAAAGCCTCGGCTCCCAGCTCCAGCAAGCTCACTGACAGCAGATCCTTCGCTGAAACTGTAACAAGTAAAGAACCGGTCAACGCCACCCAAAATCCCACCACCTCCCCCCCCCAACCTCCTCCCTAGAACTCAGCTCATCGAAAATGCTCGCAAGCAAACGTTACAACAAATATCCGTACACTCCTACATCTCCCCCCCCAAAACTACCGAGAACTCTCAAAGCTCAACCACCACTACTCCACTCCCAAACTCTTACTCCTCTCAAATTTCCGAATTCATCCTCCTAATCCAAGAAATTAACAAAATGTTTTCAGACTTAAACCTAAATTTCTCAAAAATCAAAAACTTCATAAATCTAGTAGTTGAAACAATAAACAAACCCATCAACCCCCTGGACAAGTTACTAAACGTAATTACTGCCCTCGGAGAGGTGTTTAGCACAGCCCCCCCCCCCCCCATCATGGGGAGTAAAAATATTAACCTTAAGATCTTGTCGTGGAACGCCAACGGCCTCCGCGGCAAGATCACTGAACTACGTAACTTTGCAACCTCCAACCAAATTGATATCATTTTAGTACAAGAGATTAGGCCTGGACCCCGCCCCCCCCCCCTTAAAATTGCCAACTATTATAATTACTCTGCCCTCAGGAACCAGTCCCCCAACATCCAGTCTGTCCACGGAGGAGTCTCCGTTTATATTAAAAACAACCTTCCACATCACGAACTCAACCCCGCCAACACTAACCTCATTGAAAATAAATTAATCCAGCTCACCCTCCCTAATTACCCTCCCATCACAATAGGCTCGATTTATATAAAACCCAATCAAAGTATTGACATCACCCCCGACCTGCACAATATCTGTAACACTAACCACCGCTCCATACTGCTCGGGGACTTCAACGCCCATAGCCCTAACTGGAACTGCCGTAGACGCAATAAATATGGAAAAGCGCTCCAAAACTTTTTAAATATTAGCGGAATTCATATTGCTGTCCCGCCTTCTCCGACCCACTACTCCCGTTCCCCCCACCCCTCCACCATCGACCTTTGCCTTCTCAAGAACATTCACCTTCCGTACTCCCTTGACACCATTAACGATCTCAATTCAGACCACCTCCCCATCCTCCTCACCCTCCAACTCAACTCCCTTCTTCCGGTCTCTAGCCTCCCCCCCACTATTAATTGAATAAACTTTAAAAATAACCTCCGAAAGACCACCTTGCTCATCCCAAAAATTAACTGTCCCACCGACATCGACTCAGCTGCCCAGGAAATTACTGAAGAAATACAAAGATCGCTCGAAAAAGCCTCCTCTGCCCGCCCCCCCCCCCCGTTTCAATTCTCTCCCACCCCACATCCAAAATCAAATCGCCCATCGCAATTATGTCCGCCGTTTGTGGCAATCCTCCAGAAACCCCCGCATTAAAACGCAGCTTAATTCCATTAGCAGAAAAATCAGGACCGATATTTACAACCACAATCAAAATAATTGGAGAACCTATATAGAATCCCTCTCCCCCAGCGACCGCTCCTTATAGAAAGACATCAAAAGAGTCCGTAAACCTTTCTCCCAGCTCCCCCCCCCCTCCGTACTGGCACAGGCACTGCTTTCTCGGAAAAGGAAAAAGCTAATGCAATCGCGAATTGCTATGAAAAGCAATTTGCGATTGATCTTCCTAATAGCTCCTTCCACGATCAGATCACTCAATCAGTCAATAATTTCCTCTCCTCCCCCCCCCGTCCAGCCCACCCACCTCCGTAGAAGAAATCCTTGAAATCATTCAAAACCTCCAAAACAAAAAATCCCCCGGTATCAACAAGATATCCAACAGAGCCCTCAAATCCCTCCCCCTCAACATAATATTTTATATTGTTCTAATGATTAATTCAATCCTCCAATTCTGTCACTTCCCCAAATGTTGGAAAACTGCAATTGTAGTCCCCTGCCTCAAGCCTGGCTCTGAGGCCACCAATCCCGTCTCTTATCGCCCCATCTCCCTCCTCCCCTCCCTGAGCAAAATCACTGAGAAAGTTATTCACAAAAGGCTCAGTAAATTCATCAAGGACCACGACATCATGATCCCTGAGCAGTATGGATTTCGCCCCCAGCATTCCACCACCCACCAACTCCTCCGTGTAGTAGAATTTACAGCAAACGGATTAAAAAACAAATCTCCTGTAGGTGCGCTTCTCCTAGACATCGAAAAGGCGTTCGATAAAACGTGGACTACCGGAATCATCCATAAATTAATCCAATACAGCATCCCCCCTCCCTACATCCATATCATCCACTCCTACTTAAAAAACCGCAAATTTCACGTCCGCACTCTAAATACCCTTTCAGACATCAAAAACATCCAGGCCGGTGTGCCCCAAGGCTCCATCCTCGCCCCCCTTCTTTTCAATTTATATATAAATGACATCCCCCGCGCCCCGCATACCACCCTCTGCCTTTACGCAGACGATACCTGCATCATTTCCTCCAACAAAAACATCACGCCCACCTTCACGCCCACCTTCAAGCACACATTAACTTACTTGAACAATACTATAGTCAATGGAAAATCAAAATAAACGCTACCAAATCCCAGGCTGTCTTCCTTTCCGGCACCCGCCTCCCCCCCCCCTTAATGATCAATAACCAGCCCGTCCCTTTCCAGCGTACTGCCAAGTACCTCGGCGTCCATCTGGACAGCCGACTTACTTGGAGTACGCACCTAAACTACGTAATTAAAAAATCAAGAAAACTTATAGGCACCCTTGGACATCTCCTCTTCTCAGAACATCTAGATACCAACAACAAAATTCTCTTGTATAAAAGCATAATCCAACCCATCCTCCTTTATGCATGCCCAATCTGGGGTTTTGCATGTAAGACCAGCATCCACAAAATCCAGATTGAGCAAAACAGAATCCTTCGCATAATTAGAAAAGCTCCGCGCTACCTGCGCAACGATATAATTCGGAAAGATTATAAAATCAAAACAATTAAACAAATTATTAAAAAACAGGCTGCCAAATTCTTCATTAACATCCATAAAATCCCCAACGAATCACTCTTCACCATTGAGGATTACGATCCACGGGCGAATCGCAAGAGACCCCGAGCTGTTCTTTTTGACCCGCCCTAAGCATTGTTAATTTCCTTCCTTCCCAGTCCGCACTTAGTGCTTCATTCCTTTAAGTTATATTCTGTTCCTGTGTCATTCTGTTCCTGTCGATTCTGTTCCTGTCGCCTGTCGGCATAGACTCCGAGGTGGTAGGACGCATAAATGAGCGCTCCCGCGACAAACAGTGAAGCCCAGGTAACGCCTGGGCATGCAATGGAAAGCGACGTGAGTGAAGTCGAAATGGCTGAGTATTACGTGAAAAATATTACGGAGACAACAGTACCTGATTCTATAAATTGTGTTATTGATCTCAAAAAACAAATTACGGAATTGGAACTTTTTGTCGTGTTGAACGAGGAGGAGGACCTTGACCCATCTAAAAGAATCATCGTTGAAGAGATGAAAGAAAGAATGACGGAGATGAACGACCAACTGGACAAGTGGGCTGCAGCGCTGGGCTGTGGTAAGTATAGTTTGACTCTCCCCCCCTCCCCCCCCCACTGTAGATTCTTCGGCTGAGGCCGCTAATAATTCTAATTCAAACGCCAATAAGGCACTAAACTCAAATGATATTGTAAATGATCAATCTGCTCTAACCAACAATACTTTAAACAAAACTACTTACTCTCCTTGTAACTCAGGAGACCAGTCAGATATTGATGCCCACGAGGCTGCCAGGAAGATAGCTCTCTTAAACTTAAACAATCCTACTAATTCTACTAATAGCTCTGCAAATCAAAGCAGCATCAAACAATCCAAAAAGCGTACCCTCAGCGGTACTTTTACTGCCCGCACCTACACGGATGAAGAAGGATTTGTTCATAAGGTCACTAGGACCACGAGGAATGAACTAAATCATGAGAATTCGCTAGATCCTGAACCAGCCAATAAGAAACTGACCGGCAACGAAAAGGACGGCCCATCGACGCAAGAGTCGAACTCCACGCGGCCAGCTATACCTCCCCTGCTTATCAGTGCCAATCAACCTGACTGGCCCTCCATCCTCTATAATTTAAAAAGAATTTCTCCCAAAATTGCTCCGGTCTTAGACCGGCAATTTTTCAAAGTTTTTGTTCACACTGAAAACGAGTTCAGAGACTGTACTAACTACTTAAAAAAGACTGGCCTACAGTTCAAATCTTACACGCTGATGGAGGATCAACCAGTCAGGGTTGTTATTAGAGGCCTTCCTGTGGCCACCGACATAGCCATTATTTCCCAAGCTATGCAAGGTAAGGGCTATACTGTTCTAAATAATTTTCGGCTATCTAGAAAAGGGAGCAGACAGCCCCTCCCTCTCTACTACCTCCAGTTAGCACCCGGGACTAACCCGGAGAGTTTATATGCCATTAGCAAGCTCCTAGGTGCGGTAGTGAAATTGGAGCCGTACACCGGACGCAAGGGCTTCGCAAGCCAGTGCTATTCATGCAATGGGTTTTTCCATAGCAGTCTAGCATGCAACTTGCCGAAGCGCTGCGTTAAGTGTGCCGGTCCCCATGCCGCCAAAGACTGCAAAGCTGACTATCTCCAATGCTGCAACTGCAACGGACAGCACGCAGCCAACTGGCGCGGTTGCCCGAAAAACCCGGGCAACTCGACCGCAAATAGGAGCGATAGGGCTCCCCCTCAAAAATCAAACTACTACTCGCGCCCCCCCCCCCAGGATTAAACCCTGGGAATCAAGGCCGTCCTATTCGTGCCGCTGGCATTGTACCGAACTTAAACTTTTCTAATGTTGTTGCTGGTGTACCTCAGAACCAACCTACCCCCCCTTCCAAAAACTCCGGACAAATTGAAACTCAGTCGGTCCCAGTAGTCGCCACCCAAATTTCAAATTCTCAAGTTGATAGCACTGGTGCTATCAACTACACCGACTTCCTCCTCTCACTTTTGGCCATGCGAAACACTCACGACAAGGACTTACTCCTTGCCGCTTTTGAGCGTTCTCTTCCTGAATTGCGTTTGGCGACAACGCAAATTGACATGATATGGATTATCTACCGGAGCTACAATGCTCTGGCTAGATAAACCGCCCACCCCTGACTTTCCTTCTTGGCTGTCGCCATGTTCTCTCTTTCGGCATCCCATACCTTGCAGTCTCTCAAAGTCGGCTTCTGGAACGCCAATGGAGTGCGTCCAAAGCTGCCCGAGATGCGTGATTATGTTATAGATGAAAACTTCGATATTTTTATGGTGAATGAGACCCACCTGACCCCCCCCCCCGCCTCCCCAGCAATCTGTAATTATACAGGTTACTTCTCGTACAGAACGAGAGCTGGGGCGGCGGGGCGGAATGTCAAAGGCGGCACTGCACTCTATGTTAAAAACAACATTCCTCATCATAGGTTAAGTGTCCCGGCCTTCACGAAGCTTGAGGCCACAGCTATCAAAGTCACTATTCCAAATTTGGTCCCGATTGCACTTGCTTCAGTGTATATCCCTCCTGATAATGGTTCTAGATTATGTACTTCGGAGCTTGAAGCACTTTTAGGACTGAGCAGTAATATTATCATCGCCGGTGACCTAAATTCTCGCCATGTTTCCTGGGACATAGCTTCGAATGGAAAAGGCAGAGATCTAAAACGATTGGCTCAGTGCGCCAACTTCAGGATCGTAGCTCCGCCCACTCCCACTCACTACGGTACTGGAAGGAACCCTTCAGTTCTTGATCTGGCTCTCTTCAGAAACATTCCTTTTAATCACTCGATCAGAGTCGATTATAAATTGACGTCTGATCACCTTCCAGTGCTATTGACCCTTAACTTTGATAAACTCTCTTTAGATCACCCGGTAGAGCTACATACAAATTGGGACGATTTTCGTCACCACCTTAATACTTCTAGCACTACCCCCCCTCTCAAAATTACCAGCACGGACGATATTGATAATAGCGTCCAAGATTTTAATCACTTACTGCTAGAGGCTTATGCTGCTGCCTCGAAACCAAATCGTTCGCGTATTAACTATCACTCGTTACCGAGTGATATCAAAGCCAAAATTAAGCAGCGTAACAGGTTACGGAGATTTTGGCAGCGCAGTAGATATCCTCCATTCCAAGCGCAACTCCGTCAACGTCATAGCGAGGTCAAGTCTATGATTCAAACTCACACCCAGCAACGCTGGCGTACTCACCTTGAGGGACTCTCACCCAAGAATCACAGTCTCTGGCGAACAGCTAAAAACATGAGAACCACGAAAACAACAATTCCGCCCATTAACGGCTTACATGCTCTCGCCCAGACTGCGGAGGAAAAAGCTAATGCTATTGCAGATAGCTTGGAACTCCAATTCACTCCACACGAAGACCCAAACTTCAGCCAACTTCATGCAAGCACTTTACACGACTTCCAACAGACCAATCAGAATGCTCTAAATGTACAAGTACCAAATGACCTCGAAACTATACACTTGGCTGAAGTTCACAACATCATACGGAGCTTCAAAGCAAAGAAATCACCTGGCTCTGACAAGATCAGCAATAGAATGCTGAAAAACCTTCCTCTTCATTATGAGTGCTGGCTCACCGTGCTCCTTAATCATATGTTGGAACTTCGATACTTTCCCCAGAGTTGGAAAACTGCTGACGTAGTCCCTCTCTTCAAAAATGGTCAAAATCCTAATTCTGCTGATAGTTACAGACCAATCAACCTTCTATCTAGCCTTTCCAAAATTTTTGAGTTAGTGTTGCTTAGACGTTTGACTAGTTTCTGCAGATCGAAAGACATTTTAATTCCTGAACAGCACGGCTTTCGATCTGATTTTTCCACGCATTCCCAACTCATGCGTGTAGTAGAAACTATTCACAAAAACTCTACCAACAAGCAGTATACCAGCATAGTGTTTTTTGATATCAGTAAAGCTTTTGATAAAGCCTTTATTCCGGGTCTGCTAACCAAGCTGGTCCGACTTGGTATTTCGACACAACTTTTGGCTCTCATCAACTCGTATCTTGCTAAACGTTCTTTCCGCGTACGAGTTGAACATTCATACTCTTCTCTTCGGCCAATCAGAGCCGGGGTTCCTCAGGGCGGAAATTTAAGCCCACTTCTATTTAATCTATATATCAATGATATACCAAAGAACCCTTACGTTAAGCTGGCCATCTTTGCTGATGACACAGCCCTGATGACTAGAAGCTCCAAACCACACCACACTATTAACACACTCCAAAGATACATAAAGAATAAGCGGAGACTGAACAGGCTGATGAATCTGATGCTGAAAAGATGGAGGATATCCTCAACCTCATCAGAGGATTTATCAGCATGTTTAATCTAGATGACATAAAACGTCTGTTGATGCAGTTCGCAGAGTTGGTGCAAAAAAAGAGCGATCCAATGGTAATGGTCTTTGAGGCCCTTAAAATAATCGCGGACTTTAAAAGTAACAGTGAGAATCAAACCCGTCATGGCTAGGTCCCAAAAGGAATCAATAAAAATAATATTTTGGAATGCGAACGGCATATCTCCAAGAATAAATGAACTTAGGAACTATGTAAATGAAAATGACGTAGACGCCTTACTAATTCAGGAAACTAGAGTTAGAGAAAGTAAAAAACTAAACATAGCCAACTACTCAGGTTATCATAATCTTAGCTCAAATACTAATGCTAGGACGCCCCATGGAGGGACAGCAATATACATTAAAAGAAATATTCCCCACGAGGAACTAAAAAGCATAAATCTTCAAAGTATAGAAAATACTAGCATAACAATTAAAATTAATAATACTAGCCCGTTTATCCTAACCTCAACATATGTCAAAAATATGAGTAGAGTAGACGTAGCTGCGCAGCTGGAACTGCTTTTCTCGCGATATCCCAACACGATACTCGCAGGCGACTTCAAAGCACATCACCGAGCGTGGGGCTGTAGGAGAGCCAATGCACGCGGAACACAGATACATAGACTGCTGAACACCACAAATACTAACATTATTGCTCCGTCGACACCAACCTGCTTCTCAGGCGCCAGCGGCACATTCATAGACTTTGTCCTAACGCGAAACATAGACTACGCTCACACTATTAGTACCCTGGATGAATTCGACTCGGATCATCTACCGGTACTGGTGACATTCGACCTGAACACACCTCTTCCAGCCTCTTTGGGACAAGAGAGGGTCAACTGGGAAGTATTCAAAAGATCACTCTTCGAGCCGCACTTAGCAGTACCTAACATAATGAGCACGGCGGATATTGACTCTGCCACGCACACACTCACAACAGAAATCAAGAGAGCAATTGCCTCTGCTACAACACATCGTGAGTCTCCAAAATCACCCACACTTTCCCACCATGTCAAACAATTAGTCAGGCAAAGGAATAGAATGCGTAAGACATGGCAGGCTAATAGAGATCCCGCCCTTAAAAGGGAGCTTAACAGACTCACGAGCAAAGTCCGGGGGAAAATTGTCGCAGAAAAGCAGCAACAGTATAAAGAATTAATCGAATCCCTTAGCCCAGAAGATGTATCGCTCTGGCAATTCGCAAAAAGACTCAGGAAACCTCAAATTAAGCTTCCGCCACTAATGGATGGCGCTAAAATCGCGTACTCAGACGAGGAAAAAGCCGAGGCGCTCGCAAGCCATTATGAAAAACAATTCCAACCAAACCACGATCTAATGTGTCAGGATACCCTAAGAATGGTTAGCCAAACTTTAAATAACTTCAGGAATTCCCCGGTAACGGCTGAGATTAACCCAGTCACCCCGCAGGAGATAGTAGAAATTATCAAAAATCTCAAAAATCGTAAAAGCCCAGGGCACGACAAAATCAGAAATATTGCGGTTAAAAACCTACCCCTAAACGTAATATGTTACTTGACTATCTTAATAAATAAAATATTAAAACTAAACTACTTTCCCAAAGAATGGAAGGAAGCGATAATCATAACAATCCCCAAGCCAGGTGAGGATGCCACAATTCCAGCCAACTACAGACCAATCAGCTTGCTACCGACACTTAGTAAAATTACTGAGAAAATAATTCTTAAGAGACTGAACACGCACCTTAGTGAGAATGACATCCTCATTCCGGAGCAGTTTGGATTTCGGCCAAAGCACTCCACCACTCATCAATTGCTGAGAGTGGTAGAGTACATATCTTCTGGACTTAATAGTAAGACACCCACAGCTGCGATTTTTCTGGACATACAAAAAGCCTTTGATAAAGTGTGGCACTGTGGATTAGCATACAAATTGATCACTTTAAAAGTCCCTGACGCTCTTGTCAAACTTTTAATCTCATACTTAAATAACAGACACTTTCAAGTCAGAGTAGGAGGTAACTTATCAACACCCAAGCTCATTAAAAGTAGTGTACCGCAAGGTTCTATCCTGGGCCCGACACTCTTTAACATATACCTGAATGACATCCCCAGGACTCCAAACACAGAGCTGGCACTCTATGCAGACGACAGTGCGATACTTGCAAAACACCCTTATGTCTCAGTAATGCACAGACAGCTACAACAACACTTAGACATGCTCCAAACTTGGCTGGAAAAATGGCGAATAAAATTAAACCCCAATAAATGTCATTGGATTTATTTCTCTAGAAAACGTAAACCTCCTCCGCCTCTGTACATAAACAACCATGCCCTAAAAGCGGAAAAATCTACTAAATACCTAGGTGTAACGATAGATTCCCACCTAACCTGGAAACAGCACGTAACGAACTTAATCAAAAAAGCGTATATGGCCACAGGAGCCTTATACCCAATGATAGGAAACGGAAATCTAAGTTATCAAAATAAACTCCTAATTTATAAATCGGTCATCCGCCCGGGAATGCTGTATGCAGCACCCGTATGGGGATATGCCTGTAAAACTACAATAGACCTCCTAGAGACAAAACAAAACAAAATCCTACGGATTATCAGGAAAGCTCCCAGGTACTTAAGAAACTCGGTAATTAGGAATGACTTCAAAATAAAAACTGTTAGAGCCCAAATTAAAAAGCTAGCGCTTAAATTTTACAGAAATTTGCCATCCGTTCCAAACGAACTGTTATTCAATCTGCATGACTATGATCATCGCAAGACCAAATCTCGTAAGAGACCCCGCGCTGTTCTAAACATCGATAATCGGAATTAAAAGATCCCACCTCAAACATCTGATTTTTAAATAAAACTCGCGACTATTATTTTATAATAATAAAAAAAAAAAAAAAATATTCTAAACTCTAAACTGCCAAAACGCTAGGTAACCCTTAGATCTGCATCAACCTCCCAAACTGCTTAAACTCTAAATGTGCAACAAACTGCCACACTAGGAGCTAGGACAAATAATAAAGTAGTAAATAAAAACCTCGAACCTCCAATTAGGGTCACTGAATTAATGTCACAGTTTGACGATAAGAACCACATATTGAAACTGGAGATTAAAGGCGCTTCGCGCCTGGTGCTCTGTCTTGTACGACACTACGACCATAAAGAATAGTCTTGAGCACTGGCTCGCGGCCTGGAGAATCAAAATTAACCCGACCAAGAGTGCAGTCGTCATTTTTCGTCCGAACTACCGAGAACTTAGTACTAGTAATTTCTCCCTTAAAATTTTCAATGATCCGATCCCCTTTTCACAGTCTGCAAAGTATTTGGGAGTCATTTTGGACTCCAAATTACTTTTCGCTGAGCACATCTCTAAGAAAGTCGCAACTGCTAATAAAACCTTTACAGCCCTCCTCCCACTTCTCGGTAGAAAGTCTCACTTGTCCCTTTACAACAAACTGCTCATCTATAAACAAATCATCGCACCTGCTTTTTTGTACGCCAGCTCCATCTGGGGCTCGGCTGCAAAAACGCACATTGAGAAACTGCAAGTGTTCCAAAACAAGGTATTGCGCTGCATTGTTAATGCGCCCTGGTACATCCAGAACGAGGTGATCCATCATGACCTCAAAGTCCCACACGTTACTGGGCATATTAGGAAAACTGCACAAAATTTTTTCAAGAAGAACACTAGAAAACCCTGCCTGAGAGGTGTCGATAATAGCTACGACACTTCCACAACCTCCTACCTTGGAAAAAGAAGGCCTAGACACCTTCTTTCCGGGCCTACGGCGCCCCCGTGGAAGCGCCCCCGTGGAAGCGCCCCAGATATTCTACACCCCAGGCAGGTGTTTCCTAACCTTGTTCGCCGGACGGCGTTGAGGGCGCACTTTTTCTCTCTGGGACTGCCCCGGCAGACCCAGAGTGAAACGGAGCGTTCTGATTCGTCCTCCCTGGCGAGCCCTCAATCCTCTTTGTACTTTGCTTTGCCCGCGTCTTTAATGCCGATTCGGAGCTCAGACCCCGAGTTGTGCGGACGTGCTTTAGTATTGCTCCTGCTTTTTACAAGTTGGTGATCTTCTTGCTAGCGCTTGGGCGTGTTATATCTATTTACGATAGAGCACGTCGGGCAAAGCAATTCTACAGCTTGGTGTGTACGGACGATTCGCCATTTTGGATTTTGTGCTTTTCATTTGGGAGTGCCACGTGTGTTGTTACCACGTGGTAGTGCTATTTCTTGGAACTTCTCTACCCTGACGATATGGATTTGGAACGAGGCGACGTGGCAGCTACTCGCGATCTTGCTGGTGAGCTGGACGAGGAAAAATTCGGGCCTCTCAAGGGTGCCATGATGAATTACTGCGAAACTCTACCTGATGATGGACTGATGACTGGACTGAAGGATGAAGTCAAGAACGCCGTCAACTTCTGCACCCTGGCAGTCTACGTGATGACTCTTCACATCAGGGAGCTGCTGATGAACGGACTACTGGGACAAGAAGAGGACCAAGTCTCCAAGATTCTAGGTTCGTTACTTTCTGTGAACTCTTTTTTGTTTGCCCGGAAATTGGATAGGTTTATTGATTGTGATATTTATGAGATTTTTAAATGTGAGGGATGTAATTCTAGTGTTAAAGTCAAATGTAAAATGATAGAGCTAGGCTTAATTAAAGAAATTAAAGATGAAGATAAACTTAAAACGGTTGTAAATCCAAATAAAAAAAGAAAGATGGAGCGGCAGTCCACTAAGGATGCTCCTACTAAAAGCCATATTGTAGAAGAAAACTTAAATGTCCATGATAACATGGACTGTAATGAAATAGCTGATAATGTTGTAAATGTAACTGACAATGATTATGTTAAAACTAAGACTTACGCTGAGATTGCCGCGCAACCAGTTGTGTTTAAAAGTGCACCTAAACCTAAAACGGTCGAAAATAGTGGCAGGCTAAAAACAGTTGAGGTTGAGAAAAAAGACCCTAAAGCTGAATGCTTTTTCATCAAGTTCAATGATAATTACAAGGTTCTCCTTAAAAAACTAAATGATATCTCAGGAAATAAAGTTTCTGGCAAGCTCACAGGAGACATGTTAAAACTGATTCCAAATGACGCTGACACCTATAGGGCTGTACAGCGCCATTTAAGTAGTGAGAAAATCCCCTTCCACAGCTTAAATCTAAAGACGGAAAGGCCGAAAAAGGTAGTTCTGAAGGGACTACCAACAAATTATAACATGGAGGAAATAAAAATCACTTTAACATCCGAAGGATTAGATGTAGTCCGGGTTTCTCAACTGAGAAACACTAAAACAAGATTACCTCTGCCGATCTTCTTAGTCAGCCTTAGGCCTACGGAAGACTGGCAGAGGGTCTACAGACTAACAAGATTAGGTTACTTGGCTGTGAAGGTAGAGGCCTTCAGAGCACGGGGCTTCAAAATCTGCTACCGGTGCCAACAGTTCAATCACTCCTCGGAGAACTGCAGTATGCCACCTAAGTGCCTTAAGTGTGCTGAAGAACACTTCACACGGGACTGCCAGAGACCTAGGTCTGAGAAGGCTACGTGTGCAAATTGCAATGGAGACCACCCAGCGAACTTCCGGCAATGCCCGAAGAACCCCTGGAACAGAGGAAAGGCACCGGGGTATGCCCCCCCTCCCCAAAATCAGATACCCCCTTGGAGGCAAAAGGCCCTCGGATTAAACTCCCAGGCACCCCCTCAGGGCTCCTCGCACTCTGTGCCACAGCAAAATAGATACCAATCTTCAGCACCCACCAGATCGGTGCAAGAGCAGGCCCCCAAACCTTCGTCTTCCAGAGAATTGACTCCGGAAGAAGTAAAACTGGCTACTATAGCCATTATAAAGAGAAAGGAAGCCGAAAAAGCAAGACAGGCGGAACTAGAAGCTAAAATTGTAAATCAATATGCTAAATCAAAAGAAGAAATCAAAACGCGTGAAGCCAAAACTAAACGAGTTAGAGAAGAGCTCGCGCAAACCCAGCTGTTAGAAAAAACGGTTGAAAAAAGGCAAAAAACTACTGAGGTCCAAAAGGATGCTCACAAAAATGACCAAACCGTGGTTGAGGCTGAGGATATGGAAGCTGAGACTGAACCTGCTGGTAAAACCAATGATGAAAAGATGGATGAAATCCTCAACCTCATCAGAGGGTTTATCACCATGTTCGACCTAGATGCAATAAAACACCTGTTGATGCAGTTCGCAGAGCTAATACAAAAAAAGAGCGATCCAATGCAAATGGTCTTTGAGGCTTTTAAATTAATCGCGGATTTTAAAAATAGCAGTGAGAATCAAACCCGCCATGGCTAGGTCCCAAAAAGACAGCTTTAAAATAATATTTTGGAATGCGAACGGCATATCCCCAAGAATAAATGAACTTAGGAGCTACGTAAATGAAAATGATGTAGATGCCCTGCTAATTCAGGAAACTAAAGTTAGAGAAAATAAAAAACTAAATATAGCAAACTATATTGGCTATCACAACCTTAGCTCAAATACAACTGCTAGAAACCCCCATGGAGGAACAACAATATATATTAAAAGAAATATTCCCCACGAGGAAATAAACAACATAAATCTTCAAGGTATAGAAAATACTAGCATAAAAATTAAAATAAATAATGTAAACCCATTTATCCTAACTTCAATATATGTCAAAAACATGAGTGGTATAAATGTAGCTGCGCAGCTGGAACTGCTTTTCTCGCGATATCCAAACACAATACTCGCGGGCGACTTCAATGCACACCACCGAGCGTGGGGCAGCAGGAGAGCCAACATTCGCGGTACACAGATACACAGATTACTGAACACAACAAACACCAACATCATTGCACCGTCGAGACCAACCTGCTTCGCAGGTGCCAACGGCTCATTCATAGACTTTGTCCTAACGAGAAACATAGAATACGCTCACACTATCGATACCCTGGATGAATTCGACTCGGATCATCTACCGGTACTGGTGACATTCGACCTGAACACACCTCTTCCAGCCTCTTTGGGACAAGAGAGGGTGAACTGGAACGTTTTCAAAAGAGCACTTTTTGAGCCGCACTTGGCAGTACCCAACATTATGAGCACGGCTGATATTGACTCTGCCACACACACACTCACAACAGAAATCAAGAGAGCTATTGCCTCTGCCACAACACATCGTGAGTCACCAAAAATGCCTACACTTTCCCACCATGTCAAACAATTAGTTAGGCAAAGGAACAGAATGCGTAAGACATGGCAGGCTAATAGAGACCCTACCCTCAAAAGGGAGCTTAACAGACTCACGTGGAAAGTCAGGGATAAAATTGTCGCAGAAAAGCAGCAACAGTATAAAGAGTTAATTGAATTCCTTAGCCCAGAAGACGTATCGCTCTGGCAATTCGCTAAAAGACTCAGAAAACCTCAAATTAAACTCCCGCCACTAATAGATGGCGTTAAAATCGCGTACTCAGACGAAGAAAAAGCAGAGGCGCTTGCTAGGCATTACGAAAAGCAATTTGAACCAAACCACGATCTAATGTGTCAGGATACCCTAAGAATGGTTAGGCAAACTCTAAACAACTTCAGGAACTCCCCGGTCACGGCTGAGATTAACCCAGCCACCCCGCAAGAGATAATTGATATCATCAAAAACCTTAAAAACCGTAAAAGCCCAGGGCACGACAAAATCAGGAATATTGCGGTCAAAAACCTACCCTTAAATATAATATTTTACTTGACCACCCTAATAAACAAAATACTAAAACTAAATTATTTCCCCAAAGAATGGAAGGAAGCGATAATTATAGCGATCCATAAGCCTGGTGAGGATGCCACAATTCCAGCCAACTACAGACCAATCAGCTTACTACCGACACTTAGTAAAATTACTGAGAAAATAATTCTTAATAGACTGAACACGCACCTTAGTGAGAATGATATTATCATTCCGGAGCAGTTTGGATTTCGGCCAAAACATTCCACCACTCATCAATTGCTGAGAGTGGTAGAGTACATATCTTCTGGACTTAATACTAAGACACCCACAGCTGCGATTTTTCTTGACATACAAAAAGCATTTGATAAAGTGTGGCACTGTGGATTAGCATACAAATTGATCACTCTAAAAGTCCCTGACGCACTTGTCAAACTTTTAATCTCATACCTAAATAACAGACACTTCCAAGTTAGAGTAAAAGATAACTTGTCTACACCCAAGCTCATTAAAAGTAGTGTACCGCAAGGATCCATCCTGGGCCCGACACTCTTTAACATATATCTAAATGACATCCCCAGGACCCTAGACACGGAGCTGGCACTCTATGCAGACGACAGCGCGATACTTGCAAAACATCCTTACGTCTCAGTAATGCACAGACAGCTACAACAACACTTAGACATACTCCAAACATGGCTGGAAAAATGGCGAATAAAATTGAACCCCAATAAATGTCATTGGATTTATTTCTCTAGAAAACGTAAACCTCCGCCGCCTCTGTACATAAACAACCATGCCCTAAAAGCGGAAAAATCTACTAAATACCTAGGTGTAACGATAGATTCCCACCTAACCTGGAAACAGCACGTAACAAACTTAATCAAAAAAGCGTATATGGCCACAGGAGCCTTATACCCAATGATAGGAAACGGAAATCTAAGTTATCAAAATAAACTCCTAATTTATAAATCGGTCATCCGCCCGGGAATGCTGTATGCAGCACCCGTATGGGGATATGCCTGTAAAACTACTATAGACTTACTAGAGACAAAACAAAACAAAATCCTAAGGATTATAAGGAAAGCTCCTAGATACTTAAGAAACTCGGTAATTAGGAAAGACTTCAAAATAAAAACGGTTAGAGCCCAAATTAAAAAGCTAGCGCTTAAATTCTATAAAAATCTGCCATCTGTTCCAAATGAACTACTATTCAATCTGCATGACTATGATCATCGCAAAGCCAAATCACGTAAGAGACCCCGCGCGGTACTTAATATTGAAAATCGGAATTAGGTAAGTTCCAACTTAAATAGTTGATATTAAATTAAAACTCGATCAATGTTTTCTAAAAAATGTTTTTAAAACCTTAAACTGCAAAATTGATAGGAAATCCTTAGAACTGCATCAACTCCCCAAAATTACTCAAACTCTAAATGTGCAACAAACTGCCACATTAGGAGCTAAGTCAAATAATAAAAACAGTAAATCAAAAACCTCGAACCTCCAACTATGGGCAAATGAAATAATGTCACAGTATGAAGATAAGAACCACACCTAGAGATTGGAGATTAAAGGCGCTTCGCGCCTGGTGCTCTTTTCTGGACGAAACCCATCTGTCTGTCTTTAATGCCAGCCCAGTCACTTCACGTGCAAGCCATGCTTGCCCTGCGTTGTACATTACTGCTTACTAAAAGCACTTGCATCTTTTATTAATAAATCACTTTGTAATTTGTGTCAAAAATTTCTAATTTGTGTTAAAAACTTCTAATTGTAAACTTAATTTTAGTGTGTCCCTGAAAAGGGCCTTTCTTTTTTCGCATCTGTGACGGAACTAAATGTGATAGAAAAACTTACTTGCTCATTTTATTCAAATTATTTATTTCATTTATACCTTTTTTAAATCATTTAAGAACAACTTGTATATCATTCTTTACTGTAAATTATCATATAAACTTTAAAATAACTTATTTTAGAACTTCTGCATCTTAACTTAAATTTAACTGGCCCTGCACTCTGCAGTTTTCTATTGGCCGCCTGTCTAGGCCCCGCCCTCCCACTCTCTTTCAGCTGCCACAGCCCAGTACTCAGTCTAGTCTTCAACACCTACCAAGACGAGGATGGCACAACATCGCCATCAGTGATCCACATCGACACCATCAGAGAACTCTTACACAGCACCTCTCTCTAGGGGCGCGGTAGCCCATTGGTTAGCGCGCTGGAGTTGCACTCGGTAGGCCCGGGTTCGATTCCAGCCACTGCCAAAACTGCCGCCGTGTTCATGCGGAGTACGATCACGTTAAACATGTGGGTCCGAAAGTCCTTCCGAGAGGTTGGTGGTAGGGGAAGGAGGGTACGGTCCCTGTGGATGCCTCCTCCATTGGGTTCCGGTCTGAATTGGGTGGCACTTCCCGACCGTCCAAACAGTTACCTTACACCTTTCTGGTAGGTCGGACGGTCTGGGTTTCAACAACAACAGCACCTCACTCAGTGAAAGAGTGCATTATTGAACCATCGCATATTGCTAAAATCAGTTATAGTGGACATTTATAAATTCTGATGTGGGCGTGAGGGACTTTGTCCCATGGAAGCCCGAAATGAAGCGTCTTGGTCTTGGTCCTTTAAGTTATATATTTTTAACTTTGTATCAATTTCTGCATTAATTCTAACTTCTAAGACTACCTCAGTTTCTAGTTCATAGATGGCAGCACTGCTGCCATCTATGAACTAGAAAGTGTTCACCCCTTCCCTTAAGGAATACGGACAATGCAGTCCGTCGTCAAAGTTATTATATCCTGTAGCTCAAATGATGACATGTATTCACATCTAATATTCAGATCGGAGGTTACAGGCCTCGGGCTTGGCACTCCAGCACGGCTATGACATCACTCGACGGCTGCAAGCAAAAGGTTGACCTTTCTCATACCTGAGACAAATTTTTCTTTCATTATGCATTTTACGAATATAGGTAAAATTGAAATTTTGCTAGACTTTAGAGATATTTTTATTTGATATTTCATGGATTTTATTGTTGTATTATTAGAGGTTTTAATCTTTTTTAGTGTTCGTGATATAGTAGAAGATTTATAATATCATTCTAACACTTGTAAGAAGGTTTTGGAGTTTTTTCCTGTTTGCTGTCTTTTCCTGTTTGCTATATAATTACCTTCATACGTTTTATAATTTTATCATTTATGATAATTATATTATATTTACGTATGACATTTATGATAATTATATTATATTTTATCATTGATTAGTTTTGCTTTCTTTAGCAAAGTTTCTATTAGTTTGGTAGCAGAAGAGTCACGAGAAAATAATTAGAGAGAGTAGGAGGGGAGGGGGGGGGGGGTAATCATATATGGTAGTTTCTATTTCTCCAAATATTATATTTTCAAACGTCAATGGATTCCGGAGGATATGACCCTCTCCCTATGCGTTTCTACTGCTTGGTGGGATTCTACTGGAAGCCGAAACTGAAATATGCGCACCATCTAATTATTAGTTTAGAGTAATGTTACTTAATATGTTTTACAATTACAATTCTTTTACTCGCATAAATATCTCGTTTAAAAAAGTATTTACTCCTCCTTTGGCGTTAATTAAACATCAATAGACGTATTATCAAAGATGGAAGTAAAATAAGACTATTGACATACTTAAATCAAGTGAATCAAAAGTAATAAATTTATATTGAAATAGGCTTACATCTTCATATGGTACTGTAATCATTAACTAATTACAAAGTGATTAAAATGAAATTATGTCGTAAGAAAACTAGAAGACGAGGGGGAGGGGGGAGTAGTAAATGGCAATTGAAGAAGAGATATCCAGGTGGAAGAAATGAAAAGACAATAATCGTTACAGGTATTATATTTCATGATATCTATCTGAAAGAATTTTATTAGCAATAAAGTATTTTAAACTATCATAATGAAATGTTGTCTACTTTCCCTGCAATACATGCTGATGTATAGGAAAAGTATTGGAATTGTGTCGAAAATCACGAGTTTTCGACAGATCTACACGTTTTGAGACCTCTAGAACACAGAGTGCATACGGATGCTTGAAAATTATGAAAGTACTTGAATTTCAGAGTAACATTTTCAAGGCCTTGAAAGTACTTGAAAATTCGCATTTTCTTGGTTAATTCCTTGAAAGTGCTTAAGAAAGAGAGTGTTAAAAGTTCTCTGCAGATTCACAGCATTGTGTTTTTTCTGAGAATTTCTGCTTTCTCTGGAAATTTCCCGAGCAGTTACGCTGTCGCTGAAATTTTCCTAAGCAACATTGTTTTTTTCCAAAAAATTTCTAAACGGCTTCAACATTGAACAATAATGTTAGTTTGCTGTGATTTTTCCTCCCAGAAACGCATACAACTTCATAATATGGAAGAAATCATGTTCTTGAAATATAATTGCATGGTACTTGAAAGTCCTTGAAAAATGCTTGAAATTTTTTAAGGAAAGTGTACTCATCCTGAACACGAGAAAGCTATGTTTAACGTGACGTCTGTGTGTGTGTGTGTGATTGTGAGTGTCTCTGTGCAATGTATGTATTCACTCTAACTCAAAAACTAATTGACCAAATTTCATAAAATTTTGTAGGCGAGTTATTTGTTGGTTACCCGGGTACTGATTAGATTTTGGTGTGATTCCGGATAAAAGAACCTCTTTTTTTTGCGAAATGATCTGCAAATATCGCATGTATCCACTATAGCTAAAAAACTAATTGTGTAAATTTCACATAATTTTATATTTAAGTCATTTGTGGTCCCTGGTGCTAATTAGATTTTGGTGCAAAAAAATTAACCTGACATTTTTGGCGAAACAGTCCTCTAAAATCGACAAAATCTAAAAATAAAAGATTGCAGATGCTTAAGTGTATCAAATCAATTAAATGCTTGTTTTATATATAATTGAGGAAGAAAATAATAAGATTAAGCCCATTACACTACTGCTAGTCGTTATCGAGATATTTTAGTTTTTTCACATTTTTGCTACTTCACCTTTGAAAATACGCCCAGTGGCGCAAAATAACTGCGAAATCAGAATAATTTCAAACATAATTGTGCGTGTTATTTTAGCTACAAAACTCATTTTAAAAAATTATTGAATAAATAAAGAGAAAATGAATTTGGCTTTGTAGAGAAGTCGGGTTCTGTAGGTTTTTGAATTCAGTGCCGTTTAATACGGTAATATTAATTAATTTATTTATTAGAACAATACTTTTCAAAAATTTTCAATTCTATATCGATTAAATATGCAAAAATCCTTCAGGACACATTTTAACAATTTAGGAAGCATGGTTATCGCTGAATGTGTGCCTATAATAGAAAGGATTTAAATAAAAACAAGAAAGATCGATCATGCATAAAGCATTGATTATGAAACACTTTCCAACTGCAATGCAATTTTATTTAAACATATCTAAAATGCCATACATTCAGCGGTACTATTTTTAAAATTATCATAATACTACAATAATTTATTATATTTGAAAACTTAAAATTTCATCGAAAAAAAACGAACTTTATTCAAATGCCGTCATTGAAATATAAATCGCCTGACTCTCTATGTAAAAGCAGCAAATATTTCATTCTTACACTTTTATTACATTTCTTTCATTCATCACAGCACTACAATAATTTATTTTACTTAAAAACTTCAAACCATGGAGGTAAAAGTTATTTAACTCTATGCTTAAAACTTCGTCGAAAAAGTGTGCTAATAAAATCGTCTGCTTCTATACGTAAAATCAATGATTTTTTCATTCATATCAGGCTATATTACAGACTCCAGAGCTAAATAATTTTGCGTTAAAGAAATTCAGAAATTCTTTACAACTCATCTTGCAGATTGATGTGGTTACATTCTGCATGCCCTAGAATTAGGCTTCGTTGTAAAAATAATCAAAGTTTGATGATCATTTAAACTCAAATATATTGTAATTGTGTTGTTTCAGAATATAGACACACAGAAATTAATCAAAAATAAAGCGGTTTTAGGACGGATACAGCACTAAATATAAATTAAAAAAAACTTTAAAAATCACAATTTTGATACAAAACGGATACCATATTGTATTTTGAAGCGGGTCACGTGATCTCTTCGTATAATATGGGTATAATTATTATTTTAATTTTTATTAAAAAAGACTACAGAATACATTTTGCTGAAATTATTTTCATATTTTTTATGGGATATTTTGAATATTTTCTAAAACTTTCGAAGCAATTTGTGAATTCCTATTAGTAGACCTTGAACGCTCTCCTCATATTATATTTCGTTGGAAGACCACATTTTGAAATGAGATTAACATTTTTTATGGGATTAACACAAGGGGAGTTTGTTAAAAATTGTCATGTTTTATAAACAAAACTCCACTCAGGCCTCTAACAGATAATAGTCTGGTCATCCTTTTGAAAGGACACTTCCCGCGCTGTTCCCAACTGAGGTGTGACCGGAAGTGCATACCTCAGTTGGGAACCACGTTTGAATGTTTGATGTCACCGCGCGGACTAAAGCTCCTATAATAAAGGATGACTTCTCAAGCATATTGAAGTCCAGTCAGGTGTCTGTAAATATATGGGTTACCATATTTGGCGGTTTAATACGTGCTCCAAATATTGATTTTTACACGTTTTTGATAACGTTAACAAATTTTCAATTGAGTTATATTTCTATAAATATATATTAGATTGGAGTAACATATGTAATTACGCGACACTTATTAACAAGAATCAAGAATGATTCTCACTCTATTAAGTAAATTAATAAAATAGATGGACATTTTTTTGACAAGAACACTGTCTTATTAAAATCATGAAATACTTTGATGTATATTTCTATATCATATGTGTTACAGTTCCAACATTATACAGAAAATATTGTGGTCTTATAATGAGCTCAGAACCTAACTCTATTAGTAGACCTTGAACGCTCTCCTCATATTATAATATCTCCTTGAAAGACCACATTTTGAAATGAGATTAACATTTTCTATGGGATTAACACAAAGGGAGTTTGGTAGAAATTGTCATGTTTTGCAAACAAATCTCCACTCAGGCCTCTAACAGATAATAGTCGGGTCATCCGTTTGAAAGGACACTCCCCGCGCTGTTATCAACTGAGGTGTGACCGGAAGTGCATACCTCAGTTGGGAACCACGTTTGAATGTTTGATGTCACCGCGCGGACTAAAGCTCCTATAATAAAGGATGACTTCTCAAGCATATTGAAGTCCAGTCAGGTGTCTGTAAATATATGGGTTACCATATTTGGCGGTTTAATACGAGCTGCAAATATTGATTTTTACAAGTATTTGATAACGTTAACAAATTTTCAATTTAGTTATATTTCTATAAATATAAATTAGATTGGAGTAACATATGTAATTACGCGACACTTATTAACAAGTATCAAGAATATGATTCTTACTCTATTAAGAATATGATTCTATTAAGAATATGATTCTTACTCTATTAAGTAAATTAACAAATAGATGGACATTTTTTTTGGCAAGAACCCGGTCTTATTAAAATCATGAAATACTTTGATGTATATTTTTATATCATATCTGTTACAGTTCCAACATTATACAGAAAATATTATGGTCTTATAATGAGCTCAGAAAGAGCTTGAATTATTTGAAATACCTGTACTAAATAATGAAAAGTTGTTTTTGAAATATATATTTATGATGATATATAGTAATGTATGAAATACCCGAGGGGGGAGGAGGCGCACTTTAAAATAAAAATGTGTATTTAATTTTAAAAGTACTAACTTTTAAAGACGGGCAATTTTGTTATAAGCCTGTGAATGTATAGATTAGATAACAGCATTTAAAAGCTTAGTAATAATAATAATAAATTATATAAATATGTATTGCAAACGATATATTTTTTATGCCTTGTACAAAAGAATTGAATCACTTTAAAAGATAATATTGAGGAAATCCACAAAACTGAAGAAATCATAGCGCCAATGTATTGGGGCCAGTCATCGACTTGGCGATGAAAATATCAGTGCTGTCCCAAAGTAAATTCGTGTCATTGGGACATAATTTCTCTCAGTTTTTCGTAAAAGTTGCTATTTGATCATTCATTAGCTTTTATGATAAATATATTTCGCTTTATTTACCATTTTTGCTTATACATTTTTACATAATTATTATAACATTTATTATTACGTTTTTACATAATTATTATAATATGGTAATATTTCCAATTGGCGACAGTTTGTTGACAGTAGGATTCAACAATTTTGTGAATCATTATATTCTAAAAATGCAATAAAGTGCATAAAACTTGAAAAATGTTGCTGTAACATTAATAAATCTTTGATATATATATATAATTTGAAGCTATTATACTTTCAGTTTTGGAAGAGAGAATAACACATTCAGGATGATGCCTCGACTACAAACCACGTTTACTATGATGAGACTTAACAATTAAAAATTAGTAATAATACATACTATAGTTACCGAAATCATAAAAGAGTGTTTAAAATATATAATTTATATAAAAATAGAAGTTTCAATTGCAACGTTGTAGAATTTAACTAGCACAAGTATGCTCCTGTACCTGGTATCCAATGATTCTGCCGACTATTTATAAGCCATTTTTTTATTCCCTCTTTGTTTCTGGGAAAGCAAAATTGCCTAAACATTTTTCTAGTATGTTTAGAGGAGCTCGGTGTAGAACACCCACAAAAAATTATTTCAATAGTACTTCCTAAAGCAAAAATGCGAATAGAGCTAATACTAATGGATTATTCTTCCGGTCTAGGTAGGCTTCAATATGCTTGACGACTCAGCAGCTCGTATATATAGGTGGAGCCTTAGCGCGGACTAAGGCTCCTTTAAGTATTTTAAACTTTTATTTCCTTACGTGTTTGAAAGTATTGCAAGAAATGTCGACCCGAGGTATTGAAACATGTCGAAATTATTCGAAGAACGAAAACGAACATAATGTTATTTTTCCCGTATTTCTGAAGAATAGCCCACTTTTTGATGAAAGAATGGTTGCATAGATGTCAAATATAAGACCCTGTGAAAACTAAAAATACCAGAAATTATAGTGACCATTTTCTAAGCAGAGATTATGAAGATGATATGAAAAATCGTCTAATATCGGACTGCAAATAAGAAAAATCTGGTGTGGGCAGCACATGGCTTTCCTTATATAATGCAATGAATTTACTATATTTACAGTAAAAGAAAAATAGGTTATACTTACAGTAGATACTTATATTCTTTCCAAGATATTAAATTTTCGCCAATAAGTCGTCATTTTCATTGATTTAGCGTCATTTTTATCCATTTGGCGAGATTTTCGTTAATTTGGCAACATTTAAAGAAGTCGCCAAATTGGAAACATTCCGACAAATTCGTCGCCAAAATGTCGCCAAGCGTTATGCATGGAGAAATAAATTATTCTTATAGCAGATAAATGACTATTGGCGTTCAAATACAAAAGTATTACTCAAAGTATTTTTTCTCATAAATGGAACGAGCAAAATGACGACAATGATGTTACCAAATTTATCGCATGATATTACATACGAAAAGTGAACATGTTTCTCACCAGTTAATATTATTTTTTAATTTATGGGATTTTTTGATAAATTTATGTGAAAAATGTGCAATATCTCGAGAACGGTTCATGCTAGCGTTCTGAAGTTTATGTTAATCGTTTTCTAACGAAAAATTACATACAAATGTCTCTTTACCTAAATTTATTAAATGTTTTGATTTTTTGATGATGTTTTCAAAATTTCACTCGAAAATTTAAGAGAATTCTAAACATTTGATTGTGTTTGAAAAATAGGTTTCCAGTATTCTCGGATTGTGATTTTTGTACCAAATTTCATTCAAATCGCTCCATTCGCTTGTGAGATATCGTTTCCACAGATTCACTGACACACACACAGACATCACCTCAAAAATGTTCGATTCGTGATCAGGGATGCTTGAAACGTGCTCTCCCGTCGAAAACTCAAATTCAAATTTTTCAAATTTAAGTGGGGGGAGGGGGAGGTTCTGAACATTCGATTGTGTTTAAAAACAATAGACTTCCAGTATTCTCGGATTGTGATTTTTGTACCAAATTTCATTCGAATTGCTCCACTCGTTCGTGATATATCGTCTCCAGAGACTCACTAACACACACCACACACACACGCGCACACACACACACACGCGCACACACACACACACACATACTTTCACGCGCACACACACACACACATACTTTCACACACACACACACATACTTTCACACACACACACACATCCCACACACACACATACTTTCACCCACAGACACACAAATGTTGGATTCGTGATCAGAGATGCTTGAAATGTGCTCTCCCGCCATAGATGATGTGTTCATGGGGAATAATAATTAAGGCGATCTTAATGGCCTTCTTAATAGCGTTAACGGATTTTATCCCTCCATAAATTTTTCTACCGAATATGAGTGTGGGTGTCTTTGCCTTTTCTTGAGATTTTGGTTTCCCATGACACTATGACACTAATGGTTTCCGTACCTCTGTCTTTCATAAACACACTTTTAATAATTTTCGTAGTTCCGCTAATTCGTTCCACCCTATTTCTTCTTAAAAAGCATCTTTTTCTGCCTATTTTACTAGTGATTTTAATGTATGTTCATATATTAATAGACGAAATTAACTTTATCTTTAGCCTTGGCTACGAAGCTGCCTATTCCTTTAGGGGTTTTTTAACACTTTACAACAAAGTTGAAAAGTGTTTATGACTTTGTTCATTCTGTCTGTCTGTCTGTCTGTCTGTCTGTCTGTCTGTCTGTCCGTTAGCACGATAACTGCCGTAAAAATGAGTTTATCAAAATGAAATTTTAGTATGTTGTTCAGACGGTCTGTAGGACCTATGGGAATATAAATAAATAATATCACCCAATTAGTTTTTTATTGAACACGGGTTGAAAAAATGAAATACATTGAACCCTATGGGACCTAATTTTTCAAAGATTTTTTAAGTAAATTTAAAATTCACGAATTGCTTCGAAATTTTTAGGAAATATTCACATTATCCCATAGAATATATAAAAAAAAATTCAGTAAAATATGTTAAGTAGTTTTTTAATTAAAAAAATTATTTAATATAGGGAAAAAAACAAATTCAATTAAATTCTGACTTTGGAGTATCTTCCAGAAAGAAAAGAGAGAGATATTATATAATAAATATCTCTCCATTTGTTTAAACGTTTTGCATATGGGAGTGGCTTCTTATTTTAAAATAAATTTGGTAGATAACAATTTTTCATTTTTTTTAAATTTTATATAACTCTTCATGATAAATTTAATTGATGGCATTTTAAATGCACTTTCCTACATCCTAGAGAGTTAAAATTTGGTACACAGCTTAAATTTGTTGAACATTTTATTCGACAAAAATTTGATGGATCTTTAAATATAGATCATACATTTTTTTCGAAATGGCCTGAAAATAATCCCCGTTCACTTCTATAAATCATTGGTGTAATATTGTTAAAAATTCTGATGTGGACAGCACATGTCTTTCTCTGCAGACTCATATTCGTTCTCTTTATTTATTCAATGATAATTTGTGTTTATCTGCACAACATAAGTATTTTAAATGACATTGAATTTACACGTTAAACTTAAATTTGGTTCTCATTTGATAGCTGGACTTATTGTCAAAGGTGGCGTAGCGAAAACGCGAAAAAACTAGAATATCTCAAGAACGGCTAGTCCTAGAGTAATGGGGTTAGTCTTATTCTTTTTGTTGTCAAAAATCACATATAAAATAGGAATTTAATTGATATAATTGAGCACACGTAGTCTTTTATTTTTATATATAACGATTTTTGCTGGCCATTTCGCAAAAATAGCCCGTTCCTTTTTCCCGAATAGTAGTAGAATAACCTACAAATGATTTATATACAAAATTTTGTTAAATTTGGTATATAAATCACTTGTAGGTTATTGAAATATTATACTCCAAATTTTGTTAAATTTGGTTCATTAGTTTTTAGCTAGAGTGGATAAAGGCAATTTCTGCGGCCATTTCGCAAAGAAGGCAGATTCTTTTATTACGAATCGTACTATAATCTAATGAACACCAGGATTTCCCACAAAACACATACCTACCAAATTGTATGAAATTCGGTCCATTAGTTTTTCAATTAGAGTGGATGTAATATCCACACAGACACACAGATACACCCTTACACACACAGACGTCTTCCTAAAAGTAGTTTTTTCGTGTTCTAGAAGTCCCAAAACGTGTAGATCCTTTGAAAATTCGAGTTCCGATCTTCGGCACGATTCCAATACTTTGAGTACATACACATACACATATATATTATCTGTGTATTATCTGTGTATCTAAATTCCGTGCCTATGCAATTACAATAGTTGTGATTTTAAATGATCCCTAAACTTCTATTATTTCTTCAAGGAAGCCTAATTTTAACATATGCAGAATGCAAATATCTCAAGCGATTGTAAGATGAATTACATAAGAATTGCTGAATTTTTTTCACACAAAATTATTTAGCTCTGGAGTCTGGAATACAAGTTATATGAATGAAATATTCATTGATTTTGCATAAAGAATCAGATGATTTATATTTCGATACAGTTTTAAGTATTTAAGTATAATAAATTACTGTAGTACTGTGATAATGTAAAAGAAATTACCACTGAATGAATCACATTTTAGAAATTTTTAAATGAAATTACATTTCAGTTGGAAAGTGTTTCATAATCAATGCTTATGCATGATTGATCTTTCTTGTTTTTTATATATATTATTACTGGAATGTATACTTATCATATGACGGAATTAAAAATTTGCAAATCATTGCCTTCCATTTAGCGTTATTTTTATCAATTTTGTGACATTTTTATCAATTTGGTGACATTTTTATCAATTTGGCAACATTTTCATCGATTTGGTAATAATTTAAAAAGTCGTCAAGTTTGCGATCTCCCGCAAAATTTTTTGCCAAACATTACGGACGGGCGGAGAAATGGGCTATTCATATGGTCCTTTGTTATGTTATTTCCAAGATATTGAATTTTCATCCATTAGTCGTCACTTTCATTGATTTAAAGTCAATTTTATCAATTTGGCGACATTTTCGTCAATTTAACAGCATTTAAAAAGACTCGTCAAGTTGGCGATATGCCGCCAAAATTCGTTGCCAGAATTTCGCCAAGCGTTACAGACGGAGAAATAGGTTACTCTTATAGTAGTATGTTATATTTTTTCTAAGATATTGAATGTTCATCAATTAGTCGTCATTTTAACCAATTTGGCTACATTTTTATTAATTTGGGGACATTTTTATCAATTTAGCGAAATTTTCATCAATTTGGCAACATTTAAAAGACCTCGCCAAGTTGACGATATTCCGCCAATTTCGACACCAAAATTTCGCCAAGCGTTACCCAGAGATAGATGGATAAACAGACAGATAAATCAAGGTGTTGATATTATAAATTATTATAAACACATTAAACATCCTACGGGTGACCAGTATTATTTTATAATTAAATATCAGTATTAGAAAATATTGTTTATATCATAGAATAAGAGAAAAGGGAAAAGCCCCTACACATGAAAATGCCATAATGCTTTGATAATTATATCAAGATAACACTAGCGTTACTAAAGTCCCATTTGTGCTTATTTGACACAACAGAAAGGAATAGTGTTTAGTATATGCATTTTTAATTATTTTTCAATTAAAATTTCTAAATTATGAAAGGAAGTAATAAGTATTTTTCCTAATTCTTAAACAGGATACAGAATATATTGTGACAAAATTAAATTGAATAGTAAAATAAATGTAAACATGTAGGATTCTTATACTTTGAGATTTAATTTGCATTGTACTAATATATTTTCCTGTAAAATTAATTGTTTAAATTTTAAGAATCTGGTATGTGGGCAGCACATAACTTTCCCTACAGACTCCGATTCATTTTCTCTTCCAGTCTTTCGTAATTCATTAAATTGAGCTTAATGACACAAAATAGCACCAATAATTTTTTTTTTAAATTAGACTGAATTTACAGTTAAAATTTCATTTTTGTTTTCATTTGGCGACTGGGTGTAATTTCAAAGGCGGCGCTGCAAAAAAAGCATAAGAAATTAGTTGTTAAACGGTCGGTTCTACAGTTATGGGTTTGATCTTATTTTGTTCGTCGTCAAAAACAGCGTTTACAATAAACATTTAATTGATACATTTGAGCATATTTAGTCTTTTATTTTATATTGTAATGATTTTTGCTGATCATTTTATAGAGAAAGGTAGGTTTGTCTCTTCGGAATGGTATCAAAATCTAATCAGCACCAGAATAACCCAAAAGTAACTTATATAACAAATTTTGTGAAATTTCGTCGAGTGGTTTTTGAGCTAAAGTGGATACATACATTGCACAAACAAACACACACGCACATACATACAATCTCACACGTACACACGCGCACGCACACACTCTCACACGTACACACACACTCTCTCTCACACACATACACACTCTCACACGCACACATATACACACCCACACGCACACACACACACACACACACATGCACTCACGCAACGCTAAATACAGTTGTTTCGGGTTCTAGAGTGCTCGAAGCGTGTAAATCTGTAAATAACTCGAGCTACAATTTTTGACACAATTCCAGTCCATCCCCCATACAATGTGAGAGAAATAAAAAACAATTTTAATAAATAAAATTTAATTCAATACTGGCATTTCGCTATAGAGATTCATTCAATGCTGTGGAGCTTTTCTAACCCCGATGTCACCTGAATTATAGAATGCCACCTGATCTATAGTCGATTCCACGTAAAAGATAGAAGTTTTATCCCCTTACCTTTAACTTCATGGTTCATATATAAAATAGTTATTTTAAGAAAATGCCACATAAATCGTGCTAAATGTTACTAAAATAAAATAATTTGTTTTTAATTTTTCATTATAGATATGTAGAACTCTCACAGTTAAAAATGAGTTGTTAGAAATTGAAAACTTACAGAAAGTTATGGCTTGACCATGTTAAATTTGTTATCACGCCATTTTTCTCGCCCATTTTTTCTGGGTTTTATTCGATTCCTTCTCTTTCCTCTCAGAAGGCATTACCACTGTTACTTACATTTGAGAAGTCGTTAGCACGTAATAAACTCATTTAGCGCGTAACTCTTGATTTGTTCCCTCTGAAGAGGAAACTTGTAACTAGATTTCCGAACGATTGTCTATTTTTACTTTCCCTGCAATACATGGTAATGTATAGCAAAAGTATTGGAATCATGCCGAAAATCGCAACTCGAGTTTTCGACGGATCTACGCGTTTCGAGACCTCTAGAATACGAAAAAAGTAATTTTAGCGTGACGTCTTTGTGTATATCTGTATGTGTGTCTGTATGTGTGTCTGTGTGTCTGTATGCGTGTCTATGCAGATTTTGTATCTACTCTAACTAAAAAACTAATTGATCGAATTTCATAAAATTCGGTAGGTGAGTCCCTTGTGGGCGAATCTGGTACTGATTAGTTTTGGGTACGACTCGGGATAAAATAACCCGCCTTTTATTTTGCGAAATGGCTCGCAAAAGCTTGTATCCACTCTAGCTGGAAAAGTACTGGACCGAATTTCACAAAATTCGGTAGATAACTCACTTGTGGATGACCCTGTCGCTAATTAGATTTTTGTACGATTCGGAAAAAAATAACCTGCCTTTTTTTGCAAAATGGCCCGCAAAAATCGCCAAAATTTAAAATAAAGAACTACGTATGCTCAAATATATCCATTAAATGCTTGTATAATACGTAATTATTAACGAAGAAAAGAATAAGATCAACCCCATTACACTAGGACTAGCCGTTCTCAAGGTATATCAGTTTTTTCGTATTTTCTCTACGCCACCTTTGAAAATAAGTCCAGTTATCAAATGAGAACGGAAATAGAATTAAAAGTGAATTAAATTTAATTAAAATAAAGAGCACGTGAATGTAAGTCTGCAGGGAAAGTCATGTGCTGCCCACATCAGATTTTTAATTTCCCTACAATACATGATAATGTATAAGGAAAATATTAGAATCGTGTAGAAAATCTCAATTCGAGTTTTCGATGAATCTAAAAGTTTTGGGACATCTAGAATACGAAACCCATTCTAAGCGTGATATGTGTGTGTCGAAAGCCCAGACCATCCGACTCGTCCAAGGACTTAGAGTACTTTTGTGGATGGCCGGGTGATATGTGTGTGTTGAGACCCAGACCGTCCGACCTACCAGAAAGGTGTAAGGTAACTGTATGGACGGCCGGGAAGTGCCACCCAATTTAGACCGGAACCCAGTGGGGGAGGCATCCACAGGGACCGTACCCTCCTTCCCCTACCACCAACCTCTCGGAAGGACTTACGGACCCACATGTTTAACGTGATCTTACTCCGCATGAACACGGCGGCATTTGTGGTAGCGTGCAAATCTAGCGCGCAAACCACGGGGATAATGCACCCGAGATGGCCAACAGCACGCGGTGTTCCGAGGTGGTCACCCACCAAGTACTAACCGCGCCCGATGCTGCTTGACTTCGGTGATCTAACGAGAACCGATGTTTTCAGCACGGTACGGCCGTTGGCCTTGATATGTGTGTGTGTATGAGTGCAATGTATGTATCCAATTTAACTCAAAAACTAATTAACCAAATTTCATACGTATCATTTCATTTGGTACGATTCGGGATAAAAGACTTTTCTGCAAAGTGGCCCAAAAAAGTCGTATGTATCCACTCTAGCTAAAAAGCTAATTCATCAAATTTCACAAAATTTCGTAGATAAGTCACGTATAGGTTACCTTGGTATTGATTAGATTTTGATACGATTCTTAAAAGCAGAACCAGTCTATTTTGCGAAATGGCGCGCAAAAACCGTCAAACTCTAAAGTAATAGACTACGTATCCTGAAATGTATAAAGTAAATGCTTCTTTTATACGTAATTTTTAGCGATGGAAAGAAAAATCTGATGTGGTCAGCACATGACTTTCTCTGCAGACTTATATCCACGTTATCTATATTTTAATTAAATTTAATTCACTTTTAATGCAATTTTCGTTCTCATTTGGTAACTGCGCTTATTTTCAAAGGTGGAGTGCAGAAAATACGAAAAAACTAACATATCTCGAGAACGGCTAGTCCTATTGCAATGGGACTGGTCTTATTCCTTTCATCGTTAAAAATTACGTATGAAACAAGCATTTAATGGATATATTTGAGCTTACGTGGTTTTTTATTTTAGATTTTGAGATTTTTGCGGGCCATTTTGCAAAAAGAGGTAGGTTAGTTTTTCCGAATCGTATCAAAATCTAATCAGCACCAGGGTAATCCACAAGCGACTTGTCTACCGAATTTTGTGAAATTCAGTCCATTCGTTTTTCAACCGGATTGGAAACAGAAAATTTTTGAGGGCCATTTCGCAAAACAGGTGGGTTCTTTTATCCCGAATCGTACTAAAAACTAATCAGCACCAGGGTCACACTCAAGTGACATACCAACCAAATATTATGAAATTCGGTGCATTAGTTTTTGAGTTATAGTAGATACATACATTGCACAGACAGACAGACGCACAGACACACAAACAGGCGTCACGCTAAAAATAGTTTTTTCGTATTCTAGAGGTCTCGAAACGTGTAGATCCGTCGAAAACTCGAGTTGTGATTTTCGGCATGATTCCAATACTTTCCCTATACATTACCATGTATTGCAGGGAAAGTAAAAATACATTAGAGCAAACTACTGTAAGGCATGCCAACAAATAAGTTTTTAAGTTAGAGTGGATACAAAATCTGCACAGACACACATATAGACACACATACAGACACACAGACAGACATACACAAAGACGTTACGCTAAAAATAGTTTCTTCGTATTCTAGAGGTCTCGAAACGTGTAGATCCGTCGAAAACTCGAGTTGCAATTTTCGGCATGATGCCAATACTTTCCCTATACATTACCATGTATTGCAAGAAAATAATAAAACCAACACCATTACGCTAATACGAGTCATTCTCGAGGTATTTTAGTTTTTTCGCGTTTTTGCTACGCCACCTTTGAAAATGCGTCCAGCTACCAAATGAAAACGGAAATTGAATTAAACGTGCAAATTCAATGTAATTTCAAATAATTATGCGTGTTATTTTGCGCAATAAAACTCAAATTACTGAGTTATTATAGAGATAAGGAAAAAATAAATTTGAGTTTGTAAGGAAAGCCATGTGCCGCCCACATCAAGCACTTTATATTTTTTGCTGCAGCTTGTTTACGTTGTTATCTGTTTATAATATGGATATGTATTTTTAATGTGGGAAATGGTCAAAAAGCTATTGGAGTCAGCGCCGAATCTCGAAATCAAAACTAAGCCATCGTACCCTACTTAACTGCCCTATTAAAGTAAGTGCACCAAACGTTACAGTTGAACATTTTAGAAGTTGAATAAGAGAAAGTAGTTATTACGCGTTTCGCTGAGAAGGTGACATAGTCCGATATTTGGAACATACACCACTGAGTGGAGCCTATAATGCTACAGATTTGGTTAGACACTTACAACTGAGATTTAATAAAAATGTGGAATATTTTATTAGACATCATTGGAAATGATATGAGAATAATATTATAAAGAAGCCCTTCTCTTTGTCTATCCCACTTGGCGACAATTTTGAAACTTGACTACAAATTCTGAGCAATATCTCCAACTTAGCAACTTTTGGAAAATGTCGCTAAAGTGCCGATAGTTCAATTTTTGGGAAATTAAATTTTATTTCATTGATATTCCCTGTCGCTTATAATGAGTTTCATTGTTCTAAACATACTTTCATTGATGGAACTAGAAGTGATTCAAAATATGATGAATTTCGATTCAAAATATGAGTTTCATTGTTCTAAACTTAATTTCATTGATGGATCTAGAAGTGTGGTACTTTTGATTCAAAATATGAGTTTCATTGTTCTAAACCTACTTTCATTGATGGAACTAGAAGTGTAGTACTTTTGATTCAAAATATGAGTTTCATTGTTCTAAACTTACTTTCATTGATGGAACTAGAAGTGTAGTACTTTTGATTCAAAATATGAGTTTCATTGTTCTAAACTTACTTTCATTGATGGTACTAGAAGTGTAGTACTTTTGATTCAAAATATGAGTTTCATTGTTCTAAACTTACTTTCATTGATGGAACTAGAAGTGTAGTACTTTTGATTCAAAATATGAGTTCCATTGTTCTAAACTTACTTTCATTGATGGAACTAGAAGTGTAGTACTTTTGATTCAAAATATGAGTTTCATTCTTCTAAATTTCATTGATGGAACTAGAAGTGTAGTACTTTTGATTCAAAATATGAGTTTCATTGTTCTAAACTTACTTTCATTGATGGAACTAGAAGTGTAGTACTTTTGATTCAAAATATGAGTTCCATTGTTCTAAACTTACTTTCATTGATGGAACTAGAAGTGTAGTACTTTTGATTCAAAATATGAGTTCCATTGTTCTAAACTTACTTTCATTGATGGAACTAGAAGTGTAGTACTTTTGATTCAAAATATGAGTTTCATTCTTCTAAATTTCATTGATGGTACTAGAAGTGTAGTACTTTTGATTCAAAATATGAGTTTCATTGTTCTAAACTTACTTTCATTGATGGAACTAGAAGTGTAGTACTTTTGATTCAAAATATGAGTTCCATTGTTCTAAACTTACTTTCATTGATGGAACTAGAAGTGTAGTACTTTTGATTCAAAATATGAGTTCCATTGTTCTAAACTTACTTTCATTGATGGAACTAGAAGTGTAGTACTTTTGATTCAAAATAAGAGTTCCATTGTTCTAAACTTACTTTCATTGATGGAACTAGAAGTGTAGTACTTTTGATTCAAAATATGAGTTTCATTCTTCTAAATTTCATTGATGGTACTAGAAGTGTAGTACTTTTGATTCAAAATATGAGTTTCATTGTTCTAAACTTACTTTCATTGATGGAACTAGAAGTGTAGTACTTTTGATTCAAAATATGAGTTCCATTGTTCTAAACTTACTTTCATTGATGGAACTAGAAGTGTAGTACTTTTGATTCAAAATATGAGTTTCATTCTTCTAAACTTAATTTCATTGACGGAACTAGAAGTGTTGTACTTTTGATTCAAAATATGAGTTTCATCGTTCTAAATTTAATTTCATTGATATACTCTGTCGCTTTGTGGGAACTAGAAATGTAGTACTCTTGATTCAAAGTGTAATGAGTTCCATTGTTTCTGGGACTGGTATGTTTTATTAGGGGGTATATTGTATCGTAAATGAATTGCTTTTTCTTAGAATTTGCTAATTGCTACGTTTCGTTAGTGGGTAGTACATTAATTAACAAATATGTCTGGAAAATGTCTTGATTCGCACATATTCTGGAATATTAGAAGCGCAGACGCTGCAGGCAGGGAGATAGTAAAGAATCTCTAACGTAACTTTATGATGGACGTAACATCCAATCTCCCATGTTTCTCCCAAATCTTGTTAGCAATTCCGGCATTGAATTTATAAAATTCCGAGAAACGCGATCGACAACGCCACTCCTGGTGTGTAAGTGGGAGGATTGCAGAATACTACAAATCAAATTTCTTTTCTCCTGCACAACTCATACTTTCAAAAATTCTTTCCTGTTTCGAAAAGTTCTATCTTTGCAACGGAACTATTGTTCCACTGACTTATACGACAGCATAGGAAATCGATGGGGCGCCCTTTCTAACGGAAATCAATCTGGCTACTTCCGTTTGAGGTCTGCAGTGGGGGCTTGAACCCTACGGGAATGTACGGTGGCGTGATTTTATTTCGTTGTTCAGTAAATCACTTGTCTGTAAAAGCGTTCAGTAAATCGCTGTCAGTAAGTGAATGAGCGGTTTCTGTTAATCACCAAAACTAATTTTGAAAAGTCACTTTTACGGAATTCCTTGTTGAAATCTGGAGTGAAGAACAACTAGAGGAACGTAAATAAGCACAAACAGCAAAATAATGCAGCATACAGTTGTTTCGATAATACTTTGGATCTTCTTCGTCAGGTCAAGAAAACTAACAAACCCGAAGTCCAAAAGAGGAATAGGCACGGAAGCGTGAAGAAGTTTCGTACAGGACAGAGCACCATGCGCGGAGCGCCTTTAATCTCTAATCTCAATACAAGGTTCGTATCTTCATGCTGTGACATTATTTCATTGACCCATGATATGGAGGCTCGAATTTTTTTTTATTCATTTACTATTTTATTTTTGACTTAGCTCCTAGTGTGGCAGTTTATTGCACATTTGGGTTTAGTCAGTTTGGGGGTTAATGCACATCTTAGCAATTTGGCAGTTTAAGGGTTAAGAATATTTTTTAAAGTTAAAAATATTGATCGCGATTTTTAATTAATTTCAGTTGCTAATGAAGGGGTTTACCTAAATTCGGTTATTCAAGGTTAAGTACTGCAAGGGGTCTCTTACGAAATTTGGCCTTGCGATGATCATAACCATGCAGATTGAATAATAGTTCATTTGGAACAGATGGCAAATTTTTGTAGAATTTAAGAGCTAGCTTTTTAATTCGGGCTCTAACAGTTTTTATTTTGAAGTCATTCCTAATCACCGAGTTTCTTAAGTATCTAGGGGCTTTCCTGATAATCCTTAGGATTTTATTTTGTTTTGTCTCTATGAAGTCGGTGGTAGTTTTGCAGGCATATCCCCATACTGGTGATGCATACAACATCCCAGGCGGATGACCGATTTGTGTATTAGAAGTTTATTTTGATAATTAAGATTTCCATTTTCTATCATTAGGTATAAAGCTCCTATGGCATTATACGCTTTTTTGATTATGTTTGTTTCGTGCAATTTCCAAATTAGGTGGGAGTCTATCGTTACACCTAGGTATTTCATTGATTTTTCCGCGCGTAGTGCTTGGTTGTTTATATTCAGAGGCGGCGGGGGTTTATGCTTCCTAGAGAAGTAAATCCAATGACATTTATTGGGGTTTAATTTTATTCGCCATTTTTCCAGCCATTTTTGGAGTATGTCTAAGTGTTGTAGCTGTCTGTGCATTACTGTGAGATAAGTGTGTTTTGCAAGTATCGCACTGTCGTCTGCATAGAGTGCCAGCTCGGTGTTTGGAGTCCTGGGGATGTCATTCAGGTATATGTTAAAAAGTGTCGGGCCCCGGATAGATCCTTGCGGTACACTACTCTTCATGAGCTTGGGTGTAGATAGGCTATCTTTAACTCTGTCTTGAAAGTGTCTGTTATTTAAGTATGAAATTAAAAGTTTGACTAGTGCGTCAGGGAATTTTAGAGTGATCAATTTGTATACTAAACCACAGTGCCACACTTTATCAAAGGCTTTTTGTATATCCAGGAAAATTGCAGCTGCGGGTGTCTTGGTATTTAGTCCAGAAGATATGTACTCTACCACTCTCAGCAGTTGATGAGTGGTGGAGTGTTTTGACCGAAATCCAAACTGCTCCGGAATGATAATGTCATTCTCACTAAGGTGCGTGTTCAGTCTCTTAAGAACTATTTTCTCAGTAATTTTACTAAGTGTTGGTAGTAGGCTAATTGGTCTGTAGTTGGTTGGAATTGTGGCATCCTCTCCTGCCTTATAGATCAGTATAATTATTGCGTCCTTCCATTCTTCAGAGAAATTGTTTAATTTTAGTATTTTATTAATTAAAATTGTCATGAAAAAAATTATATTTTAGGGCCGGTTTTTGACCGCTACGTTCCTGATTTTGTCGTGGCCTGGGCTCTTACGGTCCTTTAAATTTTTGATATTTCGACTATCTCTTGCTGTGTAGCTGGATTACTCTCAGCCGTGACCGGGGAGTTTCTAAAGTTATTTAGTGTTTGCCTGGCCGTTTTTAGGGTGTCCTGACACATTAAATCGTGGTTTGGTTCGAATTGCTTTTCGCAATGATTTGCGAGCGCCTCGGCTTATTCTTCATCTGAGTACGCGGTATTATTGCCATCTAATAATGGAGAGAGTTTATTTTGCGGTTTTCTATATTTTTTGGCGAATTCCCAGAGCGACACGTCTTCTGGGTTAAGCGATTCAATTAACTCTTTATACTGTTGCTGTTTTTCCGCGACGATTTTTTCCCTGACTTTACACGTGAATCTGTTAAGCTCCCTTTTAAGGGTAGGGTCTCTATTAGCCTGCCATGTTTTTCTAATTCTGTTCCTCTGTCTTACTGATTTTCTGGCATGGTGGGAAAGTGTGGGTGTTTTTGGTGACTCACGATGTGTTGTAGCAGAGGCAATTTCTCTCTTGATTTCTGTTGTAAGTGTGTGCGTGGCAGAGTCAATATCCGCTGTGCTCATTATGTCAGGTACTGCTAAGTGCGGCTCGAATAGTGCTCTTTTGAATACGTTCCAGTTCACCCTCTCTTGTCCCAGAGAGGCTGGAAGAGGTGCGTTCAGATCAAATATCGCTAGTACCGGTAGATGATCAGAGTCGAATTCATTTAGGGTATTCATAGTGTGAGTGTAGTCTGTGTTTCTTGTAAGGACAAAATCTATGAAAGAACCATTGCCGCGTGTGAAGCAGGTTGGACTCGATGGTGCAATAACTAACTACTTTCTACATACGCGTTTCATGCATCACTAACGTCGATTCCTGCTAATTCGACAATATTCTACAACTTTGTAATTCCACTGCCTAAACCGGAGGACTGGCCAAAATGACTGAGCATCTTCCGGCCGGTACAACTTTATAATTAACATTTTTTATGCGAATAACATCTATGTTTGGGGGTATCTGGTTTGGGGGGTATCTATGTTTGGGGGTAACATCTATGTTTGGGGGAAAAAGGAGCGTTACGAGAAATGTAAACATTTTGGACGCTCATATCTCCGAATCTAGTATATATAAATCTAAACCATGTTTACTTGTTTTGACGGAAATAGAGGACAGATAAAGAATACATAAAAATATTCTCAACATTTTAATATTTTGAATTTTATGTTTGAAAAAACCTATCCTACCGAGGTTTTTTTTTTTCATTTTTGCTTAATTTCACTCAAAATACCTTCGAAATTATAAATAGTAAACGACAAAACTATGCATAATCGTCTTGTCAAATTAAAGAAGATTGAAAATTTTTCATTTTGCAAGTTTGTAATGCCTATATCTCAAAAACTAAAAGCAACCAGCTATGAACAATAAGCAAGAAATTGTAGCTCTTGGAAAGCCCTTTAAGTTTATGTAATTGGATTTTGGATCGATCTCCTAGTTTTTTAAACAGAGTGGTTATAATTTCGATATTTTAGTATCGTAACCTGGGTTTTCCAATGGGCGGGAAAGCTGTAATACTTAAAATGTCAGGATTGTTGCAGCTCATTCTGTTTTCTTACCCTTTAGTGAAATATTTGTGTATAAGCACAAGATGTTTTATTTCGTTTAAAAAATATCAGGATGTTAAATGAACTTAAGGATTCTAAGAATGTTTAATGGTAAGATTTTAACAGAATCGCCGGAAATATACGTATGTATTCAAGTACTTATATATGTGCCTTCAAGCAAGTTTATAGATTAACTTGAATGTACAATATTGTCGGATAAGTTTAATTTATATAACGGAAAGCGAGTTAGTAAAATAATTCGATAATTTGACGGGAAATCTATGTTTGGAGTATCCAGATGAAATCGGGGCGAAAACAAAAAATGCTAGCTATTTATAATTAGTTAGCGATTAATTTATAGTGCTTTGAAAACCAGTCAATGAAATACAGTCTGAAAATTGTCGGATAAACTTATTAAATTATACTTAAGTTTTATTTCACAAAATGCTATTCAAGCAAAACCAGTTCGGCTACATCGGACTGGAGCCACAGCCTATTATTTCTATCTCGGTCTCAAGGTCTCAAGGACAAATTAAGGGAGTACCTAGGACAGCAAAATACTGCCTTTAACCTCCATATAAAAAAGCTGGGAAATAATAACGAGAACGATTTTTAACATGAGAGAATTTAGAGAGCAGGAGCAGTGTTATTTCTATCTCGCTTTGTTGGCGAGTTCATATTTCCAACTCCTTCAATTCTCCACTAGGGGGCGCTGTAAACACGTTTATTTCATCGGAAAGGGTTTTTATACTGTAGACAAATGTGTAAACTTATAGAGTTTTCAGTTGAAGCTGAGGTTCTCAAGGTCTATTTTGGAAACACTTTATAGTTAGGAAGGTCACGATTTTACTGCTTATTCTTATCAACGTATCCACAACGAGATTTTGCAATTTTTATGATACCATGGGTGTTGCAAACGATATGTGCTTGATTAATATTTGTGCAAAATAACAAAAATACATAAAGGCCTAATGGAATAATGTAGAAAAATTATTTATAACCGCTTAATCGTGTCATTTATTTAATACTCAGAACAGAAGTCTAGAATTGCATTCTTTTTCCCTTAACGATCAGAAATGCTAGCATTATTGCCCACCCTCAAAAGAAAAAGTAAATCAACATCTGCTTCGTATAGAAAAAGGTCACACCGAAAAGAAATTGAAAACTATTTCGGTCAAAATGACTTTCTAAATGCTTAATGTCGTTTTAACACTACGCAGACTGCCAAAATGGGATATCATAGCGCTGCATTATCGGGAAAATAATCATAAAAATAATTTCCAAAATGAAAAAAAAATATCGGAAAATGAGCAGTTTTAGATATAGATGATTCGCGATGCTGTTTCTATCAGAAATAGCATGCAATAATCTTTGAAAAGCTTTTTCGAAAAGCTAAATGGGACAGGGGCTTTTAAAACATCGATAAATTAGGCTTTTAAAGTAATGTGCGGGTCTTTATATAGCAAACATTAATCTCTCAGGAAGTATTATCAGATTTTATACGATACTCGAAATTTTTTTTTCTTCGAGATATTTTAAGATATTTTTCTTTTCTCCTAAACAAATCGGACCGTTGCAAAAATGTTTAAATTGTTTTCAGATATGAAATCATTAAATAATGATTTTCTATATAAAATTACATACTTATATATACCTCTACGGAAGTGGTTAATATACATACATATTGGTTCGTGATCGCATTTTATATTTATATACGTATATTTTCAGAAAAGATTACCCCTTTTGTGATTTTTGAAATTTTTCAGTATTAACACTCAAATCTGTTTTATTTTGCAATCTTACATAACAAAAGAAGATGTCTGTCTGTTTTTTCTGTAGTGTAAAATCTAAGCTTCGGACAGCCGTGAAATCCGTTACAGAGTTAGCTGAATTCCCGATGCGACAGATTTTGCCAAGAGTTTTATTTATTTATTTTGTTTTAATTCATGAACATTTAAAGCCAAAGGATGAACATTTAAAGCTAAAAACCTGTTTAAATTTGAAATTCAAAATTATTTTTATTTCGTTTAGAGGTTGAAAGTGTTGTTTAAGTGCTAAAATTTAAATAATGAATTTTGATGAAAGTGTTGAATTTTATTACAAGTACTCTATGAATATTTTTTATATTTTATATCTGAGGTAAGGGAACTTTTTCATTTTTGCAACATCAAGTGTTTTCATTTATTTGTGGTGCGCTTATTTGACGTATCAAAGAAACTTATTTAGGACGTATTAAAGGAGAATATTACTCCCGCGTTGTATAATTGGCATGGTTGCGCATGAAATAAAAAAGGAGCGCACTAATGATTTTTTTTTAAAATCAGGTGATTCAGAAATTGGGGAATACTTGTATCATATCTATTATTGTTTATGGTTCTTGAACTGTTTATCTATCACCGTTGGCGAACTTTAAGTATTGTTGGCACAATTTTTTTTCTCGATCATGGTTGCCAGAAAAACGTAACAAGACAAGATGCAAATAATTACAAAACACAAGAGGATGGAAATGCAAATTTAACTGCATTTAATTCATAATAGTAAAATTGGCTCATTTTAAGAATACTGTGAAATCAAGGAAAAAGATTTTAATTTCAAAAATTCTTTATTCACCCTGTGTTATTTAACATTTCAAGACTCTCAATTTACTTTTCATTAGTCAGAATTTTAAAAAATCACTTTTTTACTTTTTCTTTTAATTTTAAAAATCTGTACATTTTTTGATAATTAAAAATTAAAAATTAATTTAAAAATATTTTGTTTACTTTTCAATATTTTAAATAGAAAAACTTCGTTTATTTCTAATAGATTAAATAATAATTTCCTTATTTACTTTTAGAAAAATTTTATATGCTTTTTGATAAAAATAATAAATTTTTATCTACTTTGAAAATTTAAAATTTGAAAATCCTTTGTCAATCCTTTCAATAATGAAACTTCTATTTACTTTTCAATAGCTCCAATCTTTTATAGTATTTCTTTTTATTATCATTTAGATTTGAAAAACTTTTACTTACTTTCACGAATTTCAACTTAAAAGCTTTTCTTACATTTCAAAATTTTTGAATTTATCATATGATAATGTATACATTACATAAAAATTAATGAAATAATATAATGTGTTCAACTTTATCATTTTTAATGTAAATGTGTAAAATGCTTAAATAAATTTTACGTAAAATATTCAGATTATTCAATCATTGTAAAAAATGTAAAAAATTATAAAAAATTAAATATCCCGATATAAAATAAACAAAATATTCTAATACTTTATCTCAATTAGCAATATAAAGCATTCCACTAACACGATGCTTCCGTGAATAAGATGAACTATGCTAAATACGAAAGCAAAGTCCAAGTAAACCCTTCTCTTTTAACACTTTCCAACATAGCTGAAAAGTGTTTATGACTTTGTTCATTCTGTCTGCCTGTCCGTTTGCATAATATCTGCCGTAAAAATGGCTTTATCAAAATGAAATTTTAGTATGTTGTGGAGACTGTCTGTGGGACATATGGGAATGTAAATGAATAATATCACCCAATTAGTTTTGGATTGAACCCGGGTTGAAAAAGTGAAATGCATTGAATCCTATGGGACCTAATTCTTCAAACATTTTCGAAGTAAAGTTAATATTCACAAATTGCTTCGAAAATTTTAGGATATATTCAAATTATCTCATACAATATATAAAAAAAAAATTCAGCAAAATATATTCGGTAGTTTTTTAAATAAAAATTAAAATAATAATTACACCCATATTATATGAAGAGATCACGTGACCCACCTCAAAATAAAATGTGATATCCATCTTTTTTTCCCAGTGTCAAAATCGTGATTTTTAAAATTATTTTACATTTATATTTAGTATTGCATCCGTCCTAAAACAACGTTATTTTTGCGTATTTTCTGCACATTTATATTCTGCGCCAACGCAATTACAAAATTTTTTTTAGTTTAAATGATCATCAAACTTTGATCATTTTTACAACGAAGCCTAATTTTAATGGATGCAGAATGTAAACAAGTGATTGTAAGATGAGTTGTATAAGAATTGCTGAATTTTATAACGCAAAATTATTTAACTTTGGAGTCTGGAATATAAGTGATATGAATGAAATATTCATTGATTTTACATGAAGAAGCAGCCGATTTTATAGCATTGCCTTTTCTAGTGAAGTTTTAAGTTTCCAAGTAAAATAAATTATTGCACTGTGCTAATTTAAAAAATATCACAGCTGAATGTATCGCATCTAAGATGTTTAAATAAAATTGCATTTCAGTTGAAAATTGTTTCGTATTCAATGTTTTATGCATATTATTTACTTGTTTTATGCATATATATTACTTGTTATTTACATAATTTAAATTTCAAAAATCTTAAGATTATGTCTCTCATTGTATTAAATTTTTTAAATTTCCATTTGCTATACAATAATTTAAATTAAAAAATGTTTGTTTACTTTTCAATTCAGTTTTAGAATTTCACTCTCGGATATTTGACAATAAATTAAAGCATTTTAAAATTATATTCTTAGATGTTTTAAATCGAACAAAATACTGTAATTTTCCAAAAAAAATTATCAGTATGATGCAACATTTGAAAATTAAGAATTGACAAACAGGAAAATAAATATATTTTTGTGTTATAAATAAATTTTAAAAATTTGTTGTTCATCTGGGAATTTCATTTGAGAAAAATTCACTTTTATCTATATTTATCGAAAAAAATGTTAAATACACCTAGAAACTAGCGCTGTAAAATGTCCGTTGCAAAATGTACGAAACTGGCGCTATAAAATTCGCACTGCAAAATGTCATAATTTTATCACTACAAAAAATCAATAAGATTTTTTCCCATTCGATGATATAATGACTTTTGTAATTGATCGGGGGGTAGTTTTAAAGTTTTACAGCTGGGAAATAAATGTTCAGACTAGAGAAAAAGATTTAAAAATGCTTTTAAGAACCAGAATTTTTATATATTTTTCTTTTTAAGTATAATGGTGTAGTGATTTTTAGCATGACATCCTGCATCTTTTAAAGACATTTAAAAAACAAAGAAAAAAAAACTGCTGATAAAGAAATGTCATAAAAAACAACGAAAACATTCTTTCAACGAAAAACATTCTTTGTACGTCGTTCTATGGATCAATTTCTTGTCTAAAGAAAATTCTAATAAAAATGGAAATCAATTGTTAAACACTTTCAAATACTTTTAAAACATTTATTTAATGACACACATGACACTTTCTCTGCAGAACGGCTGAACACGCAAAGTTCGTTTTTATAGCATCAAACGCAAAAATACTAATATTATTATTATTATTATTATTATTATTATTAATATCCTACATTTTAAGGATTTATTTTATTGGTGTATATTCAAAAATATTTTAATTTGTAGTTATAGCAGACAATTTTTTATTATATTTTATAGTTCAATTTTACAATTTTTGATTCCATTGTGGTAACTATGGTAACATAGAGTTACGTTTAATACCGAAATCTATTCTAATCAAATTATTATAAAATATCTTAATAAACGATATTTTAATAATTTGATCAGATATAATAATAAAAGAAGATGTGTACGTGTGTATGTGTGTGGGGGGGATGTGTGTGGGGGGATGTGTGTGGGGGGGATGTGTGTGTGCGCGCGCATGTAGCGGAAAATCTGTAGCGGTAAAATTAAGAGTCGTACGGCTTTGAAATTTGATACGCATGTACTTCAGGATTGCACCTCAGCGATATTTTTTTAATTCGAATTAGTATTTTAATTATTTTATGTATTAGCATATTTCTGAGCGATTTTCACGCAAATTTGGATTCTTAGCTACCCCAAAAATATTATCACAGAGTTTTCATCTTGACTCCATCCAAGAGACAAATAAATTGTCTTTCGAACAAACTTTATACCATTTGTAACTAACGAAATTGATATCATTATGAGATGCATTATAGTGAATTTTTAAATATATATATGCTTTTCGTGCGTTTAAAACGTCTCTGGTTCCTATATTGAGAAATAAAATAATTGACTGACAATCTCATCTTCATAATATGCGAGATGTTCCTTTGACTATCACACACTATTAGGGATAGGCCAACGGCCGTACCGTGCTGAAAACACCGGTTCTCGTTAGATCACCGAAGTCAAGCAGCATCGGGCGCGGTTAGTACTTGGGTGGGTGACCACCTGGGAACACCGCGTACTGTTGGCACATTTCGGGCGTGGTAGCCCGAAGATTTGCACACTGCCACAACTCCTTTCTGGTAGGTCGGACGGTCTGGGTCTCAACAACAACACTGCCACAACTGCCGCCGTGTTCATGCGGAGTACGATCACGTTAAACATGTGGATCCGTAAGTCCTTCCCAGATTTTGGTGGTAGGGGAAGGAGGGTACGGTCCCTGTGGATGCCTCCCCCACTGGGTCCCGTCTAAATTGGGTGGCACTTCCCGGCCGTCCATACAGTTACCTTACACCTTTCTGGTAGGTCGGACGGTCTGGGTCTCAACAACAACACTATTAGGGATGGAGCCAACGGCCGTACCGTGCTGAAAACACCGGTTCTCGTTAGATCACCGAAGTCAAGCAGCATCGGGCGCGGTTAGTACTTGGGTGGGTGACCACCTGGGAACACCGCGTACTGTTGGCACATTTCGGGCGTGGTAGCCCGAAGGTTTGCGCGCTAGATTTGCACACTGACACAACTGCCGCCGTGTTCATGCGGAGTACGATCACGTTAAACATGTGGATCCGTAAGTCCTTCCCAGATTTTGGTGGTAGGGGAAGGAGGGTACGGTCCCTGTGGATGCCTCCCCCTCTGGGTTTCAGTCTAAATTGTGTGGCACTTCCCGGCCGTCCAAACAGTTACCTTACACCTTTCTGGTAGGTCGGACGGTCTGGGTCTCAACAACAACAACACTGTTACGGGTGGGCGCGGTAGCCCAGTGGTTAGTTCGGGGGAATTGTACTTTGTAGGCCCAGGTTCGATTCCCTCCACTGTCAAAACTGACGCCTTGTTCAAGCGGAGTATGATCACGTTAAACATGTGGATCCGTAAGTCCTTCCGAGAGGTTGTGGTAGGGGAAAGAAGGTACGGTCCCTGGGGATGCCTCCCTCCACTGAGTCTAAATTGGATGGTACTTCCCGGCCGTCCAAACAGTTACCTTACACCTTTCTGGTAGGTCGGATGGTCTGGGTCTCAACAACAACAACACTGTTAGGGGTAATACCCTGTCGTGTTAGGGGGTAGCATTCGATGTGCCGGATCCAGGTCCGGGACCAAGTCGTATCAAGTAACCGAACAGCGAACTAAGGCGTGATTAGGCGTTTATGTGGGGCGAGCATGTGCTCGCGTGTACTTTGTAATTTAAGCATGTGGCGATCAGATTTTCGAAAACCTTAATGAATGAATTCTATTAATCCCTTTTTAAAATTTAGACCAACGCCGAATACAGTTTCTAGTTTATATCATTTAAGTAGCGGTCGCTTGTTTACGAACCGGCTAACACCGTGTAATTCGATCTAGTAATGTTATAATGCTCTAGTAATGTTTAATTTATTTTAGCTTAAAATATATGAAAACATTGAAAAAAATCTGATGTGGGCAACACATGACTTTCCTTATATAATGTAATGAATTTACTACTTTTACAGTAAAAAAATAGGATTTTCTTGTAGTAGATATAAATATTCTTTCCAAGATATTGAATTTTCGACAATTAGTCGTCATTTTCATTGATTTAGCGTCATTTTTATCCATTTGGCGAGATTTTCGTTAATTTGGCAATATTTCAAAAAAGTCGCCAATTTGGCGACATTCCGCCAAATTCGTCGCCAAAATCTCGCCAAGTGTTATGCATTAAGAAATAAGTTTTTCTTAAAGCAGATAAATGACTATTGGCGTTCAAATACAAAAGTATTATTCAAAGTATCTTTTTTCAAGAATGGAACGAGCTAGATCCACGAGAAGGATGTCACTCAATTTATCGCATGGTATTACATATGAAAAGTAAACATGTTTCTCAATAGGAAATATTTTTCTTTTTATTTTATATGACTTTTTGATAATTTTTTTAAAAAATGTACAATATCTCGAGAACGGTTCACGTTAGCGTTCTAAAATTTATGTCAATCGTTTTCTAATGAAAAATTACATAAGAAATGTCTATTTGCGTAACTTTATTAGTGGTTTTAATTTTTTGACGATTTTTTCAAAATTTCATTCGAAAATTTAGGGAGGTTCTGAACATTCGATTGCGTATAAAAACAATAGGCTTCCAGTGTTTATGGATTGTGATTTTTGTACCAAATTTGGTTCGAATCGATCCATTCGTTCGTCAGTTATCGTCTCCACAGACTCACTGACACACACACACACATACACACATACTTTCACACACACACACACACACACACACACACACACAGACATCACTTCAAAAATGTTTGATTCGTGATCAGGGATGAAACGTGCTCTCCCGTCGAAAACTCGAATTCGAATTTTCGACCCCGTCACAATACTTTCCTTATACATTATGTATATAAGGAAAGTAATAAAGCAACTGAAGTGATCGAAGATGAAATATCTTGTTGGAGTGAAAATTGCTTTACATCCCATAATTTTCACGTTAAAAGAACTGTAAAATATGCGCCATGTTTATGTTTTAATTTAAAAAAAAATTGATATTCAAAACCATGGGGGGGGGGAAGTAAGGAGTTAAAACTTCATATTAAGAATACGCCAATATCGCTTAAGACAATCATTCAGATGACGCTGGGATAAGACAAGTGGTCCTGCATTGTATGCATTTCTATAGCAAAAGGTCTAAAATATTTATTTAAACAGCCGATTTTGTAAAAATAAATTATTACCGCGATGCAAAGCAGAACTGAAACAATAAAGAATATTCTTACTTATTCAAAACCATTGTACCTTTCAATTTATTTTTATCTCTATATATTCTGTACTCTATACTACAACTATAACAATAATACTGGTTAATTATACTGAGAATTAGGGAACCCTTAATTCAAAAATAATCAAAATATATATACTAAATACGACGCCTTTCTGTTATGTCAACTAACAATAGCAGCTACTTTATTAACACTAGCGACACCTAAATATAATTCTCAAAACGTTATTGCATTTTGAAGTGTTTCATCCATAGGAATTTTATCTCCTTCTTTCTAACTCCATGTTCAGAACTTTTATTAATCAATAGGTGCGCACGAACTAAAACAGCTAATTCTATTGTACAGTTAATATTAGTATATCAGCTATTTCAAATTTATATTAACTCAAAATATTGTTACACGTCAATATAGTCTCTAATTGCTGTACTAGAACAAGACTCCACATACTCATTTGTACAAAGACAAAAATATTTTCCGTAACTAAATTTTTGTTTTCTTGAAAAGAAAACGATAGATTATCTTTTACTCTCGAGCTAGTTTCTTCAAGGAAACTTTTTACCAGACATGTTTTCTTCCCATTATTGTGCCATCTATCATTTCTCTTGTTAGGCTTTCTAGACGTCACAGAACTTCGCCTGGAATGACACGACAATTAGAAGCCAACCCAAGAAAATAAAATATATAGATATAGATAAAAGTATAGTTTCAAGTAGGAGTAAAGACATACTATAAAATAACATACCTTGATATTTCTTTAATGAAAATAAAGAGTTACGAAAAAGTTAGATCTTGAGCACTTTTACCCATTAAATTTTACTATAACGTATTTATTGGAGGGCGAATATAATTGTATTTTTCGATTTTAATCTATACTAGCTGGCTTTGCCTGCTAGCGGTCCCTAAATATATAGCAAACAGTTTTGTAGCAATCCATTTTCAGCAAGTTCAGCACAGTCGCAGGTAGCACCCCCCCCCCCCCCCACGTAGCTCCCTTCTTGCGCAGGCGCAAAAGTCGCAAAGCAGCAAAATTAGGGCCAAATTTAGCGTAAGCAGGTCGAGTGGGACCATTGCAAATACAACGTGAAAAATTCATCAAAATCGGAATAAGAGTTGCCAAATAAATAATTTTATCAAAAAATATTTACAAAAAGATACCCCCCCCCCCCCGCCCCTCCTCAGCCGGTTCAATATGAATTTATTTTTATTAAAGTAGAATTTTTCTTAATTACTATCTTTCAAAGTTAATATCTGCGTATAAAAGAATAAAAGTATAAAAAGATAAAACAAATATTTTAAGGTACCAATCAGTTTTGTATTAAAAATACCAGCTTTTATCAGGACAAATGAGAAAGAGAAAGCGGGAAAATGAATATCTTATTTTTCTACTTAGAAGACATTTTACAGCTTTTTACTGTAATATCTCACATTATTTTAGAAGTCTATTTTGGACCTTCAAAAACTTTAAATATGTGTTTTATGCTGTTTTAATAAAAATATGAACTTACTTTCCAGTTCAACAAAATCCTAAATTTTGAATTTAAATAGAATAAAACATTCGTTTACTAAGTTCTAAATACGGTAATGAAGATTAAGCAGGACGTGCATATACTCTTCCATTTATTCTAATCCTTTATATTTATTTACTATTCATACTCTTCCATATTTACTTAGGCATAATACTCTTCCATTTATTCTAATCCTTTATATTTATTTTCGGTATTTAATTTTTGCATTTAATTTGCTTTTATTTTTGGTATCACATGTAATGGAAGTTTCTTCTTTTGAAGTTCGCCTTCTCTAGTTTTGGAACTTCTAATTTTGAGAAATACTAATTTCGAAAAATATCTCCTGACATATAAATTGTTAATCTTATATCTAATTTTGGGTAAAGTCATTTCCAATGAAAAATCAAAAATAATGAATTAAGTTTACCTATTTTAACACTTTACTGCATGTTTTATCATTTTTGATAGCTTATGTTACTGTGCATTAGATTATTTACAATGTATCAAATTTTTGAAATACATAACAATCATAATAGTCATTGTTAGTGGTGGTTGTTGCAGGTGGGTGGCAAAATGAGGCTAGCTTAAATGAACTCAAGTCCCAACAAGAAAGATCAATCATGCATAAGCATTGATTATGAAACACTTTCCAACTGAAATATAATTACATTTAAAACTCTCTAAAATGTGATACATTCAGTGGTGATATCTTTTACATTATCACAGTACTACAGTAATTTATTGTACTCAAATATTTAAAACTGTATCGAAATATAAATCATCTGGTTCTCTATGCAAAATCAATGAGTATTTCATTCATATAACTTGCATTCCAGACTCCAGAGCTAAATAATTTTGTGTGAAAAAAATTCAGCAATTCTTATGTAACTCCCCTTACAATCGCTTGAGATATTTGCATTCTGCATAAGTTAAAATTAGACTTCGTTGAAGAAATAATAAAAGTTTAGTGATCATTTAAAATCACAACTATTGTAATTGCGTAGGCACGGAATTTCGATACACAGATACACAGATAATATATGTGTGTGCGAATGTATGTATTCAAAGTATTGGAATCGTGACGAAGATCGGAACTCGAATTTTCGAAGGATCTACACGTTTTGGGACTTCCAGAACACGAAAAACTATTTTTAGGAAGACATCTGAGTATGTAAGGGTGTATCTGTGTGTGTTTCTGTGTATCTGTGAGGATATTGCATCCACTGTAACTGAAAAACTAATAGACCGAATGTAATAAAATTTGGTAGGTAAGTTTTTTGTGGGGAACCCTGATGTTCATTTGATTATAGTACGATTCGTAATAAAAGAATCTGCCTTCTTTGCGAAATGGCCGGCAGAAATTGCCTTTATCCATTCTAGCTAAAAACAAATGGACCAAATTTAACACAATTTGGTGTATAATATTTCAATAACCTACAAGTGATTTATATACCAAATTTAACAAAATTTATTATATAAATCACTTGTACGTTATTCTAGTACGATTCAGGAAAAAGAAACGGGCTGTTTTTGCGAAATGGCCCGCAAAAATCGTTAAATATAAAAATAAAAGACTACGTGTGCTCAATTATATCAATTAAATTCCTGTTTTATACGTGATTTTTGACAACAAAAAGAATAAGACTAACCCCATTACTTTAGGACTAGCCTTTCTTGAGATATTTTAGTTTTTTTTTTTGCGTTTTCGCTACGCCACTTTTGACAATAAGTCCATCTATCAAATGAGAACCAAATTTAAGTTTAACGTGCAAATTCAATGCCATTTAAAATACTTATGGATGTTATTTTGTGCAGATAAACTCAAATTATTATTGAAGAAATAAAGAGAACGTGAATATGAGTCTGCAGAGAAAGACATGTGCTGTCCACACCAGAATTTTTAACAATATTTCAACAATGATTTATAGAAGTGAACGGGATTATTTGCAGGCCATTTCGAAAACAATGTGGGATCTATATTTAAAGATCCACCAAACTGTTGTAGAATAAAATGTTCTACAGATTTAAGCTGTACACCAAATTTTAATTCTCTAGGATGTAGGAAAGTGCATTAAAAACACCATCAAATAAGTATATCATGAAAAGTTATATAAATTAAAAAAAAATTTAAACAAGAAAGATCAATCATGCTTAAAGCATTGATTATGAAACACTTTCCAACTTCAATGCAATTTTGTTTAAAAAAGTCGAAAATGCAATATATTCCTTGGTAATATTTTAAAACTTATCACAATACTACATTGATTTATTATATTTGAAACCTTAAACCTTCATCGAAAAAAATTAACTTCATTCAAATGACGGCATTAAAGTATAAATTGCCTGGTTTAAACATCTCTAAAATGTAATACATTCCTTGGTAATAATTTTAGAATTATCATAATACTACGATAATTTATTATATTTGAAAACTTCATCGAAAACAACTGAAATTCATTCAAATGACGTCATAAAAAAATAACACGCCTGGCTCTCTCTATAAAAGCAACATTTCATTCATAAATAATTCCCCCATTCATGTCTTTCATCACAATGCTATAATAATTTATTTTATTTAAAAATTAAGACCATGGAGCTACAAGTAATTAAACTCTATGCGTAAAACTTCATCGAACAAAATCGTCCTTCTCTTTGTAAAATCAATGAATATTTCATTCATATCAGCTACGCAGACTCCATGGACTAAATAATTTTGTGTTAAAGAAATACAGCACTTCTAATACAACTCCTTCCACATATTTTGCTGTTTATATTTTACATAGGTGAAATATAGGCTTCGTTGTAGAAATAATCAAATTTGGATGAGCATTTAAACTCAAATTTATTGTATTTGCGTTGTTTCAGTATGTAGATGCACAGAATTTAAGCAAAAATAAAGTGGTTTTAGGACGGATACAACACTCAATATGAATTAAAAAGAACTTTAAAAATCAAGATTTTGAGACAAGATGGATGCCATATATCATTTTGAAGTAGGTCACGTGATCGTTTCATATCATGGACACGTGATCGCTTCATATAAGAGGTGTTATTATTATTTTAATTTTTATTTAAAAAACTACTGAATATATTTCGCTGAATTTTTTTTTATATATTTTACGGACCTATTTGAATATTGCCTAAAATTTTCGAAGCAATTTGTGAATTTTAAATCCGCTTAAAAAATACTTGAAAAATTAGGTCCCATAGGGCTCAATGTATTCCATTTTTTCAACCCGGGTTCAATCCAAAACTAATTGGGTGATATTATTCATTTATATTCCCATAGGTCCTATAGACCGTCTGAACAACATACTAAAATTTCATTTTGATTAAGTCATTTTTACGGCAGTTATCGTGCTAACGGACAGACAGACAGACAGACAGAATGAACAAAGTCATAAACACTTTTCAACTTTGCTGTAAAGTGTTAAAAAGTGTTATCTACCAAATTTATTTTAAAATGTTAAACCTTTCTCATATACAAAATAATTAATTTCTTGGAAAGATATTTATTATATAATATACCTACTTTTTCTTTCTGGAGGTTATCGCAAAAGTCAGAATTTAATTGAATTCGTTTTTCTCCCTATATTAAATAATTTTTAATTAAAAAACTACCTAACATATATTACTGAAATTTTTTTTATATATTTTATGAGATAATGTGAATATTTCCTAAAAATTTAGAAGCAATTTGTGAATTTTAAATGTGCTTAAAAAATGTTTGAATAATTAGGCCCCATAGGGTTCAATGTATTTCATTTTTCAACCCTGTTTCAATGAAAAACTAATTGGGTGATATGATTTATCTATATTCCCATTGAATCCCATAGGTCCCACAGACCGTCTGAAAAGCATACTAAAATTGATAAATTTGATTTTGATAAAGTCATTTTTACGTCAGTTATCATGCTAACGGACAGACAGATAGACAGACGGACAGACAGAATGAACAAAGTCGTAAACACTTTTCAACTATGTTGTAAAGTGTTAACAAGTCCCAACCGGAATTAAAATCACGTATTATTAGATGTCCAAACGACTTGTTGCCTATTAAACTACTATGAAATTCTTATCTCTTGTAGTGACAGTAGATAATACAAGGTATTTTTTAACACTTTACAACAGAGTTGAAAAGTGTTTATGACTTTGTTCATTCTGTCTGTATGTCTGTCTGTCTGTCTGTCCGTTAGCACGATAACTGCCTTAAAAATGACTTTATCAAAATGAAATTTTAGTATGTTCTTCAGACGATCTGTGGGACCTATGGGAATATAAATAAATAATATCACCCAATTAGTTTTTTATTGGACCCGGGTTGAAAAAATGAAATACATTGAACCCTATAGGACCTAATTATTCAAACATTTTTAAGCATATTTAAAATTCACAAATTGCTTCGAAATTTTTAGGAAATATTCACACTATCCCATAAAATATATATAAAAAATTTCAGTAAAATATGTTAGGTAGTTTTTTAATTAAAAATTATTTAATATAGGGAGAAAAACAAATTAAATTAAATTCTGACTTTTGGGAAATCCTCCAGAAAGAAAAATCTGATGTGGGCAGCACATGACTTTCCCTGCAGACTTATATTAACGTTCTCTTTATTTTAACTAAATTTATTTCACTTTTAATTCAATTTTCGTTCTCATTCGGTAACCGGGCTTATTTTCAAAGGTGGCGTAGTGAAAGTTCGAACAACTAAAATATCTCGAGAACGGCTAGTCCTAGTGTAATGGGGTTGGTCTTATTCTTTTCGTCGTTAAAAAATACGTATTAAACGAGCATTCATTGGATATATTTGAGTATACCCAGTTTTTTATTTTAGATTTTGGCAATTTTAGATATGAAATTCGGTCCATTAGTTTTTCAGTTAGAGTGGAAGCAATATCCTCACAGACACACAGAAACATACACAGATACACCCTTACACACACAGACGTCTTCCTAAAAATAGATTTTTGGTGTTCTAGAAGTCCCAAAACGTGTAGATCCTTGGAAATTCGAGTTCCGATCTTCGGCACGATTCCAATACCTTGAATATATACACACACACACACATATATTATCTGTGTATCTGTGTATTATCTGTGTATCTAAATTCCGTGCCTACGCCATTACAATAGTTGTGATTTTAAATGATCCCTAAACTTTAATTATTTCTTCAACGAAGCCTAATTTTAATTTATGCAGAATGCAAATATCTCAAGCGATTGGAAGGTGAGTTACATAAGAATTGAACTTTTTTCACACAAAATTATTTAGCTCTGGAGTCTGGAATACAAGTTTTATGAATGAAATATTCATTGATTTTGCATAGAGAATCAGATGATTTATATTTCGATACAGCTTATGCATGATTGATCTTTCTTGTTGAATTCATAACATGCAACAGATGTGCACGTTTTTAAGTTGTAAAGAGTTCAAACAAGGCTTTACATTCTTCAACCCTTCAACTGACAGATTACGAGTAAATTTTTCAATTGTTTAATTTCTTCCCTTACAGGAAAATTTATTCTAGTTTCGCTGCAGTAAGTAATTTTTACAAGAAATACCCGTTTTCCAGGTATTTTTTTCGTATTTACATGATTTTTAACACTTTACAACAAAGTTGAAAAGTGTTTATGACTTTGTTCATTCTGTCTGTCTGTCTGTCTGTCTGTCTGTCTGTCTGTCTGTCTGTCTGTCTGTCTGTCCGTTAGCACGATAACTGCCGTAAAAATGAGTTTATCAAAATGAAATTTTAGTATGTTGTTCAGACGGTCTGTAGGACCTATGGGAATATATATAAATAATATCACCCAATTAGTTTTTTATTGAACCCGGGTTGAAAAAATGAAATACATTGAACCCTATGGGACCTAATTTTTCAAACATTTTTTAAGTAAATTTAAAATTCACGAATTGCTTCGAAATTTTTAGGAAATATTTACATTATCCCATAGAATATATAAAAAAAAATTCAGTAAAATATGTTAAGTAGTTTTTTAATTAAAAAAATTATTTAATATAGGGAAAAAAACAAATTCAATTAAATTCTGACTTTGGGATATCTTCCAGAAAGAAAAGAGAGAGATATTATATAATAAATATCTCTCCATTTGTTTAAACGTTTTGCATATGGGACTGACTTCATATTTTAAAATAAATTTGGTAGATAACAATTTTTCATTTTTTTTAAATTTTATATAACTCTTCTTGATAAATTTAATTGATGGCATTTTAAATGCACTTTCCTACGTCCTAGAGAGTTAAAATTTGGTACACAGCTTAAATTTGTTGAACATTTTATTCGACAAAAATTTGATGGATCTTTAAATATAGATCATACATTTTTTTCGAAATGGCCTGAAAATAATCCCCGTTCACTTCTATAAATCATTGGTGTAATATTGTTAAAAATTCTGATGTGGACAGCACATGTCTTTCTCTGCAGACTCATATTCGTTCTCTTTATTTATTCAATGATAATTTGAGTTTATCTGCACAACATAAGTATTTTAAATGACATTGAATTTACACGTTAATCTTAAATTTGGTTCTCATTTGATAGCTGGACTTATTGTCAAAGGTGGCGTAGCGAAAACGCGAAAAAACTAGAATATCTCAAGAACGGCTAGTCCTAGAGTAATGGGGTTAGTCTTATTCTTTTTGTTGTCAAAAATCACATATAAAATAGGAATTTAATTGATATAATTGAGCACACGTAGTCTTTTATTTTTATATATAACGATTTTTGCTGGCCATTTCGCAAAAATAGCCCGTTCCTTTTTCCCGAATCGTAGTAGAATAACCTACAAATGATTTATATACCAAATTTTGTTAAATTTGGTATATAAATCACTTGTAGGTTATTGAAATATTATACTCCAAATTTTGTTAAATTTGGTTCATTAGTTTTTAGCTAGAGTGGATAAAGCCAATTTCTGCGGCCATTTCGCAAAGAAGGCAGATTCTTTTATTGCGAATCGTACTATAATCTAATGAACATCAGGATTTCCCACAAAAAACATACCTACCAAATTGTATGAAATTCGGTCCATTAGTTTTTCAATTATAGTGGATGTAATATCCACACAGACACACAGAAACATACACAGATACACCCTTACACACACAGACGTCTTCCTAAAAGTAGTTTTTTCGTGTTCTAGAAGTCCCAAAACGTGTAGATCCTTTGAAAATTCGAGTTCCGATCTTCGGCACGATTCCAATACTTTGAGTACATACACATACACATATATATTATCTGTGTATTATCTGTGTATCTAAATTCCGTGCCTATGCAATTACAATAGTTGTGATTTTAAATGTTCCCTAAACTTTTATTATTTCTTCAAGGAAGCCTAATTTTAACATATGCAGAATGCAAATATCTCAAGCGATTGTAAGATGAATTACATAAGAATTGCTGAATTTTTTTCACACAAAATTATTTAGCTCTGGAGTCTGGAATACAAGTTATATGAATGAAACATTCATTGATTTTGCATAAAGAATCAGATGATTTATATTTCGATACAGTTTTAAATATTTAAGTATAATAAATTACTGTAGTACTGTGATAATGTAAAAGATATTACCACTGAATGAATCACATTTTAGAAATTTTTAAATGAAATTACATTTCAGTTGGAAAGTGTTTCATAATCAATGCTTATGCATGTTTGATCTTTCTTGTTTTAATTGTTTTATTCGTATATTTCATGCAATTGTTAATTATGATAGAGAAACTTCCTATATTTCAGAAAATAAATATAAAATATGTAACCAAAACCTCTAAAATGAAATTTAAATTAATAAATTTCCAACAGAAAAACTAGTGTGATTGCATGATAGCTTAATAAAATTCTCTTATGAAAATATGCTGTTAGAAAATAAGATAATTCCCTTACATGGGTATAATGCATACAGAAGTTTTTTATACTTTACATCGTAGTACGCGAAACTTAAAATCTCTTATGAAAATAACACGAAATCTCTTATGAAAATATGCTGTTAGAAAATAAGATAATTCCCCTACATGGGTATAATGTATACAGAAGTTTTGTATGCTTTACATCGTAGTACGCGAAACTTTTACACGTTTAAGTGAATAAGCTCTGGAGATGTAATTGTGTGCCTCAGAAACATCAAATTAGCACTTTGTACATTTTTTGCACTCTTTTATGCTTTTGAAGATGCATTCCATCTGGCCCTTAAGGTGTACATGGTTACCATAGTAACCGCAGACCATTTTAAAGACAAGTTTAAAATATATTTTAATTAAAATGGCAGTCAATGAATTTGAGTAGAATTTTTTATATGTTTTAACACTTTCCAATATAGTTGTAAAGTGTTTATGACTTTGTCCATTCTGTCTGTCTGCCTGTTCGAACGATGACTGCCGTAAAAATAACTTTATTAAAATGAAATTTTAGTATGTCGTTGAGACGGTTTGTGAGACATACAGGACTGAAAATGAATAATATCATCCAATTAGTTTCGGATTTAAACCGTATTGAGAGAATGAAATACATTGAACCCTATGAAACATAATTTTTCAAACATTTTTTAAGCTGAGTTAAAATTCACATAATACTTCAAAAATTAAAAAAAAATTCAAATTATTACGTAAAATGTTTAAAAACAATTTCAACAAAATATGTTAGAAAGTTTTTTTATGTAAATATTGAAATAATAATTACATCCATATTATATGAAGAGATCACGTGATTCATTTCAAAATAAAATATAGCATCCATTTTTTTCCACAGTGTAAAAATTGTTTAAATTTATATAGTGTTGCATTTGTCATAAAACCGCTTTATTTTTGCATATTATCTGTGCATCTTAATTCTGTGTCAACGGAATTGCAATATTTTTTATTTTAAATTATCACTAAACTTTGATTATTCCAAAAACGAAGCCTAATTTCTATAGCATGCAGAATGCAAGCAAAACAAGCGATTGTAACATAATTTGTATAAGAATTACTGAATTTTTTTCAAACAAAATTATTTAGCTCTGGAGTCTGGAATATAAGTGATATGAATGAAATATTCATTGATTTTACATAGAGAAGTAAACGATTTATAGCACTGGCTTTCTCGATGAAGTTTTTAGATTTCAAGTATAATAAATTATTGTAGTACTGTGATAATTTAAAAAATATCGATGCTGAAATATATCGCATTTTATATATGTTTAAATAAAACTGCATTTCAGTTGGAAAGAGTCTCATAATCAATGCTTTATGCATGATTGATCTTTCTTGCTTAGAAATCAAATGATTTGAGTTGAAACTATCGATTTTCATACTATATTTAAAAAAGAATTCCCACAAATTTTTGACACTGCGTTGCAAATAAACGGCAAATCGTACAATTCAGAAATTTTCCACATAGAATCTTAAGAACGCCGTAAATGTGCAAGACGGTCTTAATTTCTATTTAAGCCTTAGTTAATTAAATAGAAATTGATTCAATTTAGCCTTGTCAGTATGAGCAAAGATTTTAATGGTCGAGCCGACTTCAAACTTCTCCGTGATTGGTTGCTGCAGAAACGTCGCACAAAGAATTAAATTATTGAAGCACTGAACGCATTAAAAGTATATTTAATTCTATACTAGACTACAATGTTAGGTAGTACATTTGAACTTGAAACATTAGTTGCCGCACGAAGAGAGTAGAATTTATAATCATGTTACAAGAACAGTTTTTGCTCTTATTCCTCCAACAAACACGATTTCAACAACACTACAATGAAAGCAGCTTTGTAGTTGCTACAAATGCAAACAAACTTAGTAGTTATCGGTTAATTCGACAGTTAAGATGATAAAAGAGTTAAATATGTTTCTCCTCCTCCATGGTTATATCAATCGTAATGAATTTGCAATGGTTATTCATTATTGTTAATTCATTAGATATTTTAAAAACGTTTCCTTAAAACTCTCCGGGGTTGGCGAGTGTATCAAGTAGGAGAGGGAAACTCTGATGCATATAAAATGTTTAGTTCTTAATCTTACATAACAAAATGAAATAGTTGTTTGCATTCTCTACAGTGGAAAATCGAAACGTCAGGCAGCAAATTTTAATAATGTCCTAAAATTTGGCTTAAAGTGGATGAAAATTCGCTGATATAGCAATAATTTTTACTTTCCTTATATACATAATGTATAAGGAAAGTATTGTGACGGGGTCGAAAATTCGAATTCGAGTTTTCGACGGGATAGCACGTTTCAAGCATCCCTGATCATGAATCGAACATTTTTGAGGTGATGTCTGTGTGTGTATGTGTGTGTGTGTGTGTGTGTATGAGTGAATCTGTGGAGACGATACCTCACAAACAAATGGAGCGATGCGAATGAAATTTGGTACAAAAATCACAATCCATGAATACTGGAAGCCTTTTGTTTTAAAACACAGTCGTATGCTCAGAACCCAAATAAATTTTCGAGTGAAATTTTGAAAAAATCATCAAAAAATCAAAACCTTTAATAAAGTTACGCAAATAGACATTTCTTATGTAATTTTTCCATAGAAAACGATTGACATAAATTTTAGAACACTAGCATGAACCGTTCTCTAGATATTGCACATTTTTCAAATAAATTTATCAGAAAGTCCCATAAATTAAAACAAATGTTAACTGTTAAGAAACATGTTCACTTTTCATATGTAATATCATGCGATAAATTGGGTGACATCATTCTCGTGGATCTAACTCATTCCATTCACGAGAAAAGATACTTTCAGTAATACTTTTGTATTTGAACGCCAATAGTCATTTATCTGCTGTAAGAATAACTTATTTCTCCGTCCATAACGCTTGGCGAGATTTTGGCGACGAATTGAGCGGAATGTCGCTAACTTAGCGACATTGTTTTAACTATAAAAGTAATAAATTCATTGCATTATATAAGGAAAGTCATATGCTGCCCACATCAGATTTTTTAATTTTTTTCGGAGGTAAAGGAACTTTTATTATTTTTTGCGACTTTAAGAATTTTCATAATTCTGTTCTGCCAACAATTGGCGATCGAACGCTCATATAGGGTGTATTAAAGGAGCTTAAATATTTTGCATATTACGTCCATATTGTATAATAGACATGGATAAGCATGGAAAAAACAGAGGACTAGAACAATTTTAATTCGGGCGATTTGATAATTGAGTGGTGTTATCCTTATCTGCAAGTTTTAAGTAGCGGACGCTTATTTATAGCCCAAACAACGCTGATTAATTCAATCTAGATATTGATAACATTTAATATATAGACTTAGCGAATGATTACAGTTTTCTCTATACGTTTTTACTGTCAAGTGTTCACCAGAAGTATAATTTCTATCAAAAATTTTAACATTCCGACTTTGATCTTAATACCTGAAATAATAAACTAAATAAAATGATCTGCTTCTTACGGAATCCGACTCATTGCAATTATCCAAGCCATTACGAATAGCGTCTCGTGAATTAAAAAAATAATTAATTACGCACTTTCAAATTTTTTTCTAAGCATTAATCAACCAAGCAGCAAGTTTTTCATTCTTTCATTTTCGTACCAAAAGTTATGTTGTCGTTGCACTCTAGGTTGAAATGTTTGCCAGACGTCAAGTTTTACGTATTCTTCCGCGTACTCACTAATTAGGTTAATTGTTCTCATCGTATATTTTGTGCATTCCTAAACTCTATGAGGGGCAAAAATAGTTAGAGAATATCACTCAAAGGTTCGTATACAGTATAAGCAGTTGACGAACGCTGAATTCATATTTTACTTGCTACACAATTGCGTCATTGTACAAATATATTATTAGGTATAAATAATTTGGCATCACGTCTGATGTTATAAATAGCAAAAATTAAGCACACATCCACAACAGAAGGTCTTTATTTTACTTCCTATAAAACGAAAAAAAGTTTTAAAAATCTGATGTGGGCAACGCATGTCTTTCCTTATATAATGCAATGAATTTACTACTTTTACAGTTTAAAAAATTTTTTTCATATAATTGATACTTATATTCTTTCCAAGATATTGAATTTTCTTCAATAAGTCGTCATTTTCATTGATTTAGCGTCATTTTTATCAATTTGGCGAGATATTTGTTAATTTAGCAACATTTCAAAAAGTCGCCAAGTTGGCGACATTTCGCCAAATTCATCGCCAAAATCTCGCCAAGCGTTGTGGACGAAGAAATAAGTTATTCTTACAGCAGATAAATGACTATTGGCGTTCAAATACAAAAGTATTACTCAAAGTATATTTTACATGAATGGAACGAGCTAGATCAACGACAATGATGTCACAAAATTTATTGCATGGTATTACATATGAAAAGTGAACATGCTTCTCAATAGGAAATATTTTTTTTTATTTTATATGACTTTTTGATAGTTTTTTTGAAAAATATGCAATATCTCGAGAACGGTTCATCTTAGCGTTCTAAAATTTATTTCAATGAAATTTTTTTTTAATGAAACATTACATAAGAAATGTTTATTTGCGTTACTTTATAAGCGGTTTTGATTTTTGGACGATTTTTTTCAAAATTTCACTCAAACATTTAGGGGGGTTCTGAACATTCGATTGCGCATAAAAACAATAGACTTCCAGTGTTTACGGATTGTGATTTTTGTACCAAATTTCCTTTGAATTGGTCTATTCGTTCGTCAGTTATCGTCTCCACAGACTCACTGACGCACACACACACACACACACAGACATCACTTCCAAAATGTTTGATTCGTGATCAGGGATACTTGAAACGTACTCTCCCGTCGATAACTCGAATTCGAATTTTCGACCCCGTCACAATACTTTCCTTATACATTATGTATATAAGAAAAGTAAAAATAGGTTTTTCTTATAGTTGATACTTATATTCTTTCCAAGATATTGAGTTTTCGACAATTAGTCGTCAATTCCATTGATTCAGCGTCAATTTAATCAATTTGGCGAGATTTTCGTTAACTTGACAACATTTCAAAAAGTCGCCAAGTTGACGACATTCCGCCAAATAGGTCGCCAAAATTTCGGCAAGCTTTACTGACGGAGAAATAAGTTATTCTTATAGCAGGTAAATGACTTTTGCGTTCAAATACAAAAGTATTACTCGAAGTATCTTTTCTCATGAATGGAACGAGCTAGATCCACGAGAATGATGTCACCCAATTTATCGCATGGTATTACATATGAAAAGTGAACATGTTTCTCAATAGGAAATATATTTTTTTCTATTTTATAAGACCTTTTGATAATTTTTTGAAAAATGTGCAATATCTCAAGAACGGTTCATGTTAGCGTTCTAAAATTTGTGTCAATCGTTTTCTAATAAAAAATTACATAAGAAATATCTATTTGCGTAACTTTTATTAGTGGTTTTGATTTTTTGACGATTTTTTCAAAATTTCATTCGAAAATTTAGGGGGGTTCTGAACATTTGATTGCGTATAAGAACAATAGGCTTCTAGTGTTTACAGTTTGTGATTTTTGTACCAAATTTGGTTCGAATCGATCCATTCGTTCGTTAGTTATCGTCTACACAGACTCACTGACACACACACACACACACACACACACACAGACATCACTTCAAAAATGTTTGATTCGTGATCAGGGATGCTTGAAACGTGCTCTCCCGTCGAAAACTCGAATTCGAATTTTCGACCCCGTCACAATACATTCCTTATACATTATGTATATAAGGAAATTAAAAAGGACAGAGCGCTTTCGAAAGCGCTCTGGCCTTTTTTTAAACTTTTATACGCATTATTTCACTCACTTAATAAAAATTCATCTGCCTTTATTACTTTCCTTATATACATAATGTATAAGGAAAGTATTGTGACGGGGTCGAAAATTCGAATTCGAGTTTTCGACGGTAGAGCACGGTTCAAGCATCCCTGATCACGAATCAAACATTTTTGAAGTGATGTCTGTGTGTGTGTGTGTGTGTGAAAATATGTGTGTGTGTGTGTGTGTGTGTGTGTGTGTGTGTGTGTGTGTGTGTGTGTGTGTGTCAGTGAGTCTGTGGAGACGATAACTGACGAACGAATGGACCGATTCGAACCAAATTCGTTACAAAAATCACAATCCATAAACACTGGAAGTCTATTGTATTTATACGCAATCGAATGTTCAGAACCCCCCTAAATGCTCGAATGAAATTTTGAAAATATCGTCAAAAAATCAAAACCACTAATAAAGTTACGGAAATAAACATTTCTTATGTAATTTTTCATTAGAAAGCGATTGACATAAATTTTAGAACGCTAACATGAACTGTTCTCGAGATATTGCACATTTTTCAAAAAATTATCAAAAAGTCATATAAAATAAAAAAAAAATATTTCCTATTGAGAAACATGTTCCCTTTTCATGTGCAATTCCATGCGATAAATTGGGTGACATCATTCTCCTGGATCTAGCTCGTTCCATTCATAAAAAAAGATACTTGGAGTAATACTTTTGAATTTGAACGCCAATAGTCATTTATCTGCTGTAAGAATAACTTATTCCTTCGTCCATAACGCTTGGCGAGATTTTGGGCGACGAATTTGGCGGAATGTCGCCAACCTGGCGACTTTTTGAAATGTTGCTAAATTAACGAAAATCTCGCCAAATGGATAAAAATGACGCTAAATCAATGAAAATGACGACCAATTGTCGGAAATTCAATATCTTGGAAAGAATATTAATGTCTACTATAAGAAAAACCTATTTTTTTACTGTACAAATAGTAATTTCATTACATTATATAAGGAAAGTCATGTGTTGCCCACATCAGATTTTTAGATAATTTGTGGTGATTTTTAAATGCTATAAAAATATAAATTCTATGTGCGATATTACCTCCTGGAGACTGAGACAAAATCTTCTACGCATTAACTTACGGCAGTTGTCATGTACGCTAACGTCAGCTAATATTAGAGACAGGATTTTTAAGAAACTAAAATCACATTTCATATTTTACTTAAAACAGATTGAGATATTCCATCTTTCAACAATCTTTTTATCTCTTTGAATTGTAATTAAGTAATTTTTAACACTTTACAACAAAGTTGAAAAGTGTTTATGACTTTGTTCATTCTGTCTGTCTGTCTGTCTGTCTGTCTGTCTGTCCGTTAGCACGATAACTGCCGTAAAAATGACTTAATCAAAATGAAATTTTAGTATGTTGTTCAGACGGTCTGTAGGACCTATGGGAATATAAATGAGTAATATCACACAATTAGTTTTGGATTGAACCCGGGTTGAAAAAATGAAATACATTGAGCCCTATGGGACCTAATTTTTCTAACATTTTTTAAGCGGATTTAAAATTCACAAATTGCTTCGAAAATTTTAGGTAATAGTCAAATTGTTCCATAAAATATATAAAAAAAAATTCAGCTAAATATATTCAGTAGTTTTTTAAATAAAAATTAAAATAATAATGACACATCTTATATGAAACGATCACGTGACCATGATATGAAACGCTCACATGACCCACTTCAAAATGATATATGGCATCCATCTTGTTTCAAATTCGTGATTTTTTAAAGTTCTTTTTAATTCATATTGAGTATTGTATCCATCCTAAAACTACTTTATTTCTGCTTAAATTCTGTGCATCTACATACTAAAACAACACAATGACAATATATTTGAGTTTAAATTCTCATTCAAATTTGATTATTTCTACAACTAAGCCTATTTTTCACCTATGTAAAATGTAAACAGCAAAATATGTAGAATGAGTTGTATTAGAATTACTGTATATCTTTAACACAAACTAATTCAGTCCATGGAGTCTGCATGGCTGATATGAATGAAATATTAATTGATTTTATAAACAGAAGGACGATTTTTTTCGATGAAGTTTTAAGCATAAAGTTTATGAATTGTAGCTCCATGGTCTTAATTTTTAAATAAAATAAATTATTATAGTATTGTGATGAATGAAATGGAGAAAGTTATGAATGAAATCCTGCTTTTATAGAGAGATCCAGGCGTGTTATTTTTTCTATGACGTCATTTGAATTAATTTCAGTTGTTTTCGATGAAGTTTTCAAATATAATAAATTATCGTAGTATTATGATAGATTCAAAAATATTACCGTGGAATGTATTGCATTTTAGAGATATTTAAACCACGCAATTTATATTTCAATGCTGTCATTTGAATGAAGTTCATTTTTTTCAATGAAGGTTTAAGTTTTCAAATATAATAAATCAATGTAGTATCGTGATAAGTTTTAAAATATTACCGAGGAATGTATGGCATTTTCGACTTTTTTAAATAAAATTGCATTGAAGTTGGAAAGTGTTTCATAATCAATGCTTTAAGCATGATTGATCTTTCTTGTTAAATAACTTTTTAAACGCTATAAAGTTAGAAATTCCACGTGCGATATTACCTCCTGGAGACTGAAACAAAATCTTCTATGCATTAACTTACGTGAGTTGCCACGTACACTAACGTCGGCTAATATTGGAGACAGGATTTTTAAGAAACTAAAATCACATTTTATATTTTACTTAAAACAGATTAAGATTCCATCTTTCAGCAATCTTTTTATCTCTTTGAATTGTAATTAAGTACTTTTTACATATAGGATGTGATACATATGTTTTTCATGTTTTGATATTAGTAAATGCCAATTTTATCATTGTATCTTTTTACTTATGTTAAATAAAAAAAATTAAAGTAGTAGACTTTTCAAATCAAACGTATGCCTTTTAGCAATTTAAATTTTAGATCTTCTCGGTGTTGTTTCAATGTACGGTGCAATGTTTTCACAACTATAGTAACCTTATAAAATATTGTATTCTATAATATACTGTACCCCGTTTTAATGATAACATAACCATTTTATTACATCAATATAAAAATTTAATGAATTATTATCGTTTTATCACGACTTTTCAGTTTCCTATTAATAACTGATGACCGACCCAGTTCCTGCAAATCTCAGCTGCAAAAGAGCTTAACTCAATAAATCGTCTGCAGAGATCTTTGTTGCCAAAACTTTTTTCATCATTTGTCCATTTTTCATGCAGTCTTTTCCCAGACATTTGAAAAAAGCGACTTTAAGCTCAGCGTGGATCACAGGGCCATTAAACTACAAATGTACGAGTTGCACGAAAAAAAAAAGTTCAACGCTTTAAAAAACTTTTCGTATTAATCTACTTTTTTTTGCAAGGTTAACGTTGTATTTCCTGACTCAAAGTCTTAGAGAAAAATCCTTTAAGAGATAAAGACAATTTGGGTTGAAACGCTTGAAATAATGAACCGTAATTACCAATTAAATTGCAGAAGAAAACGAGTCAAACGCAAAGTAAGAAATATCTTTTGCGAATGTTTTACGAAATGTGAGAAAAAATTTGGTGCAATCAAAAAATTAGATTTCGTTAAAAGAAAGATTTTTGATTGTGTAAAATGTTAAGTTTCATCAACGTTTTAATGAATAAGACTTCTTAATATGCAATTCTAAAAGCTGCCATATTTGTTTTATACAATACACAAAGCATCCTGAAAGTCCCAAAATAATAAATAAACGCTGTAAGTTATGATGCTAGAGTTATAAATGCTATATGAAGGTATGCAAAAAGTCATGCGTTAATCGATTAAAGGATTACAGAGCCTCTGGTGTTATATTTCGGAACTTAGAAAAATGACTTGTCGTTTATGGTCATTATTGTAAGTTGTTGCTCAATAAAAATTACGCGCAAAGACGTCAATTACGTCATTATAATTTTAAAACTGTTTGAAATATGCTATTTTTTATAAAATCAAAATGTCCCTATTATTCCCTGCACTCCAGAAAAAAATGCCAGTTTATGAAAGAAATTCGACTTCGCCTTCTTTTCTTTCGACAAAGACCGTCCGACCAATACGAAAGTGTAAGATATCCGCTTGGACGGCCGAGAAGTGCCACCCAATTTAGACCGGAACTCAGTGGGAGCGACATCCATAGGGACCGTATCCTCCTCCCCTATCAACAACCTCTCGGAAGGTGTTTCGAAACCACAGATTTAACTTTCCAGTACTCCACGTAGACACAGTTTAAACAGCGCTGGGAATCGAACTCGCGTCCTCGGATTAAAATCCTTGTACGTTAACCACTGGGCTATCTCGCCCACCTACTTATAATCTGTCATTATTTTATTATTTTTTTTATTTTTAAGCAATTTTCATTTCCTAGGAATTCTCCTGGAAATTCTGAAAATTTCAGCTCCAGCCTTAAAAAGATTCGGGAATTTCTTTCAATAGTGTAGATAAAAATAATAATAGGGACATTTTTATTTTTATTTTATCTCAATCAATTTTAAAGATACAGAAACGAAATTTACGTTTTTGAGTTTGAATTTTGTAGAATAATATCTTTATAATTAACTATAATGGCCTAAAATAAAAATTAAGGAAAGTAATTTTGCTGAATTCCGAAATATAACACCAGGGGATCTGCAATCACTTCCATCGATAAGCCTTTAAAGACAATTTTATTTAGCACTAGCAGCATACCCGTTCTTCGTACGGAGTATAAAATATAAAGAAATTTTTAATTCGCAATCATGTGCAAATTCTGCTAAAATATTAAATTTATTGCTCATAAAGAGAAGTTTAAGAATATCTGTTCTCACTATGCAAAATTATATTCAGGGGCAGATCTGAAGAATAAAGCATCCTGGCCCCTTTTGTAAGTAAATTTACAAAAAAAAAAAGGAATTGAATCAATATATGCAACCCCGTACTACTTATATTGTCGCAGATTAGAAAATATGCCAGTGTGTTAGTAGAAGCTTAAACATATTGTAATATGAGTCTCAAAAATATTTGCCAAAATAAAAAAGATGACGTAATAAATTGAAAGTATCAAAAATCTCCGTAATCTTAATACCAGAAGGTCGTAATTGATTCCAATATATGCCAATATATATCAAAATATATGCCAATATACCTGTACTACTTATATCCTCGTAGATTAGAAGATATACCCATGCATTTGTAGAAGATTACGTACTATACAACGTACTATATATGAGACAACGTACTATATATGAGTTTCAACAATTTTCGTCATAATAAAACAATTCCATAATAATTTGAAAATATCAATAATCCCTGAATCAACAGTCCCCGAAAATACCAATAATAATGATGTTTAAATCTGAAGACCGTAATTGATCCAGTCAAAAATGCAATGTCAATGAAATTTATTTTATATACATATTTTTATTATTCAAATCGGAAAAGATTTAATAAAAATCGTATGCCGCATAACATATTGAATCCGTTGCTAAGCGACATGATATCATTTGCTTCAAATAAATTGATAGAAATCATATCATCTGAATAATGCAATCTCCATGGAAGGTTTGGCGACATTCTCGTCAATTTAGCGATAACTTAAAAAATCGCCAAATTTATCGCCAAGTGGGACTGTAGAACTGATAGTCCCATTTTGCGACAAATTGACGAAACATCATCACAATACTATCCCCTAACAAAACACAATTAATTTCATTTAGTAAGCGCGATTTTATCAATTTCATGATATTTTTATGGATTTAAAAATATTTTTACCAATTTGGTGATATTAAAAAAATTCCTTCAATGTGTTACTTAGTAGGATGGATGAACTGACCGACAAATGCTAAAGAAACATCATTTCAGTACTCTATTCTAAAAAAACAAATTTAATTTCATTGATTGATTTGGGCCATTTTTATCAATTTGGAGACATTTCCACTGATTTGATAAAGTTTAAGAAAAGTTACCAAGTTATTTAGAGATATTCCGCTAAATTCGTAGCTCTGAATTTGCAGATCTGAAGAATAAAATATCCTGATCCCTTTTTATTGTATTAGAAGAAACATACACCCGTTCTACTCTTTTTCTGCTTCAACAATCGGCTAAATGAATTTATTGGGTAAACACAATATATGAGTTTATTAGCTAAACACAATATATGAGCTTGAAACCTCTTTGCCTAAATAAATGAAAGTGATGTGTCCGCTATATATATAATTAAAATAACAATCAAACCGTTCATTTATAAAATATATTTTTACATCCATTTATTTATTATACAAATAGAAAAAATAATAAATATTACCAACACATTTAATTTCATTCCATTGCCGAACAACATGATATAAGTTAGAATCGTCCTCATAAAATGTGAAATTAAATAGCCATTTTGATTTCTTTATACTCTTCATCGTTGAGTAAAAATTTGTGAAAGATGAATCATGGAGGTAGATTTTTCCATTTAAATTCATGTTTCAAACAATTCATGCTTTCCTATAGTGACTAATTAATGCAAAAATCCTGTACTAAACTCGGAAATAAAGTTTTATTTCATTTTGGCGTTTTAAACAAACGATTTTCATCCTTTCCGTTTGCATAAACCACGGAGTTGGAGAGTAGATCTCCTAGGAAAAAGTTCCGTTTTTCATTAATATCTCAACAACCCCTGGTCTTGGAAACTCGAAACTTGGATAAATTTTAAGTGGGGCTATTTCTAGGCTACCCACAAAATTTCATCAAATTCGGTTCAGCCGTTCTCCCGTGATGATGGGACAAACAGACAGACAGACATATTTTCATTTTTATTTATATAGATTTATAATTCTATTCATAGAGTTATTTTGCCGTTCAGGGACTTTCTACACACTCTGTATATTATGATTTGGAGCAAAAATAACCAAATTCGTGGTATTAGGAATTTACGCCTTTCGAGCATTCTTTAATCAGATTCGACCAGTTTCAGTGATGTATGTGAGTGTATAGACACGACATCTCTTACACAATTTTAGAGATTCAAATGAATGTTCATGAGGAACATTTCAATCGGTAAACACGAGACGCCAATTGATTTTAGGACAATTCTGTCAAGTGAAAGACCATCTAGTTTTCGAAAATTGACTAAATTTCATTTGATTCCAATCTCGAAAATTGACTTAAATTTAATATCTTGGAAAATTAAGTTTAATATTTTTGATAACCCTTGTCACTTTCTAGGAATTATTAATTTAATATTCTTTAATTAAAATATAGTGCGACTCACTGTTTGTGCAACAGATACGTTCCGTTAGTGTTTAGGGGCCGTAAATAATTGCATTTTATTAGGGGGGGTCATATAGTAATTATGTCTTGTTTGAGAGTCGTTTAGAAATTAATAATAGTTGATCCAGAGATTTGCGCATTTCCGTGAATTTTAGGTGCACAAACACTTCAAATAAATATGGAAGGTCTTTTATATGAATTTATGCGCCCAGTCATATGATGCTCTTAAAATCCACTGTTGAATATAAATGTTCCGTTCGAACATTTATATTCAAACATTCCGTTTCAAAATTTGTGAAAGAGAACACTTTCTTTCCAGTAAAAAACCTGCCAATAACTATCGATTTATAATTTTGAAGTAGAAAATATCGATTAACTATCCATAGTACTATCGATATTCCCCGACACTGGTAACTTCCTTGCGAGACCAGTGATATTTTCAATAAGACATTTTTCTTCTAAATTTCGATCTTCATTCTTTTGTTAAAAGAAATTACACCACTCACATATATTGATTGCAAGAAAACTGACAAAGATAATTTAATTTGAAAATTTAAAGGAAATAACCATAAACGACAAATACCCGACAAAGTATTGGATAATTTAAAGAATGCATTGAAACTTTGCAAAATATACTGCATGAAAGATTTTAGCACAATAGAAAGGGCAATTTCATTTAGTTTTTTATAATATATATATATATATATATATATATATATATATATATATATATATATATATAAGTAGTATATATATACACGTATGAGCACACCTATATTTTTAATACTAAAAACTATATTTTATAGCTTATTTTTATCTTTTTTATATATAAAAAAAGGTATCGATCCATTTTAATATTAAAAACATGATTTTATATCAAAATAAGGCCTTTTTTACATTTAGACCAAATTTTAACTTTTTTTTAGATAAATGCGTGAAAAAAGAGATCAAAGATAGGCTGCCCCATTATGGGGCTACCTTATACATAGGTAAATAACGGTGAAATTAAATAAATGCTTGAAAACTTCCAAAATGTATGGAAGTCCTCTAAAAACCAAGAGATACTATAAATTTGAATGATATTAAAAAAATATAATGCCATTTTAAACGGCGTCAAAAAATCCTTCTGTCCGTAAATTACGGACGTGTTTTATAGAGTTCATAAAATCTTGATAGTATTCTAAATTTATTAAATATTCCTGAGTGATTTCTCTAATATGTATTTATTATCACCTAAATAAAAAAGTAGTATATATATGAGCGCACAGGACTTTATACACTAAAAACTATATTTTATATATAAAAAAAAGGTCCATTTTAATATTAAAAACATGATATTATAGCTAAATAAGACCTTTTTTACATTTAGACTAAATATTAACTTTTTTTTAGATAAATGCGTGAAAAAAAAGAGATCAAAGATATACTATAAATTTGAATAATGAAGATATTAAAAAAATATAATGCCATTTTAAATGGCGTCAAAAAAAAATCCTTCCCCCTTATATTTTTAATACTAAAAACTTAATTTTATAGCTTATCTTTTTTATATATAAAAAAAGGTCCATTTTAATATTAAAAACATGATTTTATAGCAGGACTTTTTTACATTTAGACCAAATTTTAGATAAATAAAAAAAAAATAAATAAATAAAAGGATAATCAAAAAAAAAAAAAAAATAAAAAAATAAAGGATAATAAATAAAAGGATCGGTAAAAAATAAAAGGATGAAATTAAATAAAAATGCGTGAAAGGACTTCCAAATGAATCCTCCAAATATATTTATAATTTGTTGCGCCGCGCGTTGACAGATATGTGCTCGCACTTTGTCCTATCAAGGAGAAAGTCTCTCCTTCGCGCTAAACAAAATTAAAAAAATATGTCAAATCCGTCTTAGATAAAGAATAAAAAAAAGTGATTGAACTTCCTCACTCAAATACTTAAATATCATTCATCCATTAGCGACTGCGTGCTATCTGAAAAATATCAGTCTTAATGAGGTTTATCTAAAAACATTTCCCACTTCGCGGGGATTTTTTTTCCAACGCGTCCGGAAAATAATATTTTGACCTGCTTAGTGGAACAAATACCACACACTGGGATGTGGTATTTTTCTGACTGATAAGGGTTCACTTTGTGATAAACTTTCTCCTTCGAGGTCAAAGCAGAATGAAAAAATAAATGCCGAATCTTTTTTGTCGGTTCACTAGCTCAAAGAGATTTAATAAATGTAAAAGATATATGAAAAACGAAGAGATTTTTAAAAAAGAGACGTATAAGTAATGATTTAATTTCTATTGAAGAAAAGTATTGATAACTGTAGAAAATTGGAAAAAACTATAAAGCAAGCTAATGTTATTAAAATGAAAGACTCTCTAAAAGAATCTCAGAAAATATATTAATTAAATCTCAGAATATAATCTCAGAAAAATATATTAATCATTATAAAAATGATTAAGCTTCCTCTAATTCATATTCATATTTATCATTAATCATACCTGAATACTTAAATATATATCTACCTATATTGATTTCATTTATCGATTTATCAGAAAGTTGTCCATGCTTATTCGCTAGATAATAATCCTTTTCTACCCCTTCTATATATAACTTTACGATTACTGTATCTCCATATTTAGTTTTAATTTTTTTCAATGATATCAGATCATATTCCCCAGGATATAAATCATTTAATTTAAACGTCTTGGGATAACCTCTCAGTCTATTGAACTCTTCCATTTATTAGTAAACATTTTTTTATAAATAATTTCTAAACATTATAGGGGGGGATAGTCATCCCCCCCTGAATTATAGAGATATTAATAAAATAGTTATTATAAACAATATTTAAAAAATCATATATTGATTAAGGTACAATATTTAGTAGGATATAAATCATTAAACATCTATTTATTAGTTTTTATAAATTCATGACCAATAGAATAAATTCTTTGAAATAACATATAAAACTCCTAATCCTTTCAATTTAATATCTTCATTTTCTTCTTTTTCAATTAATTCAGTCAACCTATGAAAACTTTCTGATAATAGTTTTTTATTATAATCATATTTTATATATAAATCATACAATACATTACAAAGATAAGTCATATAGTAAATTTCTACAGAATTTGTAAAATTTAAAGCTCGAATATCACCTAAGCACTCATCCATTTATATAGAAACATTTTTATAATGTCCTAAAGCTCTAGTATTCATACCATCTTCTAATATAAATCTTTTATCATCTTTTGCTGATAAAGCTATCTTGTTCACTTGAATTGAATACAATTCATGTTTCTTACTTCTAATTAAATTCTGTGTTCTATATTGATCTTTTTTATTTAATAAACAGTCTTTATAATCCTCAAATGATATTCTGTTTTTAACGGTACTAGTCTTAGTTCCTTTAGACTTTTTAGTTTCAAATTCTTTATGGTCTTCATTATTATTATTATATTCTTCAACACTCTGTTTTTCTAATCTTATTGAATACATTTTACTTCTTAAACCTACAAATTCTTCCATAATCACACCGTTATTTTCATCTTTCATTTTACCTAATACTTTTTTATTACATCTAGGCATATTATACAGATTATTTACTTGATAATCAGATGTATCGAAATAATCAATCATAGACTTCATATCTTCATAAAAGTCATCTGTTTTAATATCATATATAAAACTATCTGTATCCATATATAATAACTTAATATTATCTTTATATCTCGGTTTCATAACATTATAATGAAAATCATACATTAAATGTTTAGATAAATCTAATATACTCATTCCAACATAAATCGGTTTATTAAAATATAGTTTTGTTTTTTTCATATGAACAGCTACCAAATTTTCATCAAAAATAGTTCTACATTTGAAATTAGGTTTAGCAATTAATTTTTTAACTTGATCATAATTACAACATAATCTTACATCGATTCGTTTTCTTATATCTTCCATAGTTTTTCCAAATATGGAATTATTCATTAATTTATAAAAATCTTTCTCAAAATCATTAGCAGCTTTCTTTCTCATTTCAGTGTTTAAATCTATATATTTTTTTAACCAATTTGATTGTTTAAATTGCAATACTCTATGTACTCTTACAGCCTTTAAACCCATTTTCAAATATTGTTTTAAACTTCTATAATGAACTACATATTTCTCTTTATCATGTAAAGTTGTTAATAACTTACCTAGTTTCGAATTTTCAGGAATTCTATTTTCAGGACATAATGGTAAATCTGAATGATAATCATGTAACTCTTTTGGATATCTTAAACTAATTTCAAATATATATCCAATCTCATCTTTTATTTTATTATTATATAATTCGCGTTTAACGTAATTTTTTTCATAATCATTACACCATTTAAATTCTCCATATGGTAAATATTGACTCATAGCCCATCCATATAAATTATTAGCATCTAAATACATTAAATAATTGGATTCTTTACTATTATCATAATTTTTCATATATTTATTATTAGCTTTTCCATATCTATTACAACATTGTGAAACACCTCCTCTTAAACCTTTTTCTATCATGAGAATCATATCATAATCATTTAATAAATCTAATTTAACATTTGTTATTTTTAACATAGCATCCCAAGATAAACCAGGAGCAGTAAAATACCAATCTGGATCTAATTTATAAGTTTTTAAACAAACATCTCTAAAATTTTCAAATACATCTGTTAAAATTAATACATCTGTTTTAACATATAAATCTGTATATTCACCTAAATTTTTTATATTAAATTCTTTCCAAACACGTTGAGCATGTTTATATTCTTCATCAGTTATATTACATTCATTCAATTTATTATAAAATTTATCTTTTGAAGGTAATTCTGTTTCTTTGCATTTATCTCTAGAATCCATATAATCATAAGGATATACACCTTTTCTTGTAATGAGATCTAATTTATCATCAGGAAAATGTAATGATGTCTCTCTAAATTTTGATTTTAAGTATTTAATATATTTCATTTTTCGTATTTTTGGTGGACACTTATTCAACTCATTCTCAATATTTTCTGGTAACTTTCTCAAGTTTTTTGATAAATTATCTAAACTGCAAGACATAAATTTAAATGAATCAATAAATCTCAATTTCATACCTCCTATTTTTTTGCTGAAAGATATATATTTTTCTTCAGTATTAGGTATAACATCTATTTTTGATTGATCAAATCCAAGTTCTTTTATAAACAAATGAGAATCATAACCTGTTAAATTATGAATTTTTACTGGAATAAATTTTGGAATTTGATAATTTAAATTACAAACATTATGAGCTGGACCTCTATATTTTCCAGTTATATGACAATGATCAATTACTTTTTCATCATTTAAGATTTGATTTTCACATATATGACAAATATTAGTTCTTTTATAATGATTTTCATCGAACTATATCATTAATTTGATATTTTCATATTTTTTAGTTTTGTCTTCTATCATTTTTTCAATTTTAAGAGTATCCTCTTTTAACATAGATACAAACTTTTTGATTGTATCTGGTCCTCTATAAACAACAGGAGGTTTAAAGTATTCATTTTCATATTTGATATAATAACAAAATGCATCTGCTACATGTTTTTGATATTTCACAGTATATGATTTAGTTTGATCTTGCTCACATGTATCAATTTTAGGTAAGAGAGATTCAAAATCAGCATATATAGTATATGGTACTCTCATTTTTCTTTCATGATTTTTAAATTGAATAACTTCATCTTTTTTAGGCATATTAATTGTGACAGCATCTTTACAGTATTCCACATGCATCTTTAATCTTTCCTCAGAATAAAAATAATTTAAACATCTATCACATAAAAATATATGATTATTAGTAATTTGTGATCTGATCAAACTATTCATATTTTTAATCCAACAATAATGATCTTTCATATAAAACAAGTTTACATGTTTTTCTAATTTATTGTTAGTTATTCTAAGTGGATAAATTGAACCATCATAACTATAAACATTTACAGATATATTATTTAGTTTTTCAAATTTCTTAATATTATCTAATGAAACAGGAAAATCAATACCTTTAAAATGTAATTCATCTTTATATTGCTCATATTTTGACACTCTTTGAGGATTTTTTTTTACAGGATGAATTGCTGATAATATAGACCACATAAAACATTTATTATCTTTATTTTTTACATTTATTATGGCTTGTTTAGATTTAATTTTTTCAGGTAAATCAATATAACTTGATCCTCTCAAGGGTTGATACTTATTTATTCTCAATTCCAAAAATTTAATTTCTTCAAGACTCCAACCAGATCCTTTTGATATAAAATCATCAGATTCATTTATTAAGTTGTCAATAACATAATCATAAAAAGTATGTAAATCATTAGATTTTAATATAATTTGATTCTCAGTTTTGAATGTAAATTCTTGAATTTCTTCATTTAATTTATACAAACAAAACAATTTAAAATTTACCTTTATTCCATTAAATTCTTTCATAATATGCTTTATTTTTTCTATTACAACCTTTCTTTTCTCTTCTAAAAATTCTAGAGGGATTTTAATATTATTATAATTATTAATTCGGTATGATCTTAATCTAGATTTATAAGCAGTTTCATATTCCTTAATTTCTACATTACCTTCATCTAATGCTTTTTTATGTTTTCGACTTGATATGTGATTATCTAAATGTTTATAATATATACCGCAAATAATACATTTTCTTTTTTGTTTTGATCTTTTAATCATTAAGTTTTTCTTTATATGTTCTTCTTCAGCTTCATAATATTTACCACATATACGACATTTTCTATCTTCTGTAAATAACTTTTCAAGATTTTCTTCTACTGTAAATACATTTTCTTCAGGAAAGACAGATTTAAAATCATTTTTATCAAATCTTAAATTAAAAGAATCAAAAATCTTTTTAATTTTTTTACGTTTTTTAGGTTTATCAATAAATATTTTTTTCTTTTTTTCCAAGTATGCTGACAAATCTAAATTTAATAAATCTACTAAAACAGGTTTATATTCACCTGTTTTTCTGATATATTTAGTTAATAATTTAATTAAATCAACCTTCTTACAGCCTTTAGGTTGTTTAATATTCAATAATTTTACTACTTTTCTAAGTTCATTAATAGTCTTTGACTTTAATGTAAACTCCATTTATTAGGAAACATTTTTTGTAATACTTTTTCCTGGAAGATGCTTACTATGATAATTACTTTTCAAATGTCTCTTTTTGTGTGTATATGTATATTGCTTTCCACATTCACATATATATTTTTTATATTTAATTATGGATTCACAACATTTGCAACGACTTTGGGAATTAATTTTTCCATTTCTATGATATATGTAAAACTCATTTACTGATTTCATAGTCAAACAGTGTATGCACTTTTTTGTAACCTCCATTTATTAGGAAACATTTTTTGTAATACTTTGTAAGAAATCATTCCATATTTTTTCATATCTCTTTTTAACTTTTTGAACCTTTATATTATTTTCAATATTTAAAATATCACAAATCTTTTTCATAAAATAGTAATAGTTAATTGATTTCTCATAATACATAAAATCTAAAAATTTTAAAAACATATCCTCAACTTCTTGAGAAATATTATATCTCCTTCTTAATCGATTAAAATAACAAACTCTACTATTATATCTTTGTTTTAAACTTTCGTAATCGATAACATAAAAATATTCTTCTTCTTCCGAATCATAGATTAATTTCATCTTCATTTATATTTAAACTAATTCAGATGTCCAACTATTAAATTCATCTGGATATCCTAGCCATTTTACAAAATACTTATTTCCTTTCTTTTTTATGATTTTTTCAATTTTATATACATCATCTTTTTTATTATATTTTACCATTTCATTTTCATAAAAAGTTCCTTCAATTTCTTTACTGTTTAAATCTTTTAATCGATAAGTAATTGGATCTGTTTTCAATACTTCAGAAACTATAAAAATCTCTTCAGTAAATGTAGAATCATCTACTTTCCTGAATGTTTTCTTAATTGTAGATATTCTAACACTATCTCCTATCTTAAATTTAGGTTTTTTCATAATCTTTTTAGTATATAAATTTTTATAAACTTGAGATTCATTTTCTCTAGCCTCAACAGGTGTCATTTTTATTGATCTATGATATGAATTGTTATAATTTTTAAGTAATTTAGGTAATACATCAATATATCTTTTAGTATTGTTAGCATACATATATTTTATAATTTTTTCTCTTATACTTCTATTAAATCTCTCAGCTATTGCAGATTTTATTTCTTTATTTTTAGTTGTAAACCAATGTATATTATTATCTTTAAATAATTTTTGTGTCTGTTTTCCTGTAAATTCAGTACCTTCATCTGTCAAAATGAATTTTGGTATTCTTTCTTTAAAAACTTGTTTAAAACCTTGTACTACTTCTTCAGATGTTTTTCTTTTTATAGGAAAAGCCCAAGCATATTTATTAAAAGCATCTATAACCGTTAACAAATAATTAGTTCCATCATTATATTTACTATAATTTTTTATAAATAACAAATCAGCGTCAAATTGATTATTACTGTTTGGAACATAAACTCTTCTTCTTTTAAATTTACGAATGACAGGTTTATATCTAGTATATACATCTTGTTCATGTAAAAATTCTTCAACATTAGATAACCCTGTTTTTCTTTTCAATTCTTGAATACCACAATAACCTGTTTCTGGATTATAATAGACCTCTTTTAAATTCCTAAAAAAGTATTCTTTTTACTTCCACAAATAGTACAGATACCTTTACCAACTGGTTTATTATTTTTAGAAGTAGTTTTATGATAATTTTTAGTTGGGGTTTTATCTTTACACTTGACACAATATATAGAAAGACCTAATCCAAAAGTTTTTTTAACTTTAATAATAGGTTTAATAATTCCTCTAGCTAATCTTTCTTGAAATGTTGGATCTTGTATAGCATTTAAATTATCTATTAATTTTTGATCAGCAACATGTCTCAGTTTTGTATCTTTTGTTTTATTGTAATCAATATCATGTTCTTTACATGCTTTATCAACTCTGTTTATTCCTGGATCACCTCTTTTTAATCTTTTTTCTAATTTTGTATTTGGGCCACAATATTGATATCCTGGTAAATGCATTTCTGGAAGATTTACTTTATCTTGTATCCATCCAACAATATCACCACCTTTCTTTTTTTTACAAACCATTTATTTATTTAGAAATTTATATCCATTCAATTGCATTTGTTTTACGTATTTTTCAACTGGATTAAATTTTAAACTTTTTATGAAATCCTTTTCACACAGATAAATTTCTTCTTCTGTCATATCCTTAGCTTTAAACGAATTAATGAGTTCTTTATAAAAATTATAACAATGTCTATATTCTTCTTTCCTTTCTGCTATTTTTAATGTGAGATCTATGGCTTCTACTATACCAACTGATAAACTTAAAAATGCAAGAGGTAGAAAGGCTATTGCTGATAAACCCGTTCCACTTAGAATAACCTTACTTACTGATAATGAAATACTTATCTTTTGATACAAATTTCTACTCTTTCTGTAAACATATAATCTTTTTTCTAAATATACATCCATTTATATAGGATTAAATTTTTTCCTGTATCTCATTTCAGGATTCACTAAATCTAACATAAAAAAATCATATTTTTCTTGAACACTTTTATTATACATTTGTTTGAATTCTTCAGTACTTAATAAACCATCTATCTCTCTTATAATCTGTTGAATTTCTTTAGATTGTAGAGTGAAAAATATATCGTAATTACAGTTCCTTCTTATATTGATAGGTGTTAAATAATATGACTGAGTTAAATAAATAAAGGATGCGTTTTTCTTTCTACCTCTAATAAATAATTCTTCGATGTTTTTTTGATCTTTCTCAATCACACAATCATCAAAAATAACTAAATTCTTTAATGTAGGATTTAAATCATCTACAGTAATAAAATTATGATCTGAAGAAAATAGTACTTTTTTTTTTAATTTATCATAAAATTTTAATAATCTTTTCTTATTCTTTATATTCCTACATTTCAAAATATCTTCTCTTTCTATATCTTCAAACAATGTATATTTTTCTTGTAATTTAGAATATTTAGGTTCGTATAAATCTTTTGCACATATATATAATGTATCAAAAAATAATAAATCATAAATCAAATTTAACAGTAAATTTGTTTTACCTGAACCTGAAGATCCTACTATAAGTAATCTAAATGGATGTTTAGGTAACAAAGGGTGTTGTTTAGGATCAGGTAATTCTTCTGGTTCTGTGTAATCTTTAATTTTTATCATAATTTACTAGCAGTAAAAATAAAATTTGCTGCAGTAAAAAAATTAATATTATATAAATGAACTTAGAAAAAGAACGGAAACACAAGTTTTTAAAGCAAATAAAAGATTCAATTAAAATAGTAAAAATAGAAAAAGAAATAAGAAAGAATAATGAAGATCAACTAAAAGAAAAAATAGGTACTCAAAAAACCTTAGAGGAATTTCATAAACCAGTCACTCAAGAAATTGAAAAATATGAAAAATCAAATAAAGAAGTTGTGAAAAGTATTCAAAATGTTGTAGAAAATATTACATTTCCATCTATAGAAGAGCCTATTGAAGCTGTGAAAGAATTAGTATCTTCTACTTATGATATCGATCAAAATTTAAATTTAAAATATTTAAAAGAGGAAAAATTATACAGGCCGTCAGTATTTTTAAACGATCAAGAAAAATTAGAGGAGATGTATGGAAGAGCTAAACAGTTAAAAGAAGGATTATCTAAGAAAAGAGGCAACTTAAAAAGTACAATTTCTAGGGCTAAAAATTTTTCAGAGGAGGAATTAAACCAGAAAAAGAATGATATAAAAGAAATTAAAAATAAAGAAAATATGTTGCAAAATTATATGCATAGATTAAATATGATTCGAAGTAGTAAAGAAATGAAGGTAGGTAAAGGATTGAATGTATTATCAAATTTAACAGAAAAAATATGTAACGGAAGTAAATCAAAGAAATTGTATAATCAAGTAACTTTATTGTTAGATATGTTATTAAAAAATAAAGAAATGACTTATAATGATGTACAACGATATCATAAACAATTTCTCTTTTAATAAATGATAAAATATAAAGTTTATTTGAGTGAAGGTCAGAAAAATAAACTTAAATCAGCTTTTAAAAATAAAGTAGAAGTAACATTACAAATAGATAAATCTAAAACTCCTAATCATGAGATGTATTTAACTAAAACTCAAATTAATCATATTAATGATAAAAAAAGAATTACAATCAGTAAAACTCAATTAGATAAAAATGGAGGATTTTTACCATTTCTAGCGGCACTTATACCCTCTTTAATAACCGCTGCTAAAATTGCAGTTCCAGCATTAGCATCAGGTACTTTATCTGGATTAGCTAGTTCAGCTATGCAAAAAAAGGGATCTGGGGAAAAAAAAACTTGGAAAGGGAATATATCAACAGTGGGAATCAGTGACAAAATGATTAAAGATAATATGAAAAATGAAAAAGGATTTCGAGGTGTGTTTACCTCCGATTTATTACCTAAAACAATAGGAAAATTTGAAAATGGAATCATTAATTTAGATGTATCAACAGGTCCCGGAACTCATTGGGTTTGTTATTATAATGATCCTAAATATAAATATGTGGAATATTTTGATCCGTTTGGTGAATATGACAATATGAAGGACTATATTCCTAAAAATATTAAGTCATTTCTTGTTACATCCAATAAAAAAATAGGTTATAATGATAGTTTTTTACAGAAACCTTCATCTGTGAAATGTGGTATATTTTGTATGAAATATATAAGAGAGAGGAATAAAGGTATATCACCTAAAAATGTTCTCAAATCATTTCCTACACAAAAACCTAGTGACTATAATGAAAATTTTGTTATGTATAAATGATAATATTAAAATCTGAAGGTCATGAGAGATCAGAGGAATTTACTGTAAATTTTATTACACCTCTTAAAATAAAAAAAATTAGCTTTACACTCATTCTCTATGGAAGTTTCCTGGTTTAATATAAGTAAGAATTATGGAAATAACAAATTTAGAATGTATACATTAGACAAAGATATAACAATTACTATCTCAAATGGTAATTATACTATAAGAGGATTAAATGAGTATATGATGAAAATATTCGGTGAGGATCCACCTGTCAAATTTGGTATTATTGAAGCAAGACAAAGAATATCTATTAAACTGAAAAATGGTTGGGTAATTGATTTTACAGAAAGTAACTTTCATAAAATTATAGGCTTTTTAAAACCGACATATGGAAGTTATGATGAAGAAACAGAGATTGAAGGTGAACATATTGCTGATATATCTAATGGAAATGATAATATTTATATTCACTGTGATATTGTTGTTGTTGAGACCCAGACCGTCCGACCTACCAGAAAGGTGTAAGGTAACTGTATGGACGGCCGGGAAGTGCCACCCAATTTAGACCGGAACCCAGTGGGGGAGGCATCCACAGGGACTGTACCCTCCTTCCCCTACCACCAACCTCTCGGAAGGACTTACGGACCCACATGTTTAACGTGAACGTACTCCGCATGAACACGGCGGCATTTGTGGTAGCGTGCAAATCTAGCGCGCAAACCACGGGGATACCGCACCCGAGATGGCCAACAGCACGCGGTGTTCCGAGGTGGTCACCCACCAAGTACTAACCGCGCCCGATGCTGCTTGACTTCGGTGATCAAACGAGAACCGGTGTTTTCAGCACGGTACGGCCGTTGGCCCTCACTGTGATATTGTAAAAGGATCTTTAATAAATCAATATAATTCAGAAGTTATATATTCTTTCACTAATAAAAACCCTCCAGGTAGTATAATTTCAAAAGAATTTAATAATTGGATATTTTTTCCTGTTAAAGTGGATCCTGTTGAAAGAATAAAAATGAGGATTACTAATCAAAAAGGTGAATTAATAGATTTAAATAAAGGAGCTGTAGAATTTAATTTTATTTCTTCTTAAATAAATGAATAGAAGAAAAAGTAAAAAAATACAAGGATTTTTAAAGGTTTTATTGAAACCTAAGAATATATTAAATGAAATATTTTCTATGAAAAAGAAAGGAGGTGGTTTAAAAATTCTTCCTAAATAAATGATTTATGATTTAAGTGATACTCGTTATTATTATAATGATCACATTAAAAGTTATGAATTAAGAGAAATTCATCCAAAAGAACATAGTTCAGATGAGAATGCTACCTATGTTTTTCATATTAATGATACTAAAGCAAAAATTTTATATTCTAGAGGATATCTTGAACTAAAATTAAAAATTACAAAAAATGATAAATCATCCATTGGAAACGAAAATGTGAGTCTGGTAAATGGCGGAGGTTTTATCAAAACTTTAAAAGTACATATAGGAGATACTGAAATTGAATCAAATACACAGTCAAATTTTTCAATCATGAATCATGTTTTAAGATTAATTCATTATACTCCTGATTATGTAACATCACAAGCTCAAAATGAATTTTTTTATCTAGATACATCTGATTCAGCTGACCGTAATGAGTTTAAATATGATGGTACTTTAGAAGATACTACTAAAATAACTGAATTTTTTAATAATTTGAAAATGAATAAAGATTATAACGAAGGATTCGTAAAGAGATGGGAACTAACGAAAGATAGCAATGTCATTAAAATATGGACACCTTTAAAAGATATAATCGATTTCTTTAGAGAATATGAAAAGATAATTTCAGGTTTTGAAGTGAAAATAGAAATTCAAAGAAATGAAAATAAAAATATGATATATACTAATATAAGAAACGAAAATTATAAGGTAGTAGTTGAAGGTTTAACCTTGCATTTTCCTTATATAGAATTAAAAAATTCTGCAGAAAGCTTGTTTCTGGAATCATATCTATCTAATAAAGATATAGAGGTAAATTGGGATCGACATAGATTTAAGATGGTAGGCCCTTATAGAAGCAACAGTGGATCTGTGACAGCAACTACAGCGTCAGATGAAGTTTTAAGTGTCTATGTTATTCCTCAATATGTTGAAAGAGATAGTAATTATGAAAAAAATAATATGATATTTGATCATATAGATATGGCAGAATGCTGGTTGATGATTAATAATAAACAAGTTCCTCTTATGCGTTATAAAACAAATTTTGCCAATAAAGATTATATTCGAGTGTATGAAGCTCTTTTACATGAAGGACTTTACGATAATAATACAGAAACAGGACCTTTGATAAATAAGGAGAATTTTGGTAAACTGTATCCTATTTTTCCTTTTGACTCATCAAATCATGAAAACTATACCGATTTAAATAATTTAGATATTGAATTTAATTGGATAACGAATAGTCAAAAGGAATATAAGTTTTATTTTATTTTTAAAGAAAGAAAGAGATGTTTTATAAATATAAAAAATAAAACTATAACAATGGTTAAGAGTTTAAAATCTTAAAATTAAATAAATGAGTGCTTATTATCCACCTTATGATGATCTAATGAAAGAAGGACCTATTGGACCTCCTGGTATAGGTTTTAAATTAATGAATGACGGAAATTATGATATGGAAAATAGAATTTTAAAAAATTGTGAAAATCCTATAGATGATTTAGATTTAACCACTAAAAGTTTTGTTTTGAATAAAATAGAGAATAATCATCATGAATTGAGAGATCATATAGAAACTAAATATGATGAGAGTTTTTTATCCTTTACTGTAGAAACAGGCAAGAGAATAAAAGAATTAAATGATACAACTTTACATTCTTTAGAAGGTAAAGTTTTTGATGCAAAAGGTAAAAGAGTAGGAAATGTTGCAGATCCTAAAGATGAAAAAAATGTTGTGAATAAAAGATATTTTGAAAAAAATTCGTTAATATTACAGAATGATAAATTTGATGCAAAAAATAAAATAATTACAAATGTTTCTGAACCTGAAAATGATAACGATGCTGTCAATAAAATATATTTAGATAATAGAGATATCTTGGTTACTATAATAGATGATTTTCATACAGATGGGGATTATAAAAAAGTAAATTTCAACATGATGAGCTCAAAATTACTGGATCAAGAGATGCGATTATCTACAGATATGTATATGAAAATTTCCATATATATAGATATATATGATACAGTAGAAAGTAAATATATATATAATAAAAGTCCACTGATATCTCTGGAAATTAATGGTAAGGAAATTTTAAATGTTAATAGAGATGTAGTAACCTGTTTTGCTTATGGTAAACGTGATGATATCATCACATTAAAGATAAAATGTGATGGTAACGCTTTAAAACCTTATATGCATATTGAAAAAATTTCTTTCTAATAAATGGATATTGATTGGAATGAATTTTCTAGAAATAATTTATCTGAAGATGTAATTAGAAATCTTAAAGATCATGTAAATTGGGATTTAGTTTTACAATATTCAACACTGTCTGAATCTTTTATTGAAGAATTTGCTCAACCTGATGATTGGTGTAAAATTTCTAGATATCAAAAATTATCAGAAGATTTTATAGAAAAATGTAAAGATAAAGTAGATTGGGTAAACATATCTCAATATCAAACTTTAAGTAACGAATTTATCATAAAATTTTCTGATAATTTAGATTTATATAAAGTATCAATATTTCAAAAGCTTACAGAAGATACCATGAGAGTATTAAAAGATGATTTAAATTGGTTGTATATAACTAGATATCAAACATTTAGTGAAAATTTTATAGAAGAATTTATGCATAAATTAGATTTTTGTTATTTGATTAAATATAAATTTGAGCTATTACCTGATCACTTTTTTAATGTTTATTGGAAAAAAGTACAAGCAATACAGATGAGTGAATTAAATAAAAAGTTTGGTCATCATGAAATAGAACCTTACCAAGAGAAAATTATTGAAGAGATATATGAAGTTAAATCAGTCTTGAGAGAGTGTGTTTATATTTTGAGACAATTAACTAGCAAAGATGATAAATAAATATTTAATAAAAATGTTTCTATATAAATGGATGTTACATATAATAATGGTATGGAAAAAAAAACTATGTCTTTCTTAAATATAGAGAATCCTACTGAAGTGAAATCTATTTTTATATATAATTGTTCTCTTGAAGGAATAGAAAATTTAACTAATTTAAAAGAATTATATTGTGTGGGAAATAAATTAAAATCTCTTGAAGGAATAGAAAATTTAATAAATATAGAAACATTAGATTGTAGCGAAAATAATATTACATCTCTTGAAGGTATAAAAAATTTAACTAATTTAAAAAAAATATATTGTGATTTAAATAAATTAACATCCCTTGAAGGAATAGAAAATTTAACTAATTTAGAAACATTAAATTGTAGCATAAATGATATTACATCTCTTGAAGGTATAAAAAATTTAACTAATTTAAAAAAATTATATTGTGGAGGAAATAAATTAACATCTCTTGAAGGTATAAAAAATTTAACTAATTTAAAAGAATTATATTGTGAGGGAAATAAATTAACATCCCTTGAAGGAATAGAAAATTTAACTAATTTAGAAACATTATATTGTAGCGAAAATGATATTACATCTCTAAATGAATTAATATTTTTACCTAGAATAAATGATATATGGTATGATGTAGATAAAATAAATTTACCCCTGATGTTAAGAAGATTTAGTTATAACTCTTATTTGGAGAAGGATATCGCAATATGGGACAGTATTTTTAAGTCTTAAAAAACTCAGTATTTATAAAAAAATGTTTACTAATAAATGGAAGAGTTCAATGACCTGAGTTATCCCTTAATAGTTAATATAAATAATTTAAATCCTGGGAAATATGATCTGATATCATTGAGAAAAAATTTAAACGCTGGGAAAATTTATGTAATCGTAAAATTATATGTGGAAGCTGAAGAAAAAGAGTATATCCTTGCGAGAAAACATGTAAAACTTTCTGATGAATCAATACATGAAATCAATAAAGGAAGATATATATTTAAGTATTTGAGTGATGACGAATATGAATTAGAGGAAGTTTAATCATCTTTTTTTTTATTCTTTATCATTTTTCTGAGATTCTTTTAGAGAGTCAAAGTCTGATGAAGAATACAGAGAAAAACTTAAAAAAGAGATGGAAGAAAGAGGATTTACAGATTATGAAGAATGGATGGATTTATAAAAAAAAATGTTTACTATCAAATGGAAGCTAAAATGTTAAATGATTTACGTCCAGGAGAATATGAACTGATATCATTGAGAAAATATGGAGATTCAGTAATCATAAAGTTAGATGGTGAAGAAAAAGAGTATTACCTTCCAAATGTAAAACCTTCTGATGAATCAATAAATAAAATCAATAAAAGTAGATATATATTTATATATTCTGGTATGATTGGTGGTAAATACAAATATGAATTAGAGAGAGTTATTTTTTCTATGATTTTCTAACGTGATCCTATCATCTTAAATCACTTTATTTTCTGACTTTTTTATTTTGTCTTTAATTATGTTGAAAAATATTTTTATTTTTTTCAGGACCCATGTTTTAAAAAATCTTTAGATCAAACTTTTATGGGGGGACTAACGGTCCCCCCATTTATTTTAAAGCACTCAGGAATAGAAAATTTATACTATCAAGATTTTATGAACTCTATAAAACACGTCCGTAATTTACGGACAGAAGGATTTTTTGACGCCATTTAAAATGGCATTATATTTTTTTAATATCATTCAAATTTATAGTATCTCTTGGTTTTTAGAGGACTTCCATACATTTTGGAAGTTTTCACGCATTTATTTAATTTCACCGTTATTTACCTATGTATAAGGTAGCCCCATAATGGGGCAGCCTATCTTTGATCTCTTTTTTCACGCATTTATCTAAAAAAAAGTTAAAATTTTGTCTAAATGTAAAAAAGGCCTTATTTTGATATAAAATCATGTTTTTAATATTAAAATGGATCGATACCTTTTTTTATATATAAAAAAGATAAAAATAAGCTATAAAATATAGTTTTTAGTATTAAAAATATAGGTGTGCTTATACGTGTATATATATACTACTTATATATATATATATATATATATATATATATATATATATATATATATATATATATATTTGAAATGTAATAATAAGAATTATGTAAAAATAAAAAATAAATAAAAATACAATTCAAGTAATATTAACATCACCATAGAAGCAAATTCACGGCCATAATGCCGATAAGAGAAAAGAACAGAACCTTCCCAAATTCGATGATTAATCAGAATTAAATTCATTTTCAGGTCTGAGTATTTAATTCTAATTAACCCAAACAAATGCCTGTTTCAGATTAAGCAATAGTACATTACTATAAATGCTTAAACTCAGACTACAGGCATCAAAAAATGAAAAATTGAAAAAAGGATACATTAAGAAAATTGTATTACCATGCGGCATGAACCCTTCCTCTTCTACCACGTGTATACACGATCAATATATATATATATATATATATGTATTTATATATATATACTTATATATATGTATGTATATATATATATATATATATATATATATACATATATATATATATATATATATATATATATACATATATATATTTATATAAGATTTAAAATGAAAAAAGAAAATATATAGGTGGAATGATGATTGTGTTTACAGGGTTGTAGAAAGGTCAAGGGGGATTGCGATCCCTATTTCCTGGTTAGAAGCTAGCTTTGACTTCATGAAAACGCTCCCAGAGACTCTGCACGCCCGAAACAACAATCGATCATGCCCGTGGGGAAAAATGGCCGAATCCCAAACAACATAAAAATGATCAAAATAACAAAAATTGGAAATTTTACTAACCAGCAAGAAGAGTTGCATAAAGCGTATAAACTTCGAATAGGAAAGCATGCATAAAAAAGTCGCGTCTAACTTATAGAGCCTAGCTTTATTCATGGAAGAGTTGCATAAAGCGTATAAACTTCGAATAGGAAAGCATGCATAAAAAAGTCGCGTCTAACTTATAGAGCCATCTGGATGTGCATCAAACATATAATCCTAGGTAAGAGTTGAATTGTATTGTATGATGTCGGATAAATTAACATAATTTTTATCACTATAATTTCTGCAAAAAACATCATAATAGTGCTGTACAAAGCGGAAGGGATATGATTGTTCCCGAGTTCCGTTGATTAAATGCATCCTTTTTGAGAATTTATATATATATATACACACATATATATATATATATATATATATATATATATATATATATATATATATATTTATATATATATATATATATATATATTTACATATATATATATATATATATATATATATTTATATATATACATATATTTATATATATATATATATATATTTATATATATATATATATATATATATATATATTATATATATATATATTTATATATATATATTTACATATATATATTTATATATATATATATTTATATATATATATATATTATATATATATATATATATATATTTATATATATATATATATATATATTTACATATATATATATGTATATATATATATATATATATATATATATATATATATATATATATATATATATATATATATATATATATATATATATATATATATATATATATATATATATATATATATATGCGGCAGCAAAGACATCTATCAAAGATGCCACACGAGCCAGTAACCGAATTATAAGAACAAAAGAGGAGCTAGCTTTTGCTCAGTGATTATAATGTCGGTCTTGTAAGCACTAGGTCCCTGGTTCGGGGCCTAGCGACACCCAATCGCCACAATGGTTACCCTAAACATATGAGCACGAAAAAACCCTCCTCTCCAACGATTTCACCTCTCAACACGAGATGGCAGCACCACACGGAATCAGAGGTCTTGCCACATCCCTTCCTGGTTGACCACGACAGACGTCATGCACGAGGCAAGACGCCTCCCGGCCTTCAGTCCCTCAACTGCATTTCGGACTCACAAGCGGGGGTTTTCTCAGCGGCCCCCCTCCTCGCCGAAATTAGACCGAGGCCTTCATCCGGGACCCTCGGGATTCTCTCTTTTCCCCTTCGCTTAGGAAGAAGAGAAGAGGAATCACGATAGCCCCGCTTCATCAGGTGAGGGGTGTGCGGCAGCAAAGACATCTGATCAAAGATGCTTGGAACCTGTACCAGAATTATAAGAACGGAGGAGGAGCTAGCTTTTGCTCAGTGATTGTAATGTCGGTCTTGTAACCAAAGGGTCCCTGGTTCGGGGCCCGGCGACGCTCAATCGCCACATATATATATATATATATATTTATATATATATATATCAATGTTACGGTTATATGAAAGTTTTAATCTAAGAAATTTGTAAAAAGGACCATAATATAATTAGTTGACTTTATTGAAGATTTTTTTAACTCAGTGAAATGATATTGGACATAATTTTGTTTCTTAAAAAAGTTTATTTTTAATTGTTGTTGCTATTTCAGTTATATTTAAAATGAGGTGAGTATTGCTGAATAATATGTTTACTTTTCTCCTGGATACATCAAAGGTGGCATATTTTCTGTTATTTAAAAATTTCAAAAATAATCCCTACAACAGTATGTTTATTTCCTATTTTGTGTTTCTACAAGTTAGAAATATTATTGCGTCAGAATATGCTAATATGTTTTAACATCAACAGTCATATTATCGCATCCTGATTAGTCAATTCATAGGAAATATTTTAATCCGAAAGTAATGGTATCACCAATTGTTCTAGGATTTATGCTCTGTGTTTGCGTCGCTGTTGAATGTGTTGTTTGGATAGTATGTTGTACCTTGTGTTGAAGTGATATAGTGTAATTCTGGTACTATCGGGAAAAACCAATATTTATTGGCATTTTTGCTATGAATTGCTTCCTTAAAGGGTCTCCCAATACTTTTTCATATGCATACGTAATGGTGGTGTGTATACGTAACTTCTCAGAATTATTGCTTTAGCTTTGAGTCTTTTAGAGTGTGGGGAGTTTTCGAGTCTTTTATGTACGTGCTATAATCTCCCATTGCCGAAACTTATTCTGCTAAATAACAAGCTGCTGCATACTTGTGTCTTTTTGTTTGTTTGTTTCGTTATATTTATTAATTAGCAGCCTACGGCGACCAGCCTTCATCTGGTAAAGCTACCAGAAAATGTGCAAATATCGATTTTTAACAAAGTTGTGGGCAGGTCCTGGGTGCCTATAGCGTGATGCTGCTCGTTTAAAAACTATCTCTCAGCATGATAATGGAAGTGGTTGGGCCCTACAGGTCAACCAGGTGGCTGTTGGGGGAGAATCGATAGCTGTATCAGACGATGGTTAGTCGGCAAAATTTGGTGCAGTCAAATAAAAAAACATCAAAAATTTTTGATGAACAAGAACATAATTGGGCAAGAAATGAAACACGAAAAGAAAAATGCAATTAAACATTTATATCACGTGTTTAAATCTTGTAATTTTGATTACATGTTTTGAAGTGTAAAAATAAAGAAAATGCTACTCCTTTGTACTCATTTCCACATCCACCTTTTTTTAGGTAGAGTACATGGATGCGTTATACCTTTTGTTACACACCGCTAAATGAGGCCTGTTCCGCTATAGGCATATTTCCTCATTCAGCGGATTTTTCTCCCCAAAAAATTACATAGTTCTTTGCAACCAAAAATTATAAAATATATCAAATATAATATGAGTCTTTTAGACATAACATTTGTGGAAATGGTTAAATTAAAGTTAGAAAACATGTAAAAAATGTATGTACTGTAAGAGAAGAGCAACTTCTGTAAAATATCAAATAAATCATGTTAAAAATCATTTATGTTAAGTATCATTCATGCTATCATTTAATACCCCGTTATTAATATTGAAGAGCTTCTGGATACACAATATTAGCTATTCTGGCATTTTTAACTAAGATATGAAGATTATCCTTACTTCCAACCCGTGAACACTCAACGAAATTAAATCAATTCTGTTTGTCTTTATCTTAATATATAAGAATATCAAAAAACTTTACTGTAAAGAATCATTATTATAAGAAGAATCGTTGGTGTTAAAGAATTGTTACTGTTAAATCGTTACAGAAAAAATAATAAAAAAAACTGTTTGAAAACGAAAATACAAACTATAGTTGCCAATTGTCAACAGCAAAATCAAACATTTCCTAAACTCATATTGTTTTGAGTATTGAGTATTTTATTTTTGACGAAAATATTTAAATATATGAAAATAAATTATATTTAAATATATCTAAATAAATAAACATTATAATTAAATCACTATTTGTCTTTATCTTAATATATAAGAATATCAAAAAACGTTACTGTAAAGAATCTCCAATTAACACGGTGAATTTATCACGGCAAAAGAATCACATCCAGGGTTTGTTTACAATCTCTCTCCGCTCTGGTAGAGCAATTATCTGCGAGGATGAACTTGGAAAAAAAATGAAAGCTACTTCAATTGCTTCAAAGAGTATCACAAATCAAAAAGAAGCTTTTTTGAGAATATTATTGAGGCAGTTTCTAATCGATTCAACTTGCGAAAACTTTTGTTATGGCCGAAAAATGGCGGCAAATATAAAACATTTCTGTTTTGATTTTCCCATAGATTCACTCACGTCCAGGTTTGAGGAGTGGATTGTCCTGGAAGCGTTCCCCCTCAAACACACAGTCTGTTTCATTATAAGTAGAGATGTGATACCACATTATTTAAAATATATATTTTTGCTATAAATTGCTTCTTTCAAAGGTCTCTCAATACTTTTTCATATGCGTACGTAATGGTGGTATGTGTACGAAACTTCTCAGAATTATTGTGTTAGCTTTAAGTCTTTTAGAGTGTGGAGAGTTTTCGAGTCTTTTAGGTACTCGCTATAATCTCCCATTGCCGAAACTTATTCTGTTAAATAGCAAGCTGCTACGTACTTGTGTTTTTGATTGTTTGTTTGTTTCGTTATATTTATTTATGTGATACCACATTATTTAAAAATATATTTTTTTCTATAAATTGCTTTTTTAAAGGGTCTCCCAATACTTTTTCATATGCGTACGTGATGGTGGTGTTGTTGTTGAGACCCAGACCGTCCGACCTACCAGAAAGGTGTAAGGTAACTGTTTGGACGGCCGAGAAGTGCCACCCAATTTAGACCAGAACCCAGTGGGGCAGACATCCACAGGGACCGTCGTACCCTCCTTCCCCTACCACCAACCTCTCGGAAGGACTTACGGACCCACATGTTTAACGTGAAGTACTTGGTGGTGGTGTGTATAAGTAGCTTCTCAGAATTATTGCATTAGCTCTAACTTGACTCTTTTAGAGTGTGGGGGAGTTTTCGAGTCTTTTAGTTACATGCTATAATCTCCCATTGCCGAAACGTATTCTATTAAATAGCAAGCTGCTACTTACTTGTGTTCTTTCTTGTGTCGTTATATTTATTTATATGATACCACATTATGTAAAAATATATATATTTGCTATACATTGCTTATTTAAAGGATCTCCCAATACTTTTTATATGCGTACGTGATGGTGGTGGGTGTGCATAAGTAGCTTCTCAGAAGTACTGCATTAGCTTTAACTTGAGTCTTTTAGAGTGTGTGAAGTTTCCGAGACTTTTAGCTACCACGTGCTATAGTCTCCCATTGCCGAAACTTATTCTGCTGAATAGCAAGCTACTGCATACATGTGCTTCTTTTTTTCGTTATATTTATTTATGCGATACCACATTATGTAAAAATATATATTTTGCTATAAATTGCTTCTTTAAAGTATATCCCAATACTTTTTCATATGCGTACGTGATGGTGGTGTTGTTGTTGAGATCCAGACCGTCCGACCTACCAGAAAGGTGTAAGGTAATTGTTTGGACGGCCGGGAAGTGCCACCCAATTTAGACCGGAACCCAGTGGGGGAGGCATCCACAGGGACCGTACCCTCCTTCCCCTACAACCAACCTCTCGGAAGGACTTACGGACCCACATGTTTAACGTGATCGTACTCCGCATGAACACGGCGGCAGTTGTGGTAGCGTGCAAATCCAGCGCGCAAACCACCGGGCTACCGCACCCGAAATGTGCCCAACAGCACGCGGTGTTCCCAGGTGGTCACCCACCCAAGTACTAACCGCGCCCGATGCTGCGTGACTTCGATGATCTAACGAGAACCGGTGTTTTCAGCACGGTACGGCCGTTGGCCCCACGTGATGGTGGTGTCGAAAGCCCAGGCCAGCCGACTTGTCCGAAGACTAAGAGTAGCAAAATGGATGGCCAGGAAAAACGTGATGGTGGTGTGTATAAGTTTTTTTTTTTCCCAATGGCAAGGCAATACAGGAGAAAAATGCAAAAACACAACAAGGTACAGAAAATACAACAAGTAACAGACTAAAAGTCCAACAAGTGTTAACCAAAGTCATTGGCTTAAAAGTTCTCTAGCACGCTAATACAATGCAGTCTCAGTTTCGCCATGAAGTGCCGAGCAACGATGGAGGTGGGCACGGTTCATGGGTTCTGTCGTATTACAAACAGGGCAGTTTGGATGGTCAGGCCACATATCGCATCATGTATAAAAAGATATTTAAGTAGCGTTAGTGAGAGATATAGAGTGCCATATAAAATAATCGCGCACATTTCTTAACGATAAAAAGTTCGTATTTTTTCTTTTACACTAGAACGACGGATATTTTTGCCGCCGTTCTAGGAAGATTGTTGATTTGTTCTCTTATTATGAAACCTAGAATAATTTTCTTCTGTGTTTTCAATAACTTTAAGAAAATAAGAAAAGTCATAAAATTTCAATGGGCTAGGATTAGCCGTTTTGGAGAAATCGTATCTCAAAATAGTAGTTGTGCTGTCAAAATGGCCGCTTCTGTCGTTCTAGTGTTAAATCATACACTATCCCGAACGTTTAATTTGGAGTGTGCTTTGTAGCCGATCGTAATCGGAATGGCGCAAGAGTCGATCACTATAATAGCCGATCGCCACAATAGCCGATCGCCACAATAGCCGATTGCAGTTGGAACAGACAATAGCCGATTGTAGTTTGAACAGACCAATAGCCGATTGTAGTTGGAACGGAACAATAGTCGATTGTAGTTGGAACAGACCAATAGCCGATTGTAGTTGGAACAGACCAATAGCCGATTGTAGTTGGAACAGACCAATAGCCGATTGTAGTTGGAACAGAACAATAGTCGATTGTAGTTGGAACAGAACAATAGTCGATTGTAGTTGGAAGAGAACAATAGCCGATTGTAGTTGGAACGGAACAATAGCCGATTGTAGTTGGAACAGACCAATAACCGATTGTAGTTGGAACAGTATAATAGCTGATCGGCACTGTACCTCTCTTGGTATAACCGAGAAGATAAAGTCAGTAAAAATGGAGTGAGCGACACCGATTGAGAGAAAGGGTGCGCTTTTAGTGTTACTGTCATCTAGTGAGTCAATTGGCGATCATCGTCCTGATGGAAGGTGCCATGAGTTCTTTTTGCTTCCGTCATCACCACCTATGGCGTTGGTACCCTTTAGAGTTGTAGTCTAATACTATACGTTTAGATGAAAAGATCCGAATAATTCATTTCCGAAGATTTAATTCGAGTTAAGCTTTTTGCATGATCGATCGTACTTGAAATGGCAAAAGAGCCGGTTGTTACAAATATAGTAACCTTTATAAAATAGCAGATCTGTAGGTAAGGTTATAATATCAAAAGCATACCAAAACATCCATTATCTTCTCCATAGCATATAATGTCCCTATTTGCTTTTTAGAACATACCAACTCCTTAAAAAGTAAAATCTTCCCTTTGGGATTGTACCGTCGAGATTGATAAACAATGGATTAAACATATAAAACTGATGGACCCTTCCAATCCTATCAATCAAAGTTGTTTAAAGATATCTCGTTTATTTCAGTAGGTCCTTTCAATCAAACGAAATAATTGTTCCTCTGACGCATGCGACAGCATAGGAAATCAATCGTGGACTCCTTATAACGGAAATCAATAGAACGTCAAAGTAACTTCCGTCTAAGACAGCCGACCGCAACTTTTTACCATCAAAGAAAACTAACATCGTATGGAAAATCAATAAAGAGGCCCTATTTGTAAGATTAATTTGGGATGCGCTAAAGGCATTTAGGGTTGATATTATTTCATATATGTCCAAGATTTATCTTCATACATAAACAAATCTGCAATTTTGTTCAGAAATTCTGACTCACTTCTAACCGTGGTATAGATTTCAAATTTGGTGCATATATATATCAATTGCTCCTGAGAAAATCTGAATAAAGTCCCTGGTAAGAATCGAAACAAACGGAAAAACTCATTATAAAGTATACTACAGGATGAAACTTTAGAAACAGAAAGTGATTACAGAACTCATTTTCCCCGTAGACTTGAAATTCAGCATTTGTTCATCACTCTTTTCTTCATAGTCGTTAACTAATATTTAAACCTGTCAATGACAAAGAATCTACCACTCTTAAATTTTGATGTGTACAGCACATAACTTTCCTTAGTAAATGCAATAAATTTACTTCTTTCAAACTAATGATGTATAAAATCTACGGTGCAATTTCTTTAAAGCTAAATTCGGCGCTTTTCCAGATGACAACCTGTAATCGAAGTACACGATTAACTAATATTTCGTGCAACTCTAAATTGACATTTATCAATATTGATAACATTTGTAACAAGCAATATAATCCATACATAAAAATATTTTAATAATAAATTCAAAAATGTGGAGTCATATTCGTTAACTTAGCGTCATTTTTGCAATTTTAACAATAGTTTCGTCAATATGGGGGCGAAATATCGCCAAGTTGGCGATACATGAGTCACCAAGTTTGCAACATTAATCGCCAAGTGTTACAGACAAACGGAGAGAGAGGATCATCTTGTATGTAAATGACTGTCAGGGAATTGTTAGGCGTCAAAATACAGCACTATTGCACAAAGTATCTTCTCCTGTGAATGGAACGAACTAGATCCGCAAAGATGATGTTAGGAAATTTATCGCATAATAATGCATTTAAAAAGCAAACATATTTCCTAATTTTTAATACTTTTTTTTTATTTTATATGATTATTTTTTTATATTTTTTTTTAATTCCAATTTAGCGACCTTTGGAAATACAATCTCCCTACAAAATTAACTTTCAATTCTTTGACAATTATTCCCTTTATGGGAATTATTAACGTTGATTGGTATGAACGAAAAGTTCATTCAAGCCAGCCAAAGGGTTAAGCGTACTCTGATTTTCAGGGGAGTAAAATATTTCGTATATTTCGTAAAAGACAGATTACCTCAAGAGCGGATTTCATTTTGTGCTGGAAAATATAAATTACATAAACGAAACTATCACCCGCATTCAAAAGTTATGAATTAACTTTAAGAGTTTTAGAAAATGACTGTTGCCATAACCCAAGAAATCTTAACTTCATTACGAATGTTAAGTGGCTCATCGGTGCTTTTCCAGTGCCCAAGCTAATGAACTAAGTAAAATTAATAATTACTTAAAGAAATACGACTTCTTGCATTCATTCAAGTCTGTCCGAATTGCTGTAAAAGAAATATATTTGAGACTAATTATTACTGACTTTTTTATTACTAGGACATTATTCAGGACGTAAACAGGGATTTTTATGTCATTATTTTTTAAGAAAATATGTCGTCGTGTTGCTGTTATAAACCTAAATAGCCACTAGAAATCGTTAATTCGAACATTTTGAAGTACCTTCATTAATTTAGTTAAATGTTCCAGTCGTGTATTCTGTACACTTCTAACATGCATGAAAAAATCTGATGTGGACAGCATATGATTTTCCCTATACAGCGCAATGAATTTACATATTTTACAGTAAAAAAATGATGCATAAGATCCATGTCACAATGTTTACAGCGTTGAATTGTACATTTAACTCTTTTTTGGCTAACAATATATAAAACTATTTCGAAGTACCGTATTAACTTATATTTCGCAAAACAAATTAACAATTATTACTATTGATAGCATCCGCAATAAGCAGCAATGTCCATATATTATTTTAATAATTACCTCATCAATTACGCGTCCTTTTGTTAATGTAGTGTCACTTTTATAATTTTAACGCTATTTTCGTCAATCTGAAACAAAATATCGCCTAGTTCGCGAAAGTGATCACCAAGCGCTACAGATAAATGAAGAGAAAAGCTTTTCTTTTTTAAATGACTATATTAAAAACTATTGCCAAAGCATTTTCCCTCGTCAATGGAACGAACTATATCCACTAGAATAATGCTTCATTTGTTCGTAAAGTAATACATCCTCAGACTCACACACGCACACACCACACACACATATAAACACTACCCGACACAGAACATGCAACACCATGAAAGAGAGAATAGAGTGTGATGATAAAGACCACACAGACATTAGATGGCACATATAAATAAGTGATGTTAATTCCTGAAGGATAATGCAATACAGTAATAGCATAGACAGGATGATCAGTAGGCAGTAAACCTCTTGCTGCGATACAAGCAGCAACCCTTCGTGGAACAGATGCAATGAGCATGCGGATAGTTTCCTGAGTAATAGATGACTATATGTCTTCAACCATTCTCCACAGGTTGTCCTCTGTTTGAGGCGGGGGCTACTGTAGTCAAACTATGGCCAATCACGTCCCATACATGCTCGATAGGTGGAAGATCAGGAAACAGGGGAGGCCAAGGAACCACCTAGATACCTTGCACGAATTGTCTGCTGATGGTTGCCGTGTGCGGTCGCGCGTTATCTTGCTGGAAAATAGCAATTTGAAACCGATGAAGGTAGGGCAGTGCAACCAGCCGCAGCACCTCATCCGCATATCGTTGTGCCGCCATTGTGCCTCTGATACGAACCAGAGGTGACCGGCTATCGAAGACGATGATACCCCAAATCATGATGCCGCGTTGTCGAGCAGTATAGTGTTCAGCAATTACAACAGGATTCCACGTGGCCCCCAGACTCTCATACGACGACTGTCATTCGACAAACAGAACCGGGACCCGTTGTAGAACAGTACCCTGTCTCATCATTCAGTCGTCCAAGAGGCTCTGTCCCGACACCATTGCAATCTCTTACGTCAGTGTCTTGTTACCAATGGCAGTCTTCGTAAAGATAGGTTTGAGTGCAAGCCACTTACAGCCAATCGTTGAGAAACTGCTTTGGCTGATATTGGAACATCCAATGTACCCCGCAAATTCCGCAGAATATCGATAGTCGTCATTTGTGGGGTCGCCACCGCATACCTTCAAATGCGTCGATCAACGCTGTACGACTGCGCAGCCGTGTGTAGGCCTGAAATGAATCCCCTCGCACGGTCGTCCAAATGCTGAAACGGACTTCAGCGTCATCTCTTCAACAGCCAGGCATCTCTTCAACAACACGTATCTTCTGAAACGAAAAACAGCTCGAAAACGGGTTTCCGTCAGCGACAGACAGTAACAACTATTGTCTTATCTGCCAATTCCATCTTTTTTATCTTGCGCTCTAAACAAGTGATCTACTTGCATTTAAGCTTGCAGACATCTAGCTGCGTTTGTCTCGCAATTTGCATTATTATACGGCCAAAGCTTCATGGTGTTGCATTTTCTATGTCGTATATATATATATATATATATATATATATATATAATTGAAGACTTTTTATTTTACGTGTATTATATATACCTGAGATTGATCATTAATTAAAATTGTTCTGTATAGCAAAAGTGAAAAGAAGATGGATTGAAGTGTAAATGTGATATCAAAAATGACTATACGACAACATGTTGAATAATATAATTAGAACATTATAAAAAAAAAGTTATATATAAAACAGGTACTAAGGTGATATAAAATACCCCATTTTCCCTGTTCCATATATAAGTCAAGAAATGGAAAAAGAAATACATGTGGAAAAGATGGGTGAATATAATCCATTAACTATATATATATATATATATATATAATTATATATATTTGATGTTAAAGATTTATATAAAGTTATTTTCTCTCTTTACCATGATTATCTATCTTCCAATAATGTTCCATTTAATGTCAAAAACTTTCCTATGCTATTGCACTTTGTATTATACAATAATTATATTATCCAAGCTGATAACATATATTTACAAATATCTGGAGTACCTCAAGGGGGCTGTAGTAGTAGTAGTATTCTAGCTAACTTATATCATTATTATGAATGTCATTTTAACTCTAATTCATATATTATATATCGATATGTTGACGACTTAATTTATATTATCATTGATGATTCCTATCCAATTAATATTGATTCTTACCTCTCTAACCTAGATATAATCCCTAATGAGCCTAGTGTTAGTCAAACTGTAAATTATTTAGACCTAAATTTAGATACCCTCAATAATCATTTTATCACCTTTCTATATGATAAAAAGAATTCTTATAACTTTACTATCATTAAGCTGTTATCATATCGATCTTGTAATTCTATTCAATTGTTTAGAAATATAATTTTAAACCAGCTAATTCGAATACATAGACTTTCTGATCCTCAGTTTCACTTTCTCCACATCAATAATCATAAACGCATTTGTCACAATTACCACTATACGGAAGTATTTGTAAATAATATTATTAATAATTTCAAATACGCCACGTAATAATTTTACAAATGCATTATTTATCCTTGATTGGATAACTCATTTTTTTGAGTTTCATCCATTCTTATCACCTAAGTTACCACTAGGCCTGAATCTGATACTGTTTACTATTTTTGAAAGACTATAGTGATAAGTTACCTTCTATTTTTATCCTTAGTCTTCGTCTATAGTTACTTATTTGTAGCAGAGATATGATAGAAATGGGTTTTTTGGATGTTTATGCATACTTTTCGATTACAAAATTTCAATTTATATATATATATATATATATATATATATATATATATATATATATATATATATATATATATATATATATATATATATATATATATATATATATATATATAGAAAAATGTAATAATATATATTAGAAAATGTAATAATAAAAATTCTCAAGTAATATTAACATCACCATAGAAGCAAAACCACTGTCATATTGCCGATAAAAGAAAATAACAGCACCGGCCCAAATTCGATGATTAATCAGAATTAAATTCATCGTCAGGTCTGAGTATTTAATTGTAATTAACCCAAACAAATGCCTGTTTCAGACTTAGCAATAATACTTTACTATAAATACTCAAACTCAGACTACAGACATCAAACGATGAAAAAATGAAGAAACATTAAGGAAATTTGTAGGAGGAGGAGAATAAAGTGCATATATCCAGTACTTAATAGAGTAGTGACGATCTATAAATCAAAAGAAAAATCTATAAAAAATTTAACATAAGCAACTAATAAAACTAAAAAAAGTAAAAGGAGAATGGGAGTTACAAATATCTTCATATAACATTGGATAGAACTAGATTTAAAAATACAATTTCTATTTCTAAATTTAACAGCATAAACTTGAATAGATTGTAAATTAAAAGATTCATAAATACCAAAGCAAACTAATTTATATATATATATATATATATATATATATATATACAGAGTGTCCACTTATATCCTTTACACCCTCCTTAACTTCTAAACGGTGACAGCTTAGGCCATAAAGTTGGTGTCTAGGTATGGTAAAAAGGCTATGCGCTACTCGATGAGACAACTTACAACGCCATCTATCGGCAAATTTTGGAATTAGCGGTCCTATCTCGTAAACGGTGAAAGATACGGGAAAAAGTCAATTAGAAAGTTGTAGAGCACTCTCGATTTAGTACGGAAAAGTACCTTACGCACATTAATACTTAAAACAGAATGCAAAAAATGAATATTTGTTTGGTCACGATTTCGAAAATTGTCATGTCGTAAAGAGTGGAAGAAAGAAACTGAGACACTTCCCTGTCTTCAGGATCATTTATTTACAATATTATATTGCTCAAAATGCTCTCCGTTAACCACTATACACATTTGCACTCTGGGCTGGATTTCTCGCTGCACATTGTGCAACATGGCAGGTGTTACGGACGCACAAGCATCAAGCTTTGCACACACAAGCTTTGCACATGTGGGAGATTGACCATTGAGTTACATTGGTGCCGTGAGCGTTGCCCGGGTCGTAAAAGCTGCTTTAAGCGGGAAAGGGGTGTCGCAATAACAAGTTCCGAACTGTAACAGTGGGATGCGGATCATACCTGGAACAAGCAAATAAAAAACTTCTGAAATTACTCCAATGTGTTATGACTGATATTAAGAGGCAAAACTCCATAATGTTAAAAAACGGACAGGAATTGATAGACCGACTGAAATTTTGCCATAAGGATTTAAACTTCAGAAGCTACGATTTCCGGGATCTGTTTAATAACATCGATTTAACAAACCTGCAAATGATCTTGAAAGAATTACATGAGGAATACAATTTAAAACCATATATAAGTCTTAGAAGATATTTGGATTTGATTGAGTTGGTTTTGAATGAAAACATACTATATGACGGTACGCATTACTACAAACAAGTCAAGGGCATACCCATGGGTGGTGCATGCTCATCAATATTGGCGGATATTTATCTATCCAAATATGAAAAAGGAACCCATATATTATCGGAAATACCTTATTTCCGTTATGTTGACGATGTGATATTAGGGGGTTATGCAAACACCCCTGACATAGATTTTGCATTCTACCCAAAAGAATTAGACCCGATCAATGAGGATGGATCGACAGACTTCCTGGATTTGTCAATAAGAAAACACCAACAGTATGGAATTTATACAACCATACACGACAAGTGAAATTCATACAATATCAAAATTAATAATATTATTGATTGGAATTCAAACCTCACTAAAAATATTTTCAGAAATATTATTATCGGATACTTCAGAAGAAACAGAAACTTCAGTACTTTTAAAAAAGACTGCATTTATGAATGTAATAAAATAATAAATGATGCATTGAAAAGAAATTACCCTAGATATTTTTTACAACATTATTACTATTCCTTTTTCAAAGTGAAGAAATTGTGCTTTGTTTGAATCTAAATGAGCATTCTTAATCATACATATATTCATATCTGCGATCCTATCATCATGAAGTCTTTTCGCGCATGTGCGACTTTCCCTTATAAAATGTTGTGTTTTCATGTTGGATTGTAGGGTGTATCTCTTCCTTGCTTGGTTCCATCTTTGCTTTTGTGTCCGTTCGGCTGCTTCTGTCTTTGCACATGTGGGAGATTGATCATTGAGTTACATTGGTGCCGTAAGCGTTGCCCGGGTCGTAAAAGCTGCTTTAAGCGGGAAAGGGGTGTCGCAATCCATCCCTGCCATTCTATGCAAATCATATGGTCACTCCTGTTCTCGCTTATTTTTTTTTCTTGTTTATATCCTTATATATATATATATATATATATATATATATATATATATATATATATATATATATATATATATATATATACAGGGTGCCCACTTATATCCTTTACACCCTCCTTAACTTCTAAACAGTGACAGCTTAGGCCATAAAGTTGGTGCCTAGGTATGGTAAAAAGGCTATGCGCTACTCGATGAGACAACTTACAACGCCATCTATCGGTAAATTTTGGAATTAGCGGTCCTATCTCGTAAACGGTGAAAGATACAGGAAAAAGTCAATTAGAAAGTTGTAGAGCACTCTCGATTTAGTACGGGAAAGTACCTTGCGCACATTAATACTTAAAACAGAATGCAAAAAATGAACATTTGTTTGGCCACGATTTCGAAAATTGTCATGTCATATAGAGTGGAAGAAAGAAACTAAGACACTTCCCTGTTCTCAGGATCATTTATTTACAATATTATATTGCTCAAAATGCTCTCCGTTAGCCACTATACACATTTGCACTCTGGGCCGGATTTCTCGCTGCACATTGTGCAACATGGCAGGTGTTACGGACGCACAAGCATCAGTAATGCATCGTCGAAGATCCTGCAATGTTGGCGGAGGGGTCGCATATACCTGCCCTTTTTGTGTCCCCATAAGAAGTCCAATGGGGTCAAGTTAGGTGAGCGCGGGGGCCACTCGACGGAACCACCATACCCGATGACTTGATTCTGGAAAGTCTCTATTAGGTACTGCTGAACGTTTGAAATCTTATGCAGAGGTGCGCCGTCATGTTGGAACCATATATTTAGGAGTTGGTGCAACGGTATATTCTCAACAAAGTCGGTTATTACATCCTGCAGAAACTGCAAGTACAGTTGTACCGTTAACGCACCCTCGTAAAATACTGGTCCAATGAGCCTGTCATTAAAATTACGCAACAAACATTAATCGACCAGCGTTGTTGATGTCGAACTTCGACGGCATATCTCGGATTTTTCAGCGACCAGGTATGAACGTTCTGTCTATTAAACATTCCGTTCCTCGAAAAACATGCCTCATCCATCCATATTCTGTCTGCCAGGAATGTTGGCTGGACCTCTAAGTTATTCATCACAAAGTTGCACCACGTGTAACGTCTCTCAGCATCTCTTGGCAGCAATCTTTGCACAGGTGTGGATCGGTATGGATGAGCACCTGATTCATTCAGGATTTTGCAGACGCGGCTTTTTGAGAGGCCAGAATTTTCACTGATCATTCTTGTGCTGCTCTGAGGATGGGCGAGAGCGTATGCTAGCACATCTTCAGATCGCACTTTGCGTCCTACATTGCGAGGTATACGAATTCGAGGTCGGCTGGTCACACAGCCCGTCTCCCTTAAACGTTTTACAACTTTTAAGATGGTCTGCCGTGTAGGATGCGGGCCTTGAGGGAAACGTTCACGATACAGCCTTGCAGCTGATTTTGCCTTACACCCACATTCACCATAAATTAACAACATCTCGCAATACTCGTTACTGCCAAATTTTGCCATAACTCTCCGCTTTAACGTACAACCCAGCAGAAATATCCTTTTTATAGTAGTAGTCTCTGGTGAACAGGTATGACGTTCAATCCTCATTTGCATAATACATGAGATCCATGTGATTATTATACCAGACATGGTTGAGTTGAGCTGTGTGTTTGGAGAGACGATTTTGCAAGATCAGCAGAAAGTTTTCATGGTTTGCAGAGACATTCAGTAAAACACGCAACCGGTGGGGACAGAACCATGGTCCTCATGAATGCGAATCACGTTCGTTTTCCCTGCGCCACAACAGACTCGTATTTAGTCCGTAAAATGGACTTTTCTCGCTTCGCTTCACAATCAAACAAATGTTCATTTTTTTGCATTCTGTTTTGAGTATTAATGTGCACAAGGTATCTTTTCGTACTAAATCGAGAGTGCTCTACAACTTTCTAATTGACACAAATTAAGCACACATCCACAACAGAAGGTCTTTATTTTACTTCCTATAAGACGTACAAAAGTTTAAAAAAAGGCCAGAGCGATTTCGAGCATAAGTACTCTCTTCATCAGTGGCTACACGGAATTAAAATTGAATCGTTCATATATAGACCAGATATAGCGACAAAAAATATAGCACATCTGGTCTATATATGAGCGATTCAATTTTAATTCCATGTAGCCACTGATGAAGAGCGTACTTATACTTGAAAGCGTTCTGGCCTTTTTTTAAACTTTTGTACGTCTTATAGGAAGTAAAATAAAGACCTTCTGTTGTGGATGTGTGCTTAATTTTTGCTATTATAACATCAGACGTGATGCCAAATTATTTATTTCTAATTGACTTTTTTTACGTATCTTTCACCGTTTACGAGATAGGACAGCTAATTCCAAAATTTGTCGATGGATGGCGTTGTAAGTTGTCTCATCGAGTAGCGCATAGCCTTTTTACTATACCTAGACACCAACTTTATGGCCTAAGCTGTCACCGTTTAGAAGTTAAGGGGGGTGTAACGGATATAAGTGGGTACCATATATATATATATATATATATATATATATATATATATATATATATATATATATATATATATATGAGAGAGAAAGGAGAGAGATGACATCGATTCCATTTCCGAGATGCTTGAAACGTGCTCTTCGGTCGAAAACTTGAATTCGAATTTCCGACTCCGTCATAATACTTGCTCTATACATTATACTATGCATAAAGGGAAAATAAAAGAAAGGGAAGCTTAAAAAAATATAAAATTAAAACAGAATGAATTTAGATTTTAAAAGATAATATTTATTACGTCCGTATAGTTTAGTATATTGCATGTATTCACAATTACCCACCAAATTTACATCATAAGTGCGAGCCCACTTACCGTAGCTGAAAATAATGCATTGATTATTAATCACAAAGTTTATCTTTTAAATTTTATTCATATATGTGCACTCAATTATTAACATACATTGTCACAAGAATCCTTAATAATTAATTAATATAAGATACTCTTTGAGTCAAATTCTTTTAGGATTTGACTCAACGAGGAATTTGATAGAAATACCTAGGAGGTATGTGAGACCGTGGCTATATCTGAACACTAAAATAATTTGCGCTCAAACTTTTGGCATATTATAACCTGTTGGTACATACCTCTTATATTGTAGCTCACATCGTCACATAACCTAATTAATGGTGCCGTGCCCAGGATATTCTAGGGGACCATACTGGCCTTTCTCTGTATCCCTGTGGCGTTCATTGCCTGGACTGTGTTTTTGATCCTTTCAGCCTCTGAATAGAGTAACAAACATTTGGCAATATTACTGCTCGATCGAATTGGCGAATAATTGTTACTTTCAGACATACTGGTGCCTTCATTTTATGCGCTGTATATCACCCGATTTTATCTTTTTTGTCCATTAGTTGAAAATGCCCATCTTCATATAACACACATACACACACATACGCATAGATGAAAATTTCCAAAATTGTTCAAAATGTGTTCAAAAGATCTTAAAACATACTTATCCTTCAAAATCAAACCAATCTTTCTCTGTACATTAGTATAAAAAATAAATTTAAATTACATCATTTTTTTAATCACTCAAAGGATATATAAACATAACATTTTTAGAAAATTGCATTTTCCATAACCTCATAACAAAGTCAACTTTATTACTGTTAAATCACTCATCTTTGTGCTCCTAATGCTCAAACTAATGAACTAAATAAAATTAGTAATTACTTAAAGAAATCCGCCTACATTTATCTAGGCCATTCCAAATTACTGCGAGCGAAATACATTCAAGACTAATTAATTACGCACTTTTTGTTGTTACTGCGGCATTAATCAAAATATTATAAGCAAGAATTTTTTTTATTGCAACATTTTTTATTCCACAGAAAATATGCCGACGTTTCTCTGTCATAAACATAAATGTTCACCAGAGGTCTGTATTCCAGATCATTTTTTACTTTCATTAATCTGGTTAATTGTTTCAGTCGTATATATTATGTGTGCTTCTAAAATGCCTGAAAAATAAAAGGTGAAAGTTTAAATATATCTCATAAAATTAATTTTAAACATGTAAATAAAATTACGATTTATTTATATTAAGTTTAAATATATCTCATAAAATTCATTTTAAACATGTAAATAAAATTACGATTTATTTATATTAAGTTTAAGATAAATCGCTCTCACACTGTAGGTGAAAAGTAAAATATTTGTTAAAACACAGTAAACATCAGAACAAGGAAGATCAATCATTAATAAAGCGTTGATTATGAAACACTTTCCAACTGAAATGCAATTTTGTTTAAACACCTCTAAAACGTGATGCATTTAACGCTGATATTTTTTACTTAACACATTACTAAAGTAATTTATCGTATTTGAAAACTTTAAAATTCATCAAAAAGGGCAATGCTAGTTACATAAAATGAACATTATTCAAATAACGTCATCGAAATTTAAATCTCTCTATGTAAAATCATTGAATATTTCATTCATATCACTTATGTTTCAGACACCAAAGCTAAATAATTTTACGTGAAAAAATTCAGCAATTCTTATACAACTCACCTAGCAATATGCGTTAAAATTAAACTTCGTTGTAGAAATAATCAAAATTTAATGATAATTTAAAATAAAAAATATTCTAATTACGTTTGCACAGAATTTAGATATACAGTAAACACGCAAAAATAAAGCGGTTTTATGACGGACGCAACACTAAATATAAATTTAAACGATCTTTACATAGCGGGGGGAAAAATCTGATGTGGGCAGCACATGACTTTCCCTGCAGACTTATATCCACGTTCTCTTTATTTTAATTTAATTTAAATCACTTTTAATTCAATTTTCGTTCTCATTTGGTAAGTGGACTTATTTCAAAAGTGGTGTAGAGAAAATACGAAAAAACTAATATATCTCGAGAATGGCTAGTCCTAGGGTAATGGGGTTGGTCTTATTCTTTTCATCGTTAAAAATTACGTATAAAACAAGCATTTAATGGATATATTTGAGCATACCTAGTTTTTTATTTTAGATTTTGACGGTTTTTGCGGGCAGGTCCTTTTTTTCCGAATCATACCAAAATCTAATCAGCACCAGGGTATCCCACAAGCGACTTATCAACCGATTTTTGTGAAACTCGGTCCATTAGTTTTTCAGCTAGAGGGGATACAGGCAATTTTAGCGAAGAAAGGCAGGTTCTTTTATCCCGAATTGTACCCAAAACTAATCAGTACCAAAGTCGCCCACAAGTGACTTACCTACCAAATTTTATGAAATTCGGTCAATTGGTTTCTTAGTCAGAGTGGATACAAAATCTGCACAGATAGACAGACACACAGACACAGGCACATAGATCACGCTAAAAATGATTTTTTCGTATTCTAGAGGTCTCGAAGCATGTAGATCCGTCGAAAACTCTTATGTGGGCAGCACATGACTTTCTCTGTAGACTGATATCCATGTTTTTTTCATTTTAATTAAATTTAATTCAGTTTTAATTCAATTTTCGTTCTCATTTGGTAACTGGACTTATTTTCTCAGGTGGAGTAGAGAAAATACGAAATAACTAAAATATCTCAAAAACGGCTAGCCCAGTGTAATGGGGTTGGTCTTATTCTTTCCTTCGTTAAAAATTACGTATAAAACTAGCATTCAATGGATATATTTGAACATACGCAGATTTTTATTTTAGATTTTGTCGATTTTTGCTGTCCGTTTTGCAAAAAAAGGCAGGTTATTTTTTCCGAATCCTACCAAAATCTAATCAGCACCAGAGTATCCCGCAATCGACTTATCACCCGAATTTTGTGAAATTCGGTCCATTAGTTTTTCAGCTAGCGTGGATACAGGTAATTTTTGTGGGCTATTTCGCAAAAAAAGCACATTGAAAATCTTATTTTTTTTTATAATTTATTTCCTTAAAATAAGATAAAGACAATAATATCGAAATTCTATTGCAAACAGGTAAATTTAGTAAATAAACTGAACATTTTAAAACAAAGATCAAAGACGAATTGCGCACCAAGAATTTTCAAGATTATTTAATTCTATCTATACAGTAAGTAACTCAAAAAACAAACTTATAAAATGTATAAATTAGCTCACCCATTTGTGTTTGTCCGTAGGATACAATAGATTTTCTCGTAAAACAGGAAAATGTCTCAAATATTCCAAACATTGGTTAAGATATTAAATTTTCAAACAGTGAGGGGGAGGAATAAGAAAGCGGATGCTCAAGGCTATTTAATTATAGTTTAATTTATTCATACTGAGTAACTCTGGTATCTAAATGAGGGGGGTTACTCGAGTAATTATCAATTTTGAGAAAGGTTCATTAGCAAAATTCTACACTTTAAGTGGGGGGAAATAATGCGAACATTCTTTCACGTGATTCAGAAGTCATTGTTGGGGAAAATGATAAACTTTGAAATAAATAAACGTAGTTTAACATCTTTCTCCACTTTGTGAAATTACAGGGTTCTGAAAAGTTAAATTACAGAGTTTAAAAGTTAAATTGCAGTTAAATTACAGCTAAATTACAGGATTTTGAAAAATGATAATAAATAAGCTGGAATGTGGCTTTACTCGACATTCTTATACCAGAATCCATTTTTAAATAGCTTGTAATTTTTGCTTTCCCTGCAGTATATGGTAATGTATAGGGAAAGTATTGGAATCATGCCGAAAATCGCAAGTCGAGTTTTTTAAAGGATCCACACGTTTCGAGACTACGAAAAAACCATTTTTAGCGTGATGTCTGTGTGTGTGTCTGTCTGTGTGTCTGTGTGTCTGTCTGTGTGTCTGTGCAAAGTATGTATCCACTCTAACTCAAAATCTAATGGACCGAATTTCATAAAATTTGGTAGGTAAGACTCCTGGGTGTGACGCTGGTGCTGATTCATTTTTGGTACAATTCGGAAAAAAAGAAGCCGCCTTTTTTTTTTGCGAAATAGCACGCAAAAATCTCATGTATCCACTCTAGCAGAAATACTAATTGACCAAATTTCACAAAATTTGGTAGATAAATTACTTGTGGGATACTCTGATGCGGATTAGATTTTGGTACGATTCGGAAAGGAACAACCTGCCCTTTTTTACGAAATGCCCCCAATAATCGACAATATCTGAAAAAAAACTACGTATGTTCAAATTTATTAATTAAATGCTTGTTTTATACGTAATTTTTGACGAGGAAAATAATAAGAACAACAATATTACTTCAGGACTAACCGTTCTCGAGATATTTGAGATCTTTTGCATTTTTGTTATGCCGCTTTTGAAAAAATGTCCAATAACCAAATAAAAGCAGAAATTGAATTAAAAATGAAAATTTTGTGTTATTTTGTAATAGGAAAAGTATTGGAATCATGTCGAAAATCGCAACTCGAGTTTTTGACGGATCTACACGTTTCGAGATTTCTAAAATACGAAAAAACTATTTTTAGCTTGACGTCTGCGTATATGCCTGTGTGTCTGTCTGTCTGTGCAGATGTTGTATCGACTCTAACTAAAAAAATAATTGACCGAATTTCATAAAATTTGGTAGGTAAGTCACTTGTGGGCGAAACTGGTGCTGATTAGTTTTGGGTACGATTCGGGATAAAACTACCCGCCTTTTTTGTGAAATGGCTAGCAAAAACCTGTATCCACTCTAGATGAAAAACAAATAGATCGAATTTCACAAAATTCGGTAGATAAGTCGCTTGTGGGTCACCCTGGCGCTGATTAGATTTTGGTGCGATTCGAAAAAAAATAACCTGCCTTTTTTTGCAAAATGGCCCGCAAAAATCGTTAAAATCTAAAATAGAGTACTACGTATGCTCAAATATATCCATTTAATGCTTGTTTTATACGTAATTTTTAACGAAGAAAAGAATAAGACCAACTCCATTACACTAGGGCAAGCCGTTCTGGAGACATTTTAGTTTTTTCGTATTTTCTTTACGCCACCTTTTAAAATAAGTTCAGTCAACAAATGGAAATGAAAATTGAAATCAAAGTGAATTAAATTTAATTAAAATAAAGAGAACGTGTATATAAGTCTGTAGGGAAAGTCATGTGCTGCCCACATCAGATTTTTTCTACTGCAAAAATTTTTTTTTTAAAAAAATCTGTATCGTTGGTCCAAATAATTAATATTATATCATACTAGCAGCATACCCGTTCTTCGTACGGAGTATATAATATAAAGAAACTTATAATTCGCAATCATGTGCAAATGCTGTTAAAATATTAAATTTATTGCTCCTAAAGAGAAGTTTAAGAATATCTGTTCTTACTATGCAAAATTATCTTCACAGGCAGATCTGAAGAATAAAACATTCTGGTCCCTTTTGTAAGCAACTTTACATAAAAAAAGGAATTGAATCAATTTATGCAACCCCGTACTACTTATATTGCCGCAGATTAGAAAATATGCCAGTATGTTAGTAGAAGATTACCCGTATTACAATATGAGTTTCAAAAATATTTGCCAAAATAAAAGAGATGGCGTAATAAATTGAAAATATCAATAATCCCCGTTCTCTTTATACCAGAAGATCGTAATTGATTCCAATATATGCCAATATATATCAAAACATATGCCAATATACCTGTACTAATATTCTGGTAGATTAGAAGATATGCCCGTATATTTGTAGAAGATTACTCGTGCAACGTACAATATAGGAGTTTAAACAATTTTTGTCATAATAAAACAATTGCATATTAACATGAAAATATCAATAATCCCTGAATCAATAATCCCTGAATATATCAATAATAATAATGTTTAAACCTGAAGACCGTAATTGATATTATCCAGTCAAACATGCAAAGTCAATTAAACTTATTTTATATACATATCTTTATTATTCCAATCAAATTAAATTTAATAAAAATCGTATGCCACATAAACACATTGGATTTAAATCCGTTGCTAAGCGACATGATATTATTTGTAAATATCAATAATAATAACGTTTAAACCTGAAGAACGTAGTTGATATTATCCAGTCAAAAATGCTATAAGAAAAATCAGATCGTTCTTTTCTAAAATATATTATATCCATTTATTTATTATTCAAATCGAAAAAATAATAATTAAAGTTAACAGACAGATTTAATTTAATTGCGTTTCTGGGCAACATGATATAAGATAGAATCTTCCTCATAAACTGCGAAATTAAATAGCCATTTTGATTTCTTTATACTTTTCATTGTTCAGTAAAAGCTTGTGCAAATAAACCATGGACATAGATTTCCAATTTAAATCATGTTTCAAACAATTCATGTTTTCAGGAAGTGCCTAATTCGCGCCAAAAATCTCCCATCAAAAGCAGAGATAAGGTTTTAATTCATTTCAAAGGATTTTTAAGCTTTTCGTTTGGATAAACCACGGAGTTAGAGAGTAGGATTCCTAGGAAAAAGTTTCGTTTTTCATTAATATCTCGACAATCCCTGGTCTTAGATACTCGAAACTTGGAGGAAATTTATGGGGAGCTATTTCAAGGCTATCCACGACATTTCATCAAGTTTGGTTCAGTCGTTCTCCCGTGATGATGAGACAAACGAAAATTTCGTTTCTTACTAATATCTCGAGAACCATTGATCGTAGAAACTCCAAACATGGACAAAATTTTAAGTGGGACTATTTCCAGGTTACCCACAAAATTTCATCAAACTCGGTTCAGCCGTATTTTCGTGATGACGGGACAAACAGACAGACAGACAGACAGATTTTCAATTTTATTTATATAGACTAGCAGCATATCCCTTCTTCGTACGGAGTGTATAATATAAAGAAACTTGAAATTCACAATCATGTGCAAATACTTATAGTATACTAAATGACATTTTTAATCAAAGTATTATGTTAAAATATTTAATATAATGCTCCTAAAACGAAGTTTAAGAATCTCTGTTCTCGCTATACAAAATTATCTTCACGGGCAGATCTGAAGAATAAAACATCCTGGACCCCTTATGTAAGCAAATTTACAAAAAATATGGAATTGAATCATATATGCAAAATAAAAGCGTTAAAATTGTATGGGACCCGTACTAATTATATACGGGCATATTAGAAGATATAGCCTGTATTAGTAGATTACATGTATAAATTGAAACGATCAATAAACCCGCAATCTTTAAATCTGAAGGCAGTCATTTATTCCAATGTATGTCAAAATGAATGTGCTAAAATTATATGGGAAGATATACCCGTACTACATATAATGTGGTAGATTAGAAGATATGTCCTATTATGAGTAGAAGATTACAGTATTACACTATGAGTCTCAAATCTTTACCAAAATATAATAGACGACGCAATAAATTGAAAATATTAATAATCCCCTTAATCTTCATACCAGAAGGCCGTAATTGATTCCAATATGTTATGCCAATATATGTCAAAATATATGCCAATATACCTGTACTACTAATATTCTCGTAGGTTAGAAGATATACCCGTACATTCCTAGAAGATTACTCGTACAACGTATAATATGCGAATGTCAGCAATTTTTGCCGCAATAAAACAATGGCGTAATAACTTAAAAATATCGATAGTCTCTGAATCAATAATCCCGGAAAATATCAATAATAATAATGTTCAAACATGAAGACCGTAATTGATATTATCCAGTCAAAAATGCAATAGCAATGAAATTTCTTTTATATACATATCTCCATTATTCAAATCGGAAGAGTTATTAAAAATCGTCTGCCGCATAAACACGTTGGATTTAAATCCGTTGCTAAGCGACATGATATCATTTCCTTCAAATAAATTAGTGGAAAAATATCGTCTATATAATGCTATCTCTATGGAACCTTTGGCGACATTTTCGTCAATTTAGCAACATTTTAAAAAATCTCCAAATTTATCGCCAAGTGGGACTGTAGAACTGACAGTCCCATTTTGCGACTAATTGTGCGAAACATCATAACAATACTATCCCCTAACAAAACACAATTAATTTCATTTATTATTCAATTTTATTAATTTCGTGATATTTTTATGGATTTACAAGCATTTTTATCAATTTGGTGACATTTTAAAAATTTGCCAAATGTGTTGCTAAGTAGGATGGATGGACTGGCCGACAAATGCTACCTAAACATCGTTTCAGTACTCTCTTCTAAAAAAAATAAATTTAATTTCATTGATTTGCGTCGTTTTTATCAATTTGGCGACATTTCCGTCAATTTGGCAACGTTTAAGAAAAGTTGCCAAGTTAGCGATATTCTGCGAAATTAATTCGTAGCTCTGAATTTGCAGATCTGAAGAATAAAACATCCTGATCACGTTTGTATATACTAAATGAAAGCACTAAAATTGTATTAGAAGATATACCCGTTCTACTCTTTTTCTCTTTCAACAATCGGCTAAATGCATTTATTGGGTAAACACAATATATGAGTTTATCAGCTAAACACAGTATATGAGCTTGAAAACTTTTTGCCAAAATAAATGAAAGTGATGTACGTAGTCCGCAATTAATATAATTAAAAGAAAAATCAAAGCGTTCATTCATAAGATATACTTTTATATCCATTTATACATTTATTTATTATTCAGATCGAAAAAATAATAATAAAAACATTAACAAACACATTTAATTTAATTACGTAGCCGAGCAACATAATATATCCTCATAAAATGTTAAAATTAATTAAACATTTTGATTTCTTAATACTTTTCATCGTTGCGTAAAAGCTTGTGAAAAATAAACCAAGGTGACAGATTTTCCATTTAAATTCATGTTTCAAACAATTCATGCTTTCAAATAGTGACTAATTAGTGCAAAAATCCTGCACCAAACTCAGAAATGAAGTTTTAAATCTCTTTGACGTTTTAAACAAACGATTTTCATCCTTTCCGTTTGGATAAACCACGGAGTTAGAGAGTAGAACTCCTAGGGAAATGTTCCATTTTTCATTAATATTTCGACAACCCCTAGCCTTAGAAACTTGCGCTAAAATTATGGGGGGCTATTTCAAGGCTATCCACAAAATTTCATCAAATTCAGTTCAGCCGTTCCCCGTGATGATGGGACAAACAGACAGACAGACAGACAGACAATTTTATATATATAGATTAAATTTCATTTTATTGATACCAAGTTTGGCAATGCACCACCTCAGGGGGGAGGGTAACTTCCTCCCCATAAATAACCATAAATAACCATAAATGATTCATAAATAACCCATTTTATCCATAATTATGTAAAATCTTGTCTTATGCTGCCATTTTAAGAAAATATAAAATTTCGAAGTTTTCGCTCGAATTTAAAAAAATTAATTACATTTTTCATCTAGATTTTTCGTTAACAAAGCCGGATAAAATGTTTCGTGAAAATCCATTTGTTTCAGGTAGAATTAGAAGATGTATATTGAAACTGATAGCACTAACTTGAAAAAAAATAATACAATACTTATTGTATGGTTTCAGTTTTGAAAGTTGATTTTGTATAACGTTATCATGCTGAATTGGCGTGTTTGATTGATTGTACCACCTCCCGTGAATCATGGTTTTGAGGTCACTGCCGCCCTTCACCAGAATGCAGAAGATCAGTAACACAAACCTCCTTAAAGCAGTGATTTAAGATTTTTTTCCTAGTATAAATATTTATTTCGAAACAAATTACGATGCAGGGCATATTTTAATCCCCCACTCACCATTAACAAACTTCAAAGCGATCAGGTTTGAAGTGAAGCAACTAACACGGCGTAGCGTGTTATATGGAAAAAAGGAAATAGAAAAAAATCAAATGTCGGCAGTACATGACTTTCCCTGCAAACTTATACCCATGTTCTCTTTATTTTAATTAAATTTAATTCACTTTTAATTCAATTTTTATCCTCATTTGGCAACTGGACTTATTTTCAAAGGTGGCGTAGAGAAAATACGAAAAAACTAAAATATCTCGAGAACGGCTAGTCCTAGTGTCGAAAGCCCAGACCATCCGACTCGTCCGAGGACTAAGAGCACTTTTAGTGGATGGCCGGGGCTAGTCCTAGTGTGATGAAGTTGGCCTTATTCCTTTCTTCGTTAAAAATTACATATAAAACTAGCATTCAATAGATATATATGAGCATATGTAGTTTTTTATTTTAAATTTTGACGATTTTTGTTGACTATTTTGCAAAAAAAAAGGCAGGTTATTTCTTTCCGAAACTTACCAAAATCTAATCAGCAACAGATCATCCTACAAGTAACTTATCTACCAAATTTTGTGAAATTTGGTCAATTAGTATTTTAGCTAGAGTGGATACATGAAATTTTTATGGGCCATTTCGCAAGAAAAGGCGGGTTCTGTTTTTAGGAATCCTACAAAAAACTAATCAGCACCAAGTTCTCACCCAAGTGACTTGCATACGAAATTTTATGAAATTCGGTCCATTAATTTTTAGTTAGAGTGGATACATACATTGCACAGACACACAGACACACATAGAGACATACAGACACACAGACAGACATACAGACACACAGACACACACACAGACGTCACGTTAAAATTAGTTTTTTCGTATTCTAGAGGTCTCGAAACGTGTAGATCCGTCGAAAACTCGAATTGTGATTTTCGGTATGATTCCAATACTTTCCCTACACATTACCATGAATTGCAGGGAAAGTAAAAAATCTGATGTGGACAGCACATGACTTTCCCTGCAGACTTATATACACATTCTCTTTATTTTAATTAAATTTAATTCACTATTAATTCAATTTTCGTTCTCAGTCGGTAACCGGCCTTATTTTCAAAGGTGGCTTAGAGAAAATACGAAAAACTAAAATATCTCAAGAACGGCTAGTCCTAGTATAACGGGGTTGGTTTTATTCTTTTCGTCGTTAAAAATTACATATTACACGAGCATTTAATGGATATATTTGAGTATACTTAGTTCTTTAGTTTAGATTTTGACGATTTCTGCGGGCCATTTTGAAAAAAAAGGCAGGTTATTTTTTTTCGAATCGTACCAAAATCTTATCAGCACCAAGGTAAACCACAAGTGACTCATCTACCGAATTTTGTGAAATTCGGTTCATTAGTTTTGCAGTTAGAGTGTATACAAGCTTTTGCGGGACATTTCGCAAAAAATGGCGGGTTATTTTATCCCAAATCGTACCCAAAACTAATCAGCAACAGACTCGCTCACAAGTGACTTACCTACCAAATTTTGTGAAATTCGGTCCATTAGTTTTTTAGTTAGAGTGGATACAAAATCTGCACAGACACACACACAGACGTCACGCTAAAAATGGTTTTTTCGTATTTTAGAGGTCTTGAAACGTGTAGATCCGTCGAAAACTCGAGTTGTGATTTTCGACATGATTCCAATACTTTCCCTATACATTGCCATGTATTGCAGGGAAAGTAAAAATATAAAAGGTAGACAGTTTATCACCTTTACACTCGCAGAACTCGCCTAGAAGGGGCGCAAGGAAAAATAGAATTGCGTTTCCATTGTCAATGGAAGCCTCCGTAATCCGTTTTTAATCTGTTAAGTGCAATTTAGCACAGAATAGTAAATATCTCCAATAGCAGCAATAAAACTTGCTTTCTGTCACAATGTTTTAAATCTCTGGAAGACCGACAATCTCACTACCACCAAACCGGCATCGATATTCATGAATATTGAGCTCGAAATACACAAGACTGCAATACCCAAGTTCATACTCGCATCATAGTTCATAACCAAGTATGAACTATGATGCTCGTGTCTCCTTTGGGCGAATTCTGTGAGCATAAAATCGGCCATTGCAATCTGAACTCATTGCAGTCCGAAAATTGCAGTCTGAAAATGCCATTGCAGTCTGAAAATGATGAAAATACTGATTTTAAAAAAATACTGATGAAACCGAAATTGTTGTCTTTGCGTAGATTCGTGCGGTATATGAAATTCACTGGACTGTGGCTCAATTCGACTTTCTTATACTAGAATCCATTTTTAGTAACGTGTTTTTTTCCAAATTTTGCAATAATTTTCTTTTTAAAACTCTGTATTGTTGGTTCAAATGACTACAATTATAGCATATTAACCTTCACTTTAAAGGGCTTGAAAAAATATATCGATTGATATTATACTTGACAATGTAATCCTGGAGACGGGGGGGGCGGGGATAATGACGTCACGAACTAAAAAGAATTGAATCGCGGTTAATTTTCACAGCAATGATAGAAACTATTAAACCTCATCGTTGAACTATACATAAACCCTTTTGTGCATGATTATGTTATATTTTGCCCTATGCTGCAATGTTAAAAAAATATAAAATTTCGTATAAATTTCGAAGTTTTCATTTAAATTAAAAACAAATTCTATCACTTTCTAGATTTTTTTTTATAACAAAACTGGATATAAAGTTTCGTGAAAATCCATTAATACTTATGGCCGTTATAGTGTACACAGGAAAATCACCACAGAGAGACGGACATCAGTCCAAAAATTTAGTCAAAGCCTGTTCAGGAGGTCTTATAACATATATTGGCATCAAAATCTCAAATTCGAAAATTTTCGTGAAAACAATACTTTCTCTACACTATATTACATAATATGAGAAGTAAATATACTCTTGTTGCTATTACATGTATCTGCTAGTCCATACTGAAGAATGCTAAAACTTGTGAAACCATAAAGATACTGATGTATTTATTCCACAGAAGCGCAATCCCAAATCATTCTTGTTTAGCGGTTGGATATATCGTATACGTCCGCTCAAGACTCGCATTAAAGTAACTCGAAAATTAGAAAACGGAGTTTAGGTTGAGTTTTAGACAATGCCTGAGGAAAGCTCGAGGGTCATTAATTATGTCCAATTTTATTCATACTTCCTAACTCTGAGGGGTTTCTATAAATGAGGAGAAGTTCCCTTAAGTATTCACTTATTTTGTGAAAGATTCATAAGCAGAAGCTGCACATTAAAGGGGGTATTGTGGATGAATACTTTGATAAAGAGTCGGTTTTGCTCTTGAGGAGGGTTAGAAGAGGATGGATATAGAAGTTTTACAAAAGTAGCCTTGTTTAAAATTATTAATTTAATTAACAAGTATCGCCTCTCCTATTTATTAATTCGGGAGATTTCAAAATATTTCTGAAATATTTTCAGCATTTAAGTTAATTTAAATGCAATGAAACGCTGCGTGGCAACCAAAGCTTCCTCGTTGACAAGTAGCTTTTATTTTGCCATTTATTGGAATTGGTTGATCATAATACCACATGCGTTATTGGTGATTAAAATGTTGCAAAACCCATCGCATTTACCCCGAATTGCTGAATCATCTAATTCTCAGAATGTGATATTGATCGATTTTAAATGATGACTGACGTGGATATTTAGCATCAAATTCCGGAGTAATAAAGGGTTGACAAAACACTTCCGGTTATTTTCCCTTTTCTGGTTCAATTTTTTTAAACACTTTACAACAAAGTTGAAAAGTGTTTATGACTTTGTTCATTCTGTCTGTCTGCCTCTCTGTCCGTTAGCACGATAACTGCCGTAAAAATGACTTAATCAAAATGAAATTTTAGTATGTTGTTCAGACGGTCTGTAGTACCTATGGGAATATAAATGAATAATATCACCCAATTAGTTTTGGATTGAACCCGGGTTGAAAAAATGAAATACATTGAGTCCTATGGGACCTAATTTTTCAAACATTGTTTAGGCGGATTTAAAATTCACAACTTACTTCGAAAGTTTTAGAAAATATTCAAATTATCCCATAAAATAAATGAAAAAAATTCAGCGAAATATATTTAGTAGTTTTTTAAATAAAAATTAAAATAATAATTACACCTCTTATATGAAGCGATCACGTGACCATGATATGAAAAGATCACGTGACCCACTTCAAAATGATATATGGCATCCATCTTGTCTCAAAATCGTGAATTTTTAAGTTCTTTTTAAATCATATTGAGTGTTGTATCCGTCCTGAAACCACTTTATTTTTGCTTAAATTCTGTGCATCTACATACTGAAATAACACAATTACAATACATTTGAGTTTAAAGGATCATCCAAATTTGATTATTTCTACAACGAAGCCTAGTTTTCACTTATGTAAAATGTAAACAGCAAAATATGTAGAATGAGTTGTATTAGAATTGCTGTCTTTCTTTAACGCAAAATTATTTAGCCCATAGAGTCTGTATAGCTAATATAAATGAAATATTCATTAATTTAACAGAGAAGGACGATTTTTTTCGATAAAGTTTTAAGCATAGAGTCTAATTACTTGTAGCTCCATGGTCTTAAGTTTTAAATAAAATAAATTATTATAGTATTGCGATGAATGAAATAAATGGGAAAATGTTATGAATGAAATGCTGTTTTTATAGAGAGATCTAAGCGTGTTATTTTTTCTATGACGTCATTTGAATGAATTTTATTTGTTTTCGATGAAGTTGTCACATATAATAAATTATCGTAGAATTATGATAGTTTTAAAAATATTACCGAGGAATGTATCGCATTTTAGAGATGTTTAAATCAGGCAATTTATATTTCAATGCCGTCATTTGAATGAAGTTCATTTTTTTCGATCAAGGTTTAAGTTTTCAAATATAATAAATTAATGTAGTATTGTGATAAGTTTTAAAATATTACTTAAGAGTGCATTGCATTTTAGAGATGTTTAAATAGATGTTTAAATAAAATTGCATTGAAGTTGGAAAGTGTTTCATAATCAATGCTTTAAGCATGATTGATCTTCCTTGTTTTCATTTTCCTTGAAACACCTTTTTATCAGAATCGGCTTTAGATAGAGCTTATCTGATGGCTGAGCTTATATAGATTAGATCTGATATAAATTTAGCATCAATTTTGCTTAGAGAATTAGGGAATTCACTAGGGAATTCAGTATCCGGTTCTTTTACACTTCCGATACCAACAATTTTTTTAAACATCTATGTTTTTAAGAATCAAATATAGTTAGATATGATGACTGTTATGAATCCAGAATCAAAATCTGGTGAGGGTAAAGATCTCACTAAGGATTTTCATTTTTAACACTTTACAACAAAGTTGAAAAGTGTTTATGACATTGTTCATTCTGTCTGTCTGTCTGTCTGTCTGTCTGTCTGTCCATTAGCACGATAACAGCCGTAAAAATGACTTAATCAAAATGAAATTTTAGTATGTTGTTCAGACGGTCTGTAGGACCTATGGGAATATAAATGAATAATATCACCCAATTAGTTTTGGATTGAACCCGGATTGAAAAAATGAAATACATTGAGCCCTATGGAACCTAATTTTTCAAATATTTTTTAAGCGGATTTAAAATTCACAAATTACCTCGAAAATTTTAGGTGATATTCAAATTGTTCCATAAAATATATAAAAAAAATTCAGCGAAATATATTCAGTAGTTTTTTAAATAAAAATTAAAATAATAATTACACCTCTTATATGAAACGATCACGTGACCATGATATGAAAAGATCACGTGACCCACTTCAAAATGATATATGGCATCCATCTTGTCTCAAAATCGTGAATTTTTAAGTTCTTTTTAAATCATATTGAGTGTTGTAACCGTCCTGAAACCACTTTATTTTTGCTTAAATTCTGTGCATCTACATACTGAAATAACACAATTACAATACATTTGAGTTTAAAGGATCATCCAAATTTGATTATTTCTACAACGAAGCCTAGTTTTCACTTATGTAAAATGTAAACAGCAAAATATGTAGAATGAGTTGTATTAGAATTACTGTCTTTCTTTAACGCAAAATTATTTAGCCCATAGAGTCTGTATAGCTAATATGAATGAAATATTCATTAATTTAACAGAGAAGGACGATTTTTTTCGATAAAGTTTTAAGCATAGAGTCTAATTACTTGTAGCTCCATGGTCTTAAGATTTAAATAAAATAAATTATTATAGTATTGCGATGAATGAAATAAATGTGAAAATGTTATGAATGAAATGCTGTTTTATAGAGAGATCCAGGCGTGTTATTTTTTCTATGACGTCATTTGAATTAATTTCAGTTGTTTTTGATGAAGTTTTCAAATATAATAAATTATCGTAGTATTATGATAATTCTAAAACTATTAGCGAGGAATGTATAACATTTTAGAGATGTTTAAATCAGGCAATTTATATTTCAATGCCGTCATTTGAATGAAGTTCATTTTTTTCGATGAAGGTTTAAGTTTTCAAATATAATAAATTAATGCAGTATTGTGATAAGTTTCAAAATATTACCGAGGAATGTATTGCATTTTAGACTTTTTTTAAATAAAATTGCATTGAAGTTTGAAAGTGTTTCATAATCAATGCTTTAAGCATGATTGATCTTTCTTGTCAATTTTGGGGTTGTCGCTTCGATTAAAAATTTAACATTGTCCTTGCAACATATATTACTCAGTATTGACTATAGATTTGGCTTAATAAATGACAAATATGGATTCAGCATTGAATTTCGGTGGGCGTGGGAGATTCACTAAAGATTTCCAGTTTCGTTTCTGGATATGCCTCTTCAGATTTTTCTGATAATTCGTATGATTGCGCGAAGTAAATGTGTTAAAGAGTATAAAAATGATTAACAGTTTCATTAAAAATGATGTGTACACATAAGTGATGTGTACACATAAGTTGATGTGTACACATAAGTAAATGATGTGTACACATAAGCACAGATTTGCGTAGGCAAGGGCGTAGGCACAGGCGTAGGCAAGTGATTTAAATCATGAAATTCAATGTTTCATATCTCGGCAAATTTTGCTCGTAATAGAATCGATTTTTTTTCTTCTTAGTTTTACATGTTAGTATGAATAACATCTTACTAACTGGAACTTTGGGGACCGAGAGACGATGTAAAAAGTTATATTTCGTATATTTTAGACAAATGTATTTTACGATTTAAAATTACAAATTGTTACCTCATTTGAAACATTTTGGTAATTGGAAAAATATATCTACGCCTCACGGTTTCGGGAGAAAAAGGTCGTTAAATGACTTTACTGGACAAATGAATCTTTAAAATGAATACATTTTTTCTTAATTAATTTCTACTTCAGACGTTATAAAGGAGTTGGGAATTTTTTAACCAAGCGAATGGCCAGCTGAAATGGATCTTGAATTTGGATAAAATAAAATAGTATTTCTCTGTAAATATTTTAATTTATCTTTCACTAAATGCCTACAGAGATTATTTAGCTAATGATGGTAGTGGCTTCTCCACAGATTTGAAACATTTTAAAACTTTATAAAATTCCTACCTTTAAAATCTTTGCATAAATAAATCTTGGATAGTAGCAAAACAGCCAGTATTGCGCAATCCCGTCATTTAACAAAAACAAATCAATAATGAACTTTGACCGGGTCTAGTGATATAACTAGTTTTATGTAATCAGTGAAATATATATAAAGTGCCGATGCTTATCCAACTTCTTATTAGGACATCTAAATCTTGTCCTGACCAACTAGTGGTACTAGATCTTGTCCTGGCCAACTAGTGGTACTAGATCTTGTTCTTGCCAACTAGTAGTACGATCATAGTTACACCAATATTAATGACCTGAATCACTGACGTACCTTAACTGTTTATCACTCACACAGCGACACCTTTTCCATGGACTTCTTCCCAGCTCTCAACAGAGCTTCCACCAGCCTATCAACAGAACTACCGCCAACCTACACTATCTCACTCACGATCCAAAACTTATTCTGTTGCTGTGCAGGACCGCAGAATGTTGCTTGACTCGGCGATTGGTCTACATAACTGAACCAATTAGAAGTTTTTAATATAAAGCCAAACATGAATTATAATGTAACTGAGGAAAATAATAACCCAAAGGTTATATAAACCTCACAACTTATTCCCAAAGTATAGCTTGCAGGTCTTTTGAATGCGAGTATGGCTCATCCCTTATTCCTTTCGAACATATGGCAAACTTGCAGACTGTTAAATTATACGGCCCACCATTAGAATTATGGAATTCAAATTTTTATATCCGAACTTTGTTGCGGTCTCATCGTTCTACTGTTGACAAACACACAAAAAAGGGTAATTACACCAGAATGCGTTATCTATCCTAAATGAAAATTTTTATGATTCTTCTGAATAGTATTTTGCCTATTATTTTAGAGTTTTTGTTTTCATTTTTTAGTTTTCTGGGGTTTTTTCCTTTTGTACGAGTATAAATCTTTTTTCTATTTCTTTTACATTTTAAACCTTATATAATAGTCATAAAATAATACTGGACAAATTTGCCAACTTTTGAAATTTATGTTTTTGCAAATGAAAAAACTATTTGTAGTTAATCGACGAGAGCTTCTGTACTATTTCTTTTAGCACTAAGGGGTTCTGCCCCTGCTCGCTCCGCTGGTGCAAGCCCTTAAGGGAGGCTTTGCCTATTACTCGCTGCGCTCGCAGAACTCTCTTTATATCTATCTTTCCTAAAAATTCCACTTTCAACTTTCAAAAATCTCTTTTCTATCCCTGCCTATTTTCTGCAGGAGGGAAAAGCAGGGATTTTCTTAGCCCAAGGAATCCAGAAACAGAATTCCTTGATCCTGAGCTCGCTTCGCGGGCTATTTCATACCAAACTAAAATTTAAATCGATAAACGGTTTATTCCATCGTGTTACTCCATCGTGTTTTCTCTATATTTTAATTTTCTCTATAGTTTATTCCATCGTGTTTTCTCTATAAATGTACCAAATTTCATATTTTTGTATGCTATAGATTTTACGGTACGAGGCAGAGAAATCGCTAGATGTGCCGATACGGAAAAAAAAGTTCACTTCAGAAGTACATAAAAAGTAAAATATCTCAAAAACTACATCGAAATTAAAAAAGGGGCTCCGTCCTGCAGAAATTCACCCACGTAGGTACCTGCCTGCAGAAATTCGTGGTCTTGCTATTGTTAGTCTTTTCAGGACGCGAACTCGTAACTCAAATATTTTGTCTTTGATTTTGACATTAAATATTTCTTAAACTACGATATATATCAAACACCGGTTTATTTCAACGTATTATCCAAAGCTTTTTCTACAAGTGTACCAAATTTCATATTTTTATGTGTAATAGTTTTTGCGGTACGAAGCAAGGAATCTCGAGAAACGAGAAATTCGTCAAACAACGGCGGCGGGAGCAACTTTTTTTTAATATAAAGAGACTACACCACTGGTCAAGAAACTATTTCTTTTAGCAATACACCAGTGGTCAAGATACTATTTCTTTTAGCAATACTCCACTTGTCAAGATACTATTTCTTTTAGCAACACACCACTGGTCAAGAAACTGTTTCTTTTAGCAATACACTGGTCAAGAAACACAAGTGTTTCACGTAATACAAACGCTGCGCCATACTACAGAAAGAAAAAGTGAAAATACTCAAAAGTTATTTTTATCCGATAACTCTGATTTATTTTCTCGTGTTCTTTACTTGTTATTGGACCAACAATCCTATACGAAGATTCCTGATTTCCCAAACAAAATAAAAAATATCAGATGGCGAAATAATTGAAGGAAAATAGAACCTAAAGAGTTTCTTAGAAGTATTACTAAATCAAAATCGAAAGACAATCGATTGTTTTTACAGAGGAACATTCGTGTATAAGAAATAATTTCTTCACTATTAAAATCTGATACAAATTGTGATTCATTTCACAAAAATTCGTGGTATATACAGAAATCCAAAGAGAGTTATTAAGTACCCTAATATATTTGAATGTAAAGGTCCATGCCATGAGTGTACACATGGCCATACGCGATCGAGTAAAATTATTGCAAAGTTTTTATTGGATAATTTAAAATGTTAAGATTGCGAACTCAACAAAAAGTGAGATATACGAAAAAAGCCAATTACTACGTTATATTTTGTTTAATATTTATCATCTTAGGCTAATTGTTACAGTCATTTTTTAAATGTTTATACAACTCATTTGCGTATACCTACTTCTTGTATGGTATCCTTATTTGGAGTGGCGATTATTTTTCTCATCTGTATCCTCTGATTAAATTTCAGTCGAAGTTGCATCAATTGATTTTATGTAATAGCAATGATGTCGCTCTTACTGAGTTAAATAAACGCTTTGACATGCTAACCATTCGTCAACTTTATATTTTCAAATGTATTCTCTTTTGTTTTAAGAATCCTAACTACTTTGAAATCATTCGCAATGTTATTCCTAAAGTTAATCATTAATTTTGTGGTTATCCCCTAAAAATTTTAATGTTTTGCCAAAAAACCTGAAGTCTGAAAAGTCACCTAACAATTTTAAGTATAATCTGAAAGTTTATATATATTCATATATGAATACAGAAGTATTTTCTCATTATTCAAAGTAATTATTTTAGGTATGGGTTGCGTTATTAATTGTATTAAACCTGTTCCCAATCTCTCCTTAATACACAGGGTGTTTCAAAACTAATTGAACAAACTTTAAGGGGTGATAGAACACATCGAAACAAACACTTTTCATCATAGAATACATGCATGGTCACAAGTGAAGCGGTTAAGCTCTATAGGGCACTTTCAGGAACGCGTATAACAGTGGGAGTTCTCGCATGTGTAGGTCATTAGCGACTTAGAATGGATCGGTATATTAATGTGGAGAAGGGGGCCATGCATTTGTCTACGGTCTCACCAAAAACTAGGGCAGGGAAGCGCAAAGGCTTTACCGAGGGCGCTGTCCCAACAGGATCACGGAATGTTTTCTCGCTTGCACCGCCAACTGTCTGAAAGGGGATCCTTCAGTGCTGCCATGCATTTATTTTGTCTTAAATAAAGCTTTGTTTTGATGCTTCGTGCCAGTCCTGTTATTACGTTGCGTAAGCCTGCGTGTGTATGGAGAAATGGTAAACGTCTTCTAGTGCGTAACCACTTCACTTGCGACCATGCATTGTATAATGAAAAATGTTTATTTCGATGTGTTCTACCACCCCTTGGAGTTTGTTCCATTACTTTTGAAACACCTTGTATAGTTTATCTTAGCAACCTGAATGAATTTTCTAGTCCCTAAGCCGCAATGTAACCAAATGTTTATTTTCTCATTCTATTTAATACAGTATAGAGAAAGTATTGTTTTCAAGAAAATTTTCAAATTCGAGATTTTAATGCCAATATATTTTTTAAGACCTCTTGAACAATTTTTAACTATTTTTAGAGTGATGCCCGTCTTTCTGTCTGTCTGTATGTATGTATGTATGTGGTCGATTACTTGTGTACACAAATATTAATGGATTATCACGAATCTTTATATTCGGCTATGTTATCAAAACATTTAGAACTAGAGAGAATTATTTTTAATTCGAGCGGAAACTCCGAAATTCTATTTTTTAACATGGCAACATCGGACAACATTTGACATAATCATGCATAAAAGGGTTTATTTATGGCTCATTGATCACGAGACTAAATAGTTTTAACGATTGTGTAAAAGAGAGGCGATGCATTTTTTCGTTCGTGACGTCATTAATCCCTTTCGGGTGATTACCTCCCCCCCTGGTTGTACATTTTCAAGTATGGTATCAGTCAAAATATTTTTTCAAGTCCTTTAAAGTGAAGGGTAACACGCTATAATTGTATTTATGAGGATCCACACGCCAGTAAATTTGTTCTATGTTTATGTTGTGTTTTTTTTTGTCTGTTGTGCTCGCCTGTATTGTCTTGTTTGTTGCATTAATAAACTTGAATTTGAACTTCAACAGAGTTGTAGAGCTTTATCTGATGGGTAGTGACTGACAATGAAACTGCTACAGAAGGCATATATTTGACACAAAATGGCTATTAACGAATGACTGTTCTTTTCAAGAATCCTAATATAAGCAACACTTACATGCACTGGAATCTAGAGTAGAACCTGCATTTTATCTGAAGGATGACTACTATATCACCGACATTATTTGCATATGCTCGTAAAGGATTCAGCAACGTTTATAAAGTGTATTGTAGCGCATACCTGTGCATCTGCAAATCGATAAGGTATAACTGGTATTTATTTTTATCACTACATTTTTAATGCACTTGTCATAGTGATTTATGACTGTACGAGTGTGAAACACGACATTTTTCTGTTCTTCCCAAAAACGTTCTCTTTCGGAAGCCATTTTTATTCCAAGGTCTTAATTCTGCACGAGTTTGCACTTTTCATGCTGAAAGCGTGGGATCTCGCTTCCGCAGATGTTCCGAAGATAATTTCTTATTACTATTTATTTATTGCCCAGGGCAGTGGTTTCGTTTCTGCAGACGATGGCGCGAGGTTGCCGCACAAACCGTTGGATGCTACATTTAATTTCGTGCAAGGAGTTAAAGGTCGAGGCGACCGATATTACCATTTTTCACAGTAGAGGGGCTCTCTTGGCCCTGCTCTTCGTTGGAGAAGGAGCTCTTTATTTCTCGCTCTGTTTGTGCAACACAAAAGAAATTATGACCCAACGGTCATTTTTATGTCTCGGATTATAACTTTGATTCAGAAGGAATCTTATAATGCCAAGACAATTATGTGAGCCAAGACAATTATGTGAGCCAAGACAATTATGTGAGCCAAGACAATTATCTTTTATTTACAAATTCTAAATTTTTCTTATTTATTTCAGAGGACCTGGACGAAAATCTCTTACCATTTGGCTGTAGCATTAAAGAATTCGGGATCCGGAAGAATCGAATTAGACCTATGAATACCAAACTCGAGATCGCGGATTGCCTGGAATTTTCTCGAAAGAGTCAGGTGGATTTCCTAGTGATTACTCGTCCTGGCTAGCTGGATCTTTATTCAGTCGATGGATTCGGCTATGTGCTAAGTGAACTCAACCTAATGTATGTGGACGATTTGCTTCTTGATCCTTTGAGATCTTGAGTCGAAGTTCTCATCTGAATCAGTGCTTGTGTGAAATTGGTAATATGAAACAGTGATGAAGTATTCAGGTATTTAAATGGCATTTATTGAAAGTATCGAAATTCTTAAAGGAGAATTTCTAAATCTAAATTGAGGCCAGAATTTCAGTCAATAAAGTGAAACATATTTAATTCATATCGAGAGTAATTATATTTAATATTTGAATATATATATAAAATGTCGTGTTTAATGCTTCTAGTATTATAGAGTTTGATGTCATTTTCAAACTCTATAATACTAGAAGTTCAAAGGCCAAATGATATTTATCAATATTTAATACAGATAATGGCCAGAATTATCTTCTGTGTTTCTTTATTTTCCTAAAAGATATATATTTATATTTAAAATAAAAAGAGTTATTTTAATGATAATTGTCTCATATTTTCCCAACCTGATCTTTGTTGTTACTTTTCTGTGTGCCTGTGTGTCCAGTTTGCATTTTGTAAGCCTGGGCAGCCGGACCTGAGGTTATTGCCAAACACAACGCTAATGTAAGTAAACGTACTTAATTTCAAATTTATTTCTGTTTGTGTGATCCTTGGAAGGGGGATTAATTTCAGATTTCCTTTCCGCCCTCCTGCCCTTGGATGCACATAAAAAGAACTTGTTTATTTCCGTCACACAGTAATTTTCCTGTGTGACACACTCACACTAAAAGTGGCACTTGGTGAAACCCACCGATGGAAATAAAGCTGAATTTAGTTTATAAATGTTTTGAGTAATAAAAATTTAATTAATTATATTAAAATTTGCATACTTAAAGCGGGTGAAATCTTTGACTAAATAAGGTAAATTTTAACTATCTCTTTCCTATTTTCCAATTTTTTTTTTACAATTCCACCTAAACTACATAATTTTATCTCTAATTAGGATTGCGATATCTCTTATTGTTATGGTTATTACTTTCTCATGCTATGTTATAGAGTAATAAGAGAAAGTATTGTTTTCACGAAATTCATTCTGAGAAAAATATGTTTCAAGGAAAATGAAAAATTTTGAACCGCAAATAGAACAATAACCGGAAGTTGAAATCCTACGTCAACTCCCCTAACTACTCCAGAATTGAATGCTAAATCCATACCTGTCAGCATTTAAGCTCTATCAATATCAGATACTGAGTAAAAAATGAATAAGCAATTTTTTTAGAGTAAAAACAATGGATTTTACAAATTTTTCGCTACCGATGACGCATGTGGTGCTATGATCAGCAAATTTCAATAAATGGCAAAATAAAAGATATTTGTCAACTGGGAAGTAATGTGTTACTACGCGACGTTTCTTTGAATTTTAATAAACTGAAATGCTCAAAATATTTCAGAAATATTTTGAAAGTTCCCAAACTAATAAATAACAAAGGTGATAATTGTTAATTAAATTAACAGTTTTAAACAAGGCCACTTCTGTAAAATTTCTATCCTTCCTCAAAGTCGACTCCTTTTCAAAGTATTCATCCACAATACTTCCTTTATCGTGCAGATTCTGTTTATGATCTTTCACAAAATCAGTGAATACTTAAAGGAACTTCCCCTCATTCATAGAAACCCCTCAAAGTTAAGAAGTGTGAATGAAATTGGACATAATTAATGACTCTCTATATTTCCTCAGGCATTGTTTAAAACTCAACCTAAACTCCATTTACTAATTTTCGAGTTAATTTTACCCGAGTCTTGAGCGGGAAAATCTGATATATCCGACTGGTAAACAAAGGTTATTTGGAATTATGTCCTATAGAATATATCAGCTTCTGTACAGTTTCACATATAGCACTTTTCAGTATGGCCTAGCAGATACCTGCAATGACAGCAAGATCCTTTTTACTCATACTATGTATGGTATAGATATATAGTATAATATAAAGTATTGTTTTTACGAAAATTTTTGAATTCAAAATTTTGATTTCATTATATATTTTAAGACCTCCAGAACACGTTTTGACTATTTTGGGATGATTTTTGTCTGTATGTCTGCGGTCGAGTTCTTCTGCCCACGATAGCAGCCAAAAATAATGATGGATTTTCACAAAACTTTATATCTATGTAATTAAAAAAATCTAGAACTAGGTAGCATTATTTTATTTTCGAGCGAAAACTTCGAAACGTATTCGAAATTTGATAACATCGCAGCACAGAATAAAATTTGGCATAATCATGCATAAAAAGGTTTATTTATGACTATCACGGGACTTGATAGTTTCAATCATTATTGTGAAAAATTGCCGCGATACAATTTTTTCTTCGTGACGTCATTAGCCGTCCCCGGGGGGGGGAGCAAGTACCTTCCCCCCTACATTACAGTTAATTTTTATACTGGTTTTTGCATAGCATGCATATATATATATAATTGGCATGTGGGATACGATGCCCGGGAAAAAGATATCTCGAAAGCCGTAAGCCTCAGAAAGCTGAAATTTAGTATGGGTTGAGTTTCCGAGTTGAGTTTTTCTTTCGGCTGAATACTATTTCAAACGCCATAGGACATAAGAAGCTAAAGTTCGATAGGTATTCGGTACTTACCCCCAAAAGGATGCATGAATACCTTAGCGAAGGGAAGTTTTCCCGAGGGGGAGTGTTAATCCCGAGTGAAGTTCCTCTGTCCTACCAAAACTTTCCAGTAAGAGCCTATTCAGCTTCACTATTATTGTTAAAACTAAAATTGTTAAAATTTCTCTAGCAGCGAACCTGAATATTGGGCACATTTTAATTAGAAGAAACAACAAGCACACAACTGTAATAGAAGGTCTTTATTTTACTTCTTTTATAAGACGTACAAAATTTAAAACAGTATTTGTACAAAATAATCTCCTTAGATAAACGTAAGTTTATTGATAATTGTATTTATGAACATTTGTCACCACAGTCGCAGCAGGATTAGATCTGTTTCCACGTCGCCTCCAGACTCTCACTTGGCGACTGTCATTCAAGAAACAGAACCGAGACTCATCGCTGAACATTACCCTGTCCTATTCAGTCATTCAAGAGGCTCAGGACCGACATCATTGCAATCTCTCACGTCGGTGTCGTGTCGTCAATGGCAGTCTTCATAAAGGACGGTTTGAGTGTAAGCCGCTTTCGACCAATCGTCGAGAAACTGGTGTTGCTAATATTGGAGCATCCAATATACCCTGAACATTCTAAAGAATATCCACGGCCATCGTTTGTGGGGCCGCCACCCCATACCTTCTAATGCATCGATCAACTCGTGCTGTCATACGTCTGGACGAACCTGTACCACTGCGATGATTCACATACCCTACTTCAATACATTTTCTCTATAACCTTTGGAGAGTGAACGCATCTACGCGTGTTTCAGTGGCGATACGCCGGTACGACCACACAATCGTACGTATGCCTAAAATGAATCTCCTGGTACGATCGTTCAAATGCTGAAACGAACTTCGGCGCCACCAGCCAGGCACCTCTTTAATAACCTGTGTCTTCTGAAACGGAACAGCTCAGAAAATTTGTTTCCGTAGGCGACAGAAAATAACAAATGTTAGCTCATCTGCCGTTTCCATCCCTTTTATTCCGCGCTCTAATCATGTGACCTACTTGCATTTCAGATCATTTGCGTACATCGCCCAATAGCGTTTGTCTCGGAATTTGCATAAATACGAGTACAGCCAAAGCTTTCATGTTGCGTTTTCCATGTCGGGTAGTGTATGTAACCGTGCAAGCTGTAAAACAGTTATATGAACGTTCATAAACACAAAACCCACCTATAAGAGGCTTTCCAAAAATTTGGAATACACTCCTATTGCAGATACCAGCATCCATGGACAGGTCTCGTGCTTATTATTCTTATTATTCGCTTGTCTGCATGAAATAACCGATATCTGCTATTTGGGCGTATTTTGTGTTTATGAATTTTGCCTTTGCGGATTCATGTGGTTAAAGTGTATGTGAATTCTGACTTAAATTGTAAATGAATTTTATGCGGCTACGTGGAAGGACTGAAATTGTCAGTTCAAATAATGTTCGAAAAAAATGTGGCTTATAGCAAGTTCCTTACAGTCATTGTAGTTGTCGGTTAGTCCATGCTGACAAGTACATAATGAGCAAGAAACCGATCCAGGGATGCTAGTATCTGAAATGGGAGCGTCTTCCGTATAAGAAGATACTTTGGAGAAATGATACTCCTAGTTTGGGTAATAGTTTTGTATTTGGACGCCAATAGTCATTTATCTACTATGAATAACCTATTTCTCCGTCCATAACGCTTAAAAAAATTTTGGTGATGAATTTGGGGGAATATTGGCATCTGTGCGACTTTTTTAAATGTCGCCAAATGGGCGAGAATATCACCAAAGATAAAAGAGTCGCCAATTTGATAGAAATGAAGCTAAATCAATGAAAACTAACTGATGAAAATTCAATATTTTCGAAAGAACATAAAAATTGACTACAAGAATAACCCATTTTTCTGTCCATACATATCGCTTGGCGAAAAGTCTTGCGAAATGTCACCATTTTGGCGACTGTTTTAAATATCGCCAAAGGGACGAAAATGTCACCAAATTGATAAAAATGCGCCCATCTTATACATCATTCACCGTAAATCTTATACATAATTTTTTTACTGTAACAGAATTAAATTCATTGCATTATATACTCCTGTTTTTAACACTTTACAACAAAGTTGAAAAGTGTTTATGACTTTGTTCATTCTGTCTGTCTGTCTGTCTATCTGTCCGTTAGCAAGATAACTGCCGTAAAAATGGCTTAATCAAAATGAAATTTTAGTATGTTGTTCAGATGGTAGGACCAATGGGAATATAAATGAATAATAGCACCCAATTAGTTTTGGATTGAACCCGGGATGAAAAAATGCAATACATTGAGCCTAATGGGACCTAATTTTTCAAACATTTTTTAAGCGGATTTAAAATTCAAAAATTGCTTCGAAAATTTTGGGTAATATTCAAATTGTTCCATAAAATATATAAAAAAAAATTCAGAGAAATATATTCAGTAGTTTTTTAAATAGAAATTAAAATAATAATAACGCATCTTATATGAAGCGATCACGTGGCCATGATATGAAAAGATCACGTGACCCACTTCAAAATGCTATATGGCATCCATCTTGTCTCAAAATCGTGATTTTTAAAGTTCTTTTTATTTCATATTGAGTGTTGTATCTCTCCTAAAACCACTTCATTTTTGCCTAAATTCTGTGCATCTACATACTGAAACAAAGAAATTGCAATATATGAGTTTACATGCACATCCAAATTTGATTATTTCTACAACGAAGCCTATATTTCACCTATGTAAAATGTAAACAACAAAATATATAGAATGAGTTGTATTAGAATTGTTGTATTTCTTTAACACAAAATCATTTAGTGCATGGAGTCTGCATAGCTGATATGAATGAAAAAATATTCATTGATTTTACAAAGAGAAGGACGATTTTTTTCGATAAAGTTTTACGCGTGGAGTTTAATTACTTGTAGCTGCATGGTCTTAATTTTTATATAAAATAAATTATTATAGTATTGTGATGAATGACATGAATGGGAAATTATTTATGAATGATATGCTGCCTTTATAGAGAGAGCCAGGTGTCTGTTTTTTTCTATGACGTCATTTGAATGAATTTCAGTTGTTTTCGATGAAGTTTTCAAATATAATAAATTATCGTAGTATTATAATAATTCTAAAATTATTACCGAGGAATGTATCACATTTTTGAGATGTTTAAACCAGGCAATTTATATTTCAATGCCGTCATTTGAATGAAGTTCATTTTTTTCGATGAAGGTTTAAGGTTTCAAATATAATAAATTAATGTAGTATTGTGATATGTTTTAAAATATTACCGAGGAATGTATTGCATTTTAGACATGTTTAAATAAAATGGCATTGAATTTGGAAGGTGTTTCATAATCAATGCTTTAAGCATGATTGATCTTTCTTGTTTAAAAATTACAACGACATGAAGAAATCATCAAAATTGAATGAAATTAATTTAACAAACGACCTGTATTGATACAAATAAACGATTAAATTTACAAAGCAAAAAAAATAGTGCATGTCGAAAATCAGTATTTGTCACCACACGCTGTAATAAGTGGTTCTATACGACATGGCATCGAGTGAAACATATTTTAAACTTGTACCTGAGGAAGAGTATTCCAGATTGCCTCAATCCAAACCCAAAGTTCATCTGTATTAGCTGCGGGATGAGCGTCCCGAGCGAGAAACCGGCCGACGAAATCCCAGACATGTTCAGTAGCCGAAATATTCAGCGAATAGACAGGGTAAGGAAGAAGCTGTATCTGTTGTGGTAAAAAGAAGACTTGAACATGTGGACAAGCAACACGTGGACGGGCCTCCGAGCAACACGTGGATGGATTGTCCTGTTGCAACAGCGATCCAGGAATGCTTTGAAGGAATGGTACGACTTCAGACTCTAGAACTTCTCTGATCTACCAGTTACTGTTGAGATTACCCATAATTATTAGCAGCTGAGATCATCCGAGATACCCAATGACGACTCAGATCATCACGCTTGGCAATCGTCCAGTATAACGTTAGATAACTCACTCCGGAAGTTGGAGTTCATAACTATAGCGTCTAACGTGGATGCGGTCATCACTGTACAACCAAATTAAAGCGGGATGCATTATAAAAGACGACTTGTTGTCAATCGGCACGTCAGTGTCTATGTTGATGAGCCCATTGTAGTTGCAAGGCATCGATGGTTTTGCGTCAGGGGAATCCTGTAGAAAGGCATTCTTGCATGCAGTCCACGGTGTAGTAGAAGCCGACGAATTGTTGGAGCAGACATGTGACACACCTGTAGCTGTGCTCCAGGTCTGACAACAGCCGAGATGAAGCTGTACGGTCCATCACTGCCATGAGGTGTCTATCATCCTGTGCTGACGTAACATTTCGTCGTCTACTGCCGTATTTGCGACTAGTCCGGTTCTCTTCAGTCCACCGCTTCCACACTCGCATCACTGTCGTGGCATTGGGCTCCATATGATCTGTTATTGCACAATAAGAAAAACCCTTCACGGAGGCCGGTCATTCGTCCCTGTTCAAATTCCGTAACTTACTCATATGGCGCCCTCTGTCGAAGTAGAGGCATAGTGACTTTTCATGAAACGTTTATCGCTGGCAGATAATCATAGACTATTTTTAACGTCCCGCTACAGCTCTCTGTTTATACGGCTAAAACAGTAGTTCAGAGGGCGCTGCTCATCCCACGCATGCACGTACTCTGAAATTTTAATAATTGGCATAGCACACAGTAGTTTGCATTTGTTGTAGGTTTCAACTAAATCGCATGATTCCTTCATGGCGTTGCAATTTTTACTAATATGAGTATATAAGGAAAGTCGTATGCAATCCACATCAGATGTTTTATTTAAAAGCGTACTGAATTCACGGTTTACAAGATTATTTCAGAGTCTGGATGCAGCCACCGAATCTGGAAGCAACTGAATACCCCCCTGCAGAAGTACCATATATATAATACAGAATATCTAACTTTTAATTGCTTTACAAAATAGCGATCAATTACCCTAAATAAACATTGGCACAATTTTAGGCAGATTTTCCTACCGCGCAACATTTTCTTTCATAGCCAGCCACTGTTGTCTGGAGAGGACAGTCCCAGGTTTTTATTTATACCTATTTTAATTTACTGCGACTTTCTTCGACGCAGCTTTCTTGATTTGAGAAGATGGAGTAAAACACGATTAGTAATTAAACAAAATCATTCATTGTATAAAATGCATTTTTAAAATATTATCGGTATATGTGGAAGGCAGGCAAAAAATATTTCACTGTAAATTTTCTCCCCAATCTTATACACTGGGAGGAGATAGAATAATGTTATTCGTTTCGGGCCTAACTAAGGATTGTTCAAATGGTTACCATCGAAAAAATTTACCAATGACCTGTCTAGCTGTAAATATAGTTAAATGTACACTTGAAATGGCAAATTTAGTACCAATATGAAATTCACACCGAAAAGTTATTTTATTTTCGGTATATTTTTCTTTGTCATTTTAGCACCTGAGGAAATAGACATTTATTATGAAAGAAACCATCTGCTTAAACATTTACCTACCCTCTCTATTTCATATTTATTGCAAATTAACTCTATTTCAACCACTTCACAAATAAATAGAGTAGATATTATCTGAGTAATGCTTATTTTCTATAATTGAACATAGGTGTCAGAATTTTCAATTATAGTTTAATTTCTTGTAGGAGGAAAGGCCACCGTAACCCCCTGTCTAGGATCCTATACGAAAGTTAAGTACAAGACCTATTTTATTAGAGGAAATATATACATTGCCCTCCAATAATTAAGCATAAAGCAAAAAAGCGCGCATAATTTATGAAGTTCTGCACCAATCGAATTCAATTGGCGCAGGAAATGATGATGAGTTATTTAAGCATACAGACTATAATGAAACAGAACATTTATTTACCCTTAAATTTCTACAGCAAAGTGATACTTAGAGGGGGATTAACGCTCGAAATGATGTTATAGAAGGGCCAGGGGATATTTAATATGGAATATGGCGCCCTCAGCTTTCCCCCTGATATATGCTTGGTACTGCCGATTAATCCTCTCAATCAAGTTATCTTGGGTGACTGATGGCAGTGATTGTTATTCCTGTATAAGAGCAGTTTGAGGTTCCTAGAGGACAGTAGGATAGGGAAAATAAACAGACAACTCTACCAAGGACATCCCAAGCATTTTTTGGTTGAATTAAAATCCGGGAAATATGCTGACCAATCAATACGTTCAATAGCGTTGCTTTGTAGATAATACCCTAATTGGTTTGCTCTATGTGGACGAGCGTGTCGTCCATCAAACAAAAATCCGGGCTGACTGCAGTTGGAAGCCTGATATAGGAATCAAGGACTTCGTTGAGATACCTTTGCACCATCGAAGTGTCATTGAGAAAATATCAAGATTGGTACAGTCTCCCAGTGAAAAGTCTGTCCATATCTGTTCACTACCCAAACCATGGCGTTCAACGGTGTTACTAAACTGGTTGAGTGTTCCTTGTTCTCTCCATACTAGCACACGCTTATAGCGTTCTATTGCGGGGCAAATCTTGATTCGTCTGTGAAGAGAACAACATATGCCCACTCTCGGTCAAAATCACGTGCTCATGACACCGCTGTAAACGTGATTTTCTGGCCCTGAAGCTCAAAAGGACACAGACTTTTGCATTACCTTCATCGTGCTGTTCCGTACGTTGTATGTGTCCGGGGTCATTAGGAGCGCGAGTGATGCTGAAGGCCGGCGGATGAAAGGGAATATTTTACAAAACTTTATACATCTCGTGATTTAACTGGTGTAACACGTAGTAAATAATAAATGTCAGCACTTAACAGAATACCTTGAAGGGAAAACATTTCCGGAACATAGTCTTCGAAAACCATTTTCCACCTACATATTTTCCCTGAATTTTTTATCCTTCCTTTCTTTCAATTCCTGTTTAAAATACGGGACTTCAAGTTCGGGATTATTTGACCATTAAAGTGAGGTAAAATAATTGTATAAAAAAAGCTTTGTTTGCAGAAAGTTTTTCCAACTGTATTCTTTCAGTTTAAACATTTATTTTACTGTCTTAAAAAGTGTTACAATTAAGAATGCCAGAAAAGCATCCTTACTTTTCTTCCGATATTATCACTATTTATCATCATATACATTATGTCTGATACATTTAGGTATCGGTACTTATCATGCAATATCAGGTACTTATCATGTAATATCAGTACTTCTTTAATCTCATTTTACTGCAATATGTAGATGACTACATGCGAAATTAATGAAATTGCGAACGATCTCCATTGAATTTTGAAGCATTGTTACCTTGGTATAAGCACTTAAACATAAGAGAATTAGCTTGCACATAGCAAAAGATGTGCATTAACATTGTTCATTAGACAATGTATTAAGTAAGCATTTTATTACCAGAAAACATATAAATAAAAGCATTATATTCATTCTGACTTCTGGCAAAATGAATCTGAATGAAAATTAATTGGAGTATGGGTCAACTCAACTTTCCCTACCAGTATTCATTTCTAGTAGCTTTATGTTTTCAAATTTTACAAGAAAACTTTTTAAAAATTGGTATTATGGGTCCAAATGATTACAATTATAACGTGTTACTTTTCACTTTAAAGTGTTTTAAAATAAATTTCAATTGATGCCATACTTGAGCATGAACCCCCCGGGGAGCGGGTAACTAGGGGGCTAATGACGTCATGAACAAAAATATTGTATCGAGGCTAATTTTCACAACAATAATTGAAACTATAAAGTCTCGTGATCATTGGGGCCATAAATAAAACCTTTTATGCATGATTATGTCAAATTTTGTCCTATGCTGCCATGTTAAAAATATACAAATTTTCTAATATATTTCGAAGTTTTCGCTCAAATTAAAAAAAAAAGTGATATCCAGTTCTAGATTTTTTTAATAACAAAACCGGATATAAAATTTCGTGAAAATCCATTAATATTTGCAACATTTATAGTGTACACAAAAAATCGACGACAGACATCAGACGACGACAGACGGTCATCACTCCAGACATAGTCGAAACGTGTTTAGGAGGTCTTAAAACATATATCGGCTCAAAAATTTCGAAATCGAAAATATTCGTGAAGACAATATTTTCTCAGTACTACGTATGAGAAGGTAAAAATTTTGTTAGATAACAGCATGTGACGATTGAATGAAATATCACCCATTTTGTTTCAAAGGCAGTTAAGATCCTTCTTTGTCGAGATGATTGAAACAGCACCAGTAGAAACGAGGTTGGAATTATTGAGTAAATAAATGGCGGTGAATACCAGTAAAATACCAGTTTCGCTTTCCTAAGATCTAAAAACGGTAATGAACAAACAATTATGAAAACCTTTGGACATGACTATATTATGTTAATAATTAGAAAATAATTTCAAAATATTCTTAATTTCAGCAGAAATATAGAAAAGTAACGCGATTGTTTCAAGTGGATTGAAAAAAAGACGGACAGGGTAATAAAATGTGGGAATGGGTTAAAATTTAGATGTAATAAAAATATTGTAAAAATATGCAGTATAAATAAATCGTACATTTTTGCATTTTTGCATAAATGCATTTTTCATTTTCAATTAGGGGAAAGAGCAAGTTTTCGTTTTTCTCTAAGTTAGGGGAAAATTAACAAAAAATTATGAAAAAGTTCATATATATGTTATTTCAATCCAAATGCAGAACATATAACTCGAATACTTTAAGTTCATTAAAATAAGAAGTGGGTAGAAAATGTAACGATCGTTGGGGGAGATAAAAATTTATTAAAAATATTTTAATTAGTTAATAAAACATCTGTTGCGAAGAAATTAGAAAGAAAACACCATTTGTTTATTTGTGCAGTAACTGGGAAAAAAGGTTAATGTGTTGTTGTAACATATGGCTTTATTGGAATCTAATCCATACAAATAGAGATCTCATCACATAAAAAAGAGAAATCTGATGTGGGCAATACATGACTTTCCTTATATAATGCAATGAATTTACTACTTTTACAGGTAATAAAAATGCTATTCTTATAGTAGATACTTATATTCTTTCCAAGATATTGAATTTTCTTCAATGAGTCGTCATTTTCATTGATTTAGCGTCATTTTTATCAGTTTGGCGAAATTTCTGTTAATTTGGCAACAATTAAAAATGTCGCTAAGTTGGCGACACTCCGCCAAATTCGTCGCCAAAATCTCGCCAAGCGTTATGGACGGAGAAATAAATTGTTTTTACAGCAGATAAATGATTATTGGCGTTCAAATACAAAAGTATTACTCAAAGTATATTTTTTCATGAATGGAACGAGCTAGATCTACGAGAATAATGTCACCCAATTTATAGCATGATATTACATATGAAAAGTGGACATGCTTTTTAATAGGAAATTTTTTTTTAATTTTATATAACTTTTTGATAATTTTTTTGAATAATGTGCAATATCTCAGGAACGGTTCATGTTAGCGTTCTACAATTTATGTCAATCGTTTTCTAATGAAAAATTACATAAGAAATGTCTATTTGCGGAACTTTATTAGCAGTTTTGATTTTTGACGATTTTTTCAAAATTTCACTCGAAAATTTTGGGGGGTTCTGCATATTCGATTGCGTATAAAAACAATAGGCTTCCAGCGTTTACGGATTCTGATTTTTGTACCAAATTTCGTTCGAATCGGTCCATTCGTTCGTTAGTTATCGTCTCCACAGACTCACTGGCACACACACACACACACACACACATACTTTCACACACACGCACACACACACACACATACTTTCACACACACGCACACACACACACACATACTTTCACACACACGCGCGCACACACACACACACACACAGACATCACTTCAAAAATGTTTAATTCTCCGGGATGCTTGAAACGTGCTCTCCCGTCAAAAACTCAAATTCGAATTTTCGACCCCGTCACAATACTTTCCTTATATATTATGTATATAAGGAAAGTAAAAATAACAAGAACAAACAAAACAGCAAACAGGGGAACACAGAGAACACCATCAATGCAAAAGAAAAGAATCCAAGGAAGCACACGGCGAAGAGGTGGCAGACATTCTTTATTAATAATGTTAATGTAAATGGCAATAAGTTTTCGTTTATTCTTACTTGCATAAACAGCATAAAATGTTGGTATAAAGTATCAATGAGTTTCAGAAGCAAAAAAACACTATTGCCAGTTTAAACATTTAATCAACTGTTTATGATGTCATCGATGAAAATATTTTATTTCAGAGTAATTCAGACAGTAATTTGACCAATGTGTTAATGTAATGTTTTATATGTCATCGATGAAAATATTTTATTTCAGAGTAATTCAGACAGTAATTTGACCAATGTGTTAATGTAATGTTTTATATGTCATCGATGAAAATATTTTATTTCAGAGTAATTCAGACAGTAATTTGACCAATGTGTTAATGTAATGTTTTATATGTTTCTACACCACTAGTTCGATGTCCTATTCTCAAATTCAAAACCGTTTCTTCCGAATTGAAGTGCAAAATTATGCATAATTTCACGAAATGAAAAAAATTCTTTATAATCTACTTACAATTAAACAAAAGAAAATATGTGGGGAATGAAATATTATTTCAAAACTCGTAAGTTTTTATATCACATTATTTCTTGTTTATTTTGTGTATAAATCACTTCCCGTAAGAATATAGATATTCCTCAAAGACGAAACGTAAATTCCAAACTTATTGCTATCTTTAAAGATAGAAAGTTAGCCCCTTTGTCTTCTGTATGGGGTCTCGGAAAAATCAAAATGACTGGTCAAAAGAACTATCTAAAAACCTAATATCGTTTTAATACAACGCAGGCCGAGAACTGAGGATCATAAAACTGCATTATCGGAAAAGTAATCATAGAAATAATTTCCAAAATATATGAAATATCGGAAAGTGTACAAATTTAGTAAGGGAGACACAAATATCGGCGAGCTATCAAAAATAACATGCAATAATCATGGAAAATATATCGCAAATAGATCAATATCAGTGATAGGAGAAAGCAATGATTAATACAGCTTTAAAAGAAGGGTTTTACAGGATTTAAAATAACTCGCATTCAATACTAGGCGTGTCATAGAATTTTCTATCATTTCTGATTTGAAAGCAAAATATATTTTATAAATTACTAGCAGATGTATCCAGCGTTGCTCGTGATTAAAAATATGCAAATTTTATTAGTATTCAAATTGATATTGATGTCGAAAACTTGATGGGACAACATTTCATGATATTTGGAAATATCATGAAATATGTATAAATATACATATATATAGTCACTATATGGCATTTTGGGTATAAAAAATTGGCATTTTATACACATATATATATATAGTCACTATTAAGTGGCTATATGTTTATATAGTATATAAATGTATAAATATATAGTCACTTAATGCGTCATCACGCTATTTTGATTTTGGCACAATTGTAAAATACAGAACTGGATCTTTTTTATAGGTCGCAATAATCGACAAAATATATAAGAATAAATATGCTTAAATATAATAATTACGTACCTATTTTATACTTAACTATCCATGATAAAACGAGTAAAATCAATTTCATAGTGATTAAATATCATGTTGTCGAGCTATTTCAGTTTTTTGAATTTCGGCAAACTGGCACCATTTTAAAATACACGAGATGAAAAGGAAATAATTTAAAAACTAAACATTTGATATGATTTTATGATAAGTATCGGAATGTTAATTTTGTGAAATGAAACTTAATATATATATATATATATATATATATATAAATTGGAACTTGTAGAAAATTCATATGTTGTCCACATCAGATTTTTAATGATCTTTCTACGTGCGTGTGTGTGTGCCCATTCTAGCTCAAAAATCATTTATCGAATATTCATCACAATATACCAAGGTCATTCAAAAATGTCAAGGTCATAACTTTACAACACATTAAGGTATTAAGGTCATTCCAACATACCCACCTTTAGGTGTACATCCGCTTAATGTACTTTTTAACTTATTTGCATATAGTACGTTATAGCGGTGTATAACTGATGATCATTTGTATTTTACGTAGAACAGCTAAAATTAGTAAAATGAATAAATTCATAGAAAGAACCTACATTAGTAATTATTGACACGGTTGCAATATTTTACACTGTACTGTACGATACAAAAAATGAAATATATTTCAAGCCGAACAATAAGTCTATTATTCACCTAGCTCTCACACATTTAAACTTATTTCACCTAAAAATAACTTCCCATAAGAGTACAGATTATTTTAAAGAATAAGGATTCAACCTCATAACTACGTTTTTAAAAGGACTTAAAATATTTTTTTTTTTGCAAAGGGTATATGAAAAAACGAAAAGTAAAGTCAATTAATTCTGAAACGGCCATTTAGTTGCATAATGCTGTTTTAATGCTACGCAAGACGTAAAATGAGGATTAAAAAGTTACATTATTGGGAAAGTAATCAGAAATAATTTCCAAAACATATGAAATATTGGAAAATGATCTACTTAAGATAAGGAACATATAAAAGTAGGGAACGAACAAACAAGAAAAACATACAGTAATCATAGAAAGGCTATCATAAAAGGATATGCGTCATGTCATAACTAATATCATATTATTTCATACGTTATATTTTGTCACATGTTTGTAAACTCGAACGGAACTGGGGATCGAACTCGTACTTCCTGGATTGTACCCAGACGTGCTACGATCTATACTTCACCAGCAGTACAATGAATTACTTAAATAATATAAACCCATGTTTATAAAAATTGCAACAGCGTGAAGGAATCATCAGAATTGAATGAAATTTATTCCACAAACGGCCTGTGTTGATATAAATAAACGATTAAATGTCAAAAATCAGTATTTGGTGAAACCACCACGCTCTGCAATAAGTGCTTCTATACGACGTGGCATTGAATAAAACAGATTTTGAATTTATACTTGAGAAAGATCATTCCAGATTGCTTTTATCCGAAACCAAAGTTCAGCTGTGTTAGCTACAGGACGAGCGTCACGAGCAAGATATCGACAGACGAAATCCCACCCATGTCCAATAGGCAACATGTCCGGTGAATAGGCAGGCCAAGGAAGAAGCTGTATCTGTTCTGCTAAAACGAAGCCTTCAGCATTCCTGGCAACATGTGCACGGATATTGTCCTGTTGAAATACAGATCCAGGAATGTGTTGAAGGAAGGGTACGACTTCGAGCTCCAGAACTTATCTGAAGTACCGGTTGCTGTTGAGATTATCCACTATTCTTAGCAGCTGAGATCATCCAAGATATCCAATGACGCCCCAGACCATCACGCTTGGCGTTCGTCCAGTACGGCTTTATATAACGCACTCCGGAAGGTGGTGTTCACAGCTATAGCGTCTAAGCTGAGTGCAGTCATCATTGTTCCCCAGATTAAAGAGGGATTCATCGGAAAAGACAACTTATTGCCAATTAGCACGCCAGTGTCTACGTTGTTGAGCCTCAGGTTTCGGTGGTTTTGCGTTAGGGGAATCTTGTACAAAGGAATTCTTGATTGCAGGCAACGGTGCAGTAGCTGCAGACGTATTGGTGGAGTAGACAATGACACACCTATAGCAGTTCTCCAACTTTCTGTCAACTGTCGAGATGAAGCTGTACGGTCCATCACTGCCATGCTGTCTATCATCCCGTGTTGCGTAACATTTCTCCGTCCACTGCTGGATTTGAGACTCGCCCGGTTCTCTTTAGTCCACAGCTTCTACACTCGCATCACTGCCGTGGCATTGCGCTCCACACGAGCTGCTATTGCACGATGAGAAAACCTCCCTTCACGAAGGTTGATCATTCGTCCCCATCCATACTCCGTAACTTGCTAATATGGCGCCCTCTATCGTGTAGGGGCATAGTGACTTCTCATGAAGCGTTTACTGCTGACAGACAACCACAGTTTATTGACACATTATGAGCACTTTTTGAAATATTACTTCAATAATACTTCATAATGTAAAAACACAAATAGAGCTAATGCTAAATGTTTACATTTCCAGCATCGGTGGGCTTCAATATGCTTGACGAATCAGCTCGTATATAGAGGAGACTTAATAGCATCTAGTTAGGTAAAGCTCCAAAATCCGTATATATTCCAAACAATTATATATCAATAAACCTTGGTCCTAATTCCTTCCAATTCAAACTACAACGTACATTAATTCCAGTGCCAATTTTATTGCGGGACCCAAATATTCAAGAAGATTGTGAGAGAAGTAGAGATAATTTTTTTTTTCGGTGTCAGAAAACATCCGCTTTGTAAATAGAGGTTGCCAATGGCCAGAATGTAGAATATCCTAGGATAGATGCTTGTTTTATGCAATGGACAAAAATAAAATCTAAAACGCACTCTAAAAGTACTACATGCAACATTTTTCTGTGCTACAATGAAAAAAATCTGATGTGAGCAGCACACGATTTTCCTTATATAATGCAATGAATTTGCTACTTTTACAGTAAAAAAAAATACGTTATTCTTATAGTAGATACTTATATTCTTTCCAAGACACTGAATTTTCGTCAATGAGTCGTCATTTTCATTGATTTAGCGTCATCTTATCCATTTGGCGAGATTTTCGTTAATTTGGTAACATTTTGAAAAGTCGCCAAGTTGGCGACATTCGTCGCCAAAAAATCTCCAAGCGTCAGGAACGGAGAAATAAGTTATTCTTATAACAGATAAATGACAATTGGCGTTCCAATACTAAAGTATTACTCAAAGTATGTTTTCTCATGAATGGAACGAGCTAGATCCACGAGAATGATGTCACCAAATTTATCACATGATATTACATATGAGAAGTGAACATGTTTCTCAATGATTAATATATTTTTTTTTATTTATAGGATTTTTTTATGAATTTATTTGAAAAATGTGAAATAGCTCGAAAACAGTTCATGTTAGCATTCTAAAGTTTATGTCAATCGTTTTCTAAGGAAAAATTACATAAGAAATCTCTATTTGCGTAACTGTATTATAGGTTTTGATTTTTTGATGATTTTTTCAAAATTTCACTCGAAAATTTAGGGGGGCTCTGAACATTCGATTGCGTTTAAAAACAATAAGCTTCTAGTACACACGGATTGTGATTTTGTACCAAATTTTATTCGAATCGCTCCACTCATTCGTAAGATATCGTCTCCACAGACTCATTGACACACACACACATACACACACACACACACACGCACACACACACACTCGCACACATACTTTCACACACACACACATACTTTCACTCACACACACACATACATCACCTCAAAAATATTCGATTCGTGATCAGGGATGCTTGAAACGTGCTCTCCCGTCGGAAACTCAAATTCGAATTTTCGACCCCGTCACAATACTTTCCTTATACGTAATGTATATAAGAAAAGTAAAAAACGTTTTCATAAATATCACTGTGACTAATTTTGAAATGAAGCCTTCTGGTTTTCTACAATTTTTAATCTTCAAAGCATTGACGTAAAATTTGAGAAAATATATTATCTGAGTAAACCTTGAAATTTTAATAACTATACTACAAAATAATTTGTAGAAATGTTAATACGCCATAATTAAAACTAATAACCACTATAATAGCTTGGATTTTATTGAAAATACAAAAATAAATGTATTATTTTCCTTATATACATAATGTATAAAGAAAGTATTGTGACGGGGTCGAAAATTCGAATTCGAGTTTTCGACGGGAGAGCACGTTTCAAGCATCCCTGATCACGAATCAAACATTTTTGAAGTGATGTCTGTATGTGTGTGTGTGAAAGTGTGTGTGTGTGTGTGTGTGTGTCAGTGAGTCTTTGGAGACGATAACTGACGAACGAATGGACCGATTCGAACGAAATTTAGTACAAAAATCACAATCCGTAAACACTGGAAGCCTATTGTTTTTAAACGTAATCGAATGTTCAGAACCCTCTTAAATTTTCGAGTGAAATTTTTTAAATTTGTCAAAAAATCAAAACCGCTAATAAAGTTACGCAACTAGACATTTCTTATGTAATTTTTCATTGGAAAACGATTAACATAAATTTTAGAACGCTAGCATGAACCGTTCTCGAGATACTGCACATTTTTCAAAAAAAATTATCAAAAGGTCAGATAAAATAAAAAGAAATATATTTCCTATTGAGAAATATGTTCACATTTCATTTGTAATACCATGCGATAAATTTGGTGGCATCATTCTCGTGGATCTAGCTTGTTCCATTCATGAGAAAAGATACTTCGAATAATACTTTTGTATTTGAACGCCAATAGTTATTTATCTGCTATAAGAATAACTTATTTCTCCGTCAGTAAAGCTTGGCGAGATTTTGGCGAAGAATTTGGCGGAATGTCGCCAACTTGGCGACTTTTTGAAATCTTGCCAAATTAACGAAAATCTCGCCAAATGGATAAAAATGACGCTAAATCAATGAAAATGACGACTAATTTTCGAAAAGTCAATACTTTAGAAAGAATATAAGTATCTACTTGAAGAAAAGCCTATTCTTTTTACTGTAAAAGTAATAAATTCATTGCATTATATAAGGAAAGTCATGTGCTGCCCACATCAGATTTTTTTGGTTATTACGCTCATGCCTAACCTAAATCGTTTCAGAAATTTAAATGTAACTTTTTAACACTTTACAACAAAGTTGAAAAGTGTTTATGACTTTGTTCATTCTGTCTGTCTGTCTGTCTGTCTGTCTGTCTGTCTGTCTGTCTGTCTGTCTGTCTGTCCGTTAGCACGATAACTGCCGTAAAAATGAGTTTATCAAAATGAAATTTTAGTATGTTGTTCAGACGGTCTGTAGGACCTATGGGAATATAAATAAATAATATCACCCAATTAGTTTTTTATTGAACCCGGGTTGAAAAAATGAAATACATTGAACCCTATGGGACCTAATTTTTCAAACATTTTTTAAGTAAATTTAAAATTCACGAATTGCTTCGAAATTTTTAGGAAATATTCACATTATCCCATAGAATATATAAAAAAAAATTCAGTAAAATATGTTAAGTAGTTTTTTAATTAAAAAAATTATTTAATATAGGGAAAAAAACAAATTCAATTAAATTCTGACTTTGGGATATCTTCCAGAAAGAAAAGAGAGAGATATTATATAATAAATATCTCTCCATTTGTTTAAGCGTTTTGCATATGGGAGTGGCTTCATATTTTAAAATAAATTTGGTAGATAACAATTTTTCATTTTTTTTAAATTTTATATAACTCTTCATGATAAATTTAATTGATGGCATTTTAAATGCACTTTCCTACTTCCTAGTAAGTTAAAATTTGGTACACAGCTTAAATTTGTTGAACATTTTATTCGACAAAAATTTGACGGATCTTTAAATATAGATCATACATTTTTTTCGAAATGGCCTGAAAATAATCCCCGTTCACTTCTATAAATCATTGGTGTAATATTGTTAAAAATTCTGATGTGGACAGCACATGTCTTTCTCTGCAGACTCATATTCGTTCTCTTTATTTATTCAATGATAATTTGAGTTTATCTGCACAACATAAGTATTTTAAATGACATTGAATTTACACGTTAAACTTAAATTTGGTTCTCATTTGATAGCTGGACTTATTGTCAAAGGTGGCGTAGCGAAAACGCGAAAAAACTAGAATATCTCAAGAACGGCTAGTCCTAGAGTAATGGGGTTAGTCTTATTCTGTTTGTTGTCAAAAATCACATATAAAATAGGAATTTAATTGATATAATTGAGCACACGTAGTCTTTTATTTTTATATATAACGATTTTTGCTGGCCATTTCGCAAAAATAGCCCGTTCCTTTTTCCCGAATAGTAGAAGAATAACCTACAAATGATTTATATACAAAATTTTGTTAAATTTGGTATATAAATCACTTGTAGGTTATTGAAATATTATACTCCAAATTTTGTTAAATTTGGTTCATTAGTTTTTAGCTAGAATGGATAAAGGCAATTTCTGCGGCCATTTCGCAAAGAAGGCAGATTCTTTTATTACGAATCGTACTATAATCTAATGAACATCAGGATTTCCCACAAAAAACATACCTACCAAATTGTATGAAATTCGGTCCATTAGTTTTTCAATTAGAGTGGATGTAATATACGCACAGACACACAGAAACATACACAGATACACCCTTACACACACAGACCTCTTCCTAAAAGTAGTTTTTTCGTGTTCTAGAAGTCCCAAAACGTGTAGATCCTTTGAAATTTCGAGTTCCGATCTTCGGCACGATTCCAATACTTTGAGTACATACACATACACATATATATTATCTGTGTATCTAAATTCCGTGCCTATGCAATTAAAATAGTTGTGATTTTAAATGATCCCTAAACTTTTATTATTTCTTCAAGGAAGCCTAATTTTAACATATGCAGAATGCAAATATCTCAAGCGATTGTAAGATGAATTACATAAGAATTGCTGAATTTTTTTCACACAAAATTATTTAGCTCTGGAGTCTGGAATACAAGTTATATGAATGAAATATTCATTGATTTTGCATAAAGAATCAGATGATTTATATTTCGATACACTTTTAAGTATTTAAGTATAATAAATTACTGTAGTACTGTGATAATGTAAAAGATATTACCACTGAATGAATCACATTTTAGAAATTTTTAAATGAAATTACATTTCAGTTGGAAAGTGTTCCATAATCAATGCTTATGCATGATTGATCTTTCTTGTTTAAAACTCAATTGAATCATTATTAATTTTCTTAAATAGCGTATTTCCTTTAAAAAAATTATTTTGAGATAATTCGTTCATAAATCGTTCCAGAAATATACTGACCTCCAAAAGGTAAGCAAGCAATGCAAATTTTCATTTTTCGAAAACGTATTTCAATTTGAGTAGCTGAAAATCGCCGCGGATGTAGATGGCAGTATGCAAATATCGTATGTTACAGCCAATCACGATTGACTGTCCGGATATATGGTAATTAGACAGTCGTTGCAGACGCCAGCATTCTGAAGGGTTTGAGAAGGTGCGTTTAAATGCTGATATGAAGTGTTTATAACTTTTGTGGAATTATTTTGGTGATGTTCGTGTTTCTATAGCTGAAAGAAGACAAATAAGAGATAGTGAGCGCTGTCGTGCTGTCGGACGCATTGAAGCAAGACAGTTTATCATAGATGTCGCTCGTTTCTTTGACGTTGATCATTCGGTAATTTCTCGATTATTGAAACAATTTCAAACAAGTCAAACAGTTATCCGGAGACCTGTGCCCGGTCGTGCAAGGGTTACCACTCCCTCTAACGATCGGTATATTGCTATAGTAGCCAAGCGGAATCGACGAGCGACCCCCCCAACTGTTACATCCATGGTTGCAGCGGCACTTGGTAAGACAATATCTGTTAGTACTGTGCGCCGAAGGCTCCACGTGAAGGGACTGTACGTCCGAGTACCACATTTTTGTGTTCCACTAACAGTCCAAGCCAGAGAGGCAAGATTGAAGTGGTGTCGTTAATATGTCAATTGGACTGTCTCAAATTTGTGTAACGTCCTGTTCACGGACGAGTCCAGATTTGACCTGGAATCAGATGATAAGCGTGTAAGGGTCTAGAGAGATCAAGGCATACGCAATCAGGCTAAGAACATCATCGAACATCACGCATTCAGAGGTGGCATCGCCATGGTGTGGGCTGGAATTTCAATGGGATATAGCACAGAGCTGCGCATCTTTAAAGGTGGTTCTGTGACGTCTGCGCGGTACCTGGATGAAGTCCTTGTCACCATTTCGAGACTCTACGGTGCAGCAGTTGGTCCTGATTTCCAACCTTATGGACGATAATGCCCGTCCCCATCGAGCTAACATCGTTGAAGACGCCAGCATTCTGAAGAAAGTGGAATACCTGGAAAATGATTTTCGTATGGAGTGGTAGGCGTATTCTCCCGACCTTAATCCCATTGAAAACTTTTGGGATGCCTTTGGACATGCTGTCTCTGCACGTTTAAATCCTCCAATCAGTTTCAGAGAGTTAGAAACTGCCCTATTGGAAGAATGGCCATTGCTTGCATCTGCGATGGCTGATCACCTCACTGAAAGCATAAAAAATTATTGTAAAGTTTGTGTTAAGGTCCGGGGTGGTCACATACCATATTAATGTAAGTTTTGTTTTGTTTGCTTGCTTTAAACATAATTTTGTTAATGACCCAAACGTGACGTCATCATATAACTTACGAAAAGTAAATAATTTTTTTCATCTTTTTACATAATTCTTGCTTTCTTTAATGCATAAACACATTTGCTACCTTCATGTACAATTTTGAGTTATTCAAAGCGTTACTTTTCCATTTTTGTTGATTTTACCGTCCGTGCTTAACTTTTGAAAGCCAGTGTAATTAAACTGCAATTGTGATCTAAACAATGCTCAGCTAATACCAGAGATCATAATCATATCTCGTAGATTTCGCGCAGATATTCTACAATTTACATTACTCCAACCACATAAGAAACTATTAGAATGACTTTGTATACTGCTTACTAAAAAAACCGGCATCGGCTCCAGTTCGGTGAAGTCGTAATAATTTTCAAAACAGTCAAAATAATAAAATATCGAAATTAAAACCACTTTTTCAAAATAGTTCAAAATATTAAAATATCGAAATAAAATATCGAATTAAATTTTAGAAATTAAGAATCTTATCTAAAATCAAATTATATATCATTGTAGGACATTCAAAGGTCAACAAATTATTTTTTATAGTTTATATCTAGCACTTATAGTTTTCGAGATATTGGCATTATAAACTTGAAAAATGATAATTGTTCAATATTTTTCAACTTGATAAGATGATTTCTAGACGATTTCTTAGTAAAACCAGATGTCTAATCTAGAAAGAATATTTCCTACGGAACATTTTGTTTCTAACTGTTTGTATATATTAGTTTTATAGTTCAAAACATATTTTGAGTGGAAGTAAGCAAAGCGAGGCAAAAACTAGCTAGGACAAAAACTTTTTAGCTTTATCGAGACCAAAAAGTTCAAAATGTTAAAATCTTAAAATTATTTTTACATATTCATAAATAGACCGTATTTCCGATAAAACAGTTTACATTTTCGTAGCTCTCCGAATTCAGCTAGAGATACCCACACCACAGAAGTTCTTCACATCAAAAAACTTATTCACAGTTAAATAGAAGCTATTTATCAATAGGCAAAGTCATGTATTAAAGACATCGGGTTTTTCCCATTTATAATAACAACTCCGGTAAAACTATTTCGGAAGTTTTTCTCCACATCTGCTGACTTGATTAATCAACGCCGTAATTCACAACCTGGCAATACAAGTGAAACTTGCCATTATTCGAAAATGTATCATTTATTTTCTCGTTCGAAGTCTCAGCCTGGCTAATGATCCCAGTAAAATCATCCGTCTTATTCCAAGTGTAGATTTCGTTAATGAACCTTCCTCAATATTGGTAATTACTTCAGGAAACCACCCCCTCATTTATTCAAACCCCTCAAAGTTACACAGTATGAATAAATTAAAGCACTAGCAAAAAAAGCCGGGCTTTGGGTGAATTCGAGCATATGAAAGCTGTGAAAGATTTTAAATTAAAATTAATTTAACAAATAATTATGAAATAAGAAGCATAAAAGATTTTCATTTCAATATGTGAGAATTGTAATACAAAAGAGCATGTGAGTTTGTAGAATTTGAATTAATAATATAAACATCTTGATTTATCTGTCTATCTATCTATCTCTGGGTAACGCTGCTACAAAATGTTGCCAAACGTGTTTCAATCACAGACAAACATTTCACGAACTTTAGAGCTTTCCGAGTGTATGACAACAGATACTGAAAGTGAGTCCATAATGTGGACGTCCCGTTCCCAACATAATTCAATGACTGTACTAATTTCACAGCAAAAAAATGCGAAGAAACCATGGAGCTTTATGACCGCATGACATCAAATACTGAAAGTGAGTTGATGAATGGGCAGCCCGTTCCCTTCATAATGCAATGAATATCCCTAACAGCAATTTTTTTCACAGTGACTTGAGATCTACGTCACACTGTGACTTTGGGACGTCACAGGACGTCGCAGTACGTCTCGGCAATGTCATATTGAGGTCACAGCGAAGTCATTTTGGTCATTTTCATGGTCGTTTGCGACGTCGCATATTAACTTGTGACGTCACATTGTAATTGCCATTGTAATATCGTCACACTGTTACGTGTTAATTAAATTGTGGAAACGTCACAGAATATAGTCACAATGAAGTTACAAAGTTACTAATACGTAACGATGTCACAAATATAATGTCACATTGTGACCCAGGTGTCACGTGACTACGGCGTCACTGTCACACATGTGACGATCTTTGCTGTGAGGGATACTTCTTTCACAGCAAAAAACTCCGATGTAACCATGGAGCTTTACGTAGCGTATGACATCAGATACTGAAAGTGAGACCATGATGTTCTTTTATTTCTTACCATTTTATAAATTTTTATTTGAGATATACGTCTCAACTCGGTAAGCAAAATCAACAAAAGTAAGAAACTCTCTTGCGTGTTTTTTGTTTATTACTTATAGGGCAGAATGCCAGCAGGTGTCGCTATTATTAAATTAAACAAATTAGAATACAGTAGAACAATGAAAACAAAGTAACACATTTAAATCGCAGAAACGTATTTAATATGCAGGAGCACGTTTAAATCATAATGCACGCTTAAATCGCAGTTATTATTCTCAAGATACTGACTATCTCTCAATTTAATTTAGCTAGCATCACATCAACTGCTCTCCTGCGATGACTCCTTTTATATATTCTCAGTAGAAATTTCTAGAAAGGGCCTATATCTCCAAAAATATTCGATATTTAGAGACAGTTCTAGTATATTCAAAAACTCCCCAAAATTTGCTAAATTGGCGATAAATGACAGCTCCACTTTATAATATGGCAACCCTACTTTCACGCAATAGGAATGGTTGCCTGTAAAAGTGTTTTCCCATTGTAGCGACTCAAAGAGGCATAAAAGCATTTTACATGTTCATAATAGTATATGTAAATAACCTGAACAGTTAACGGCTGTTCTTACAAACTGGGACAGAAAAAATAGACAGAAAAATATGTCCACGCTCTCTAATAGAACGATATTCATGCTTATTGTGCGGTTGTCAGCGTGGAATAGCCAGTACCTACATTAGAAGCAAGCAAACTTGCTATGTACTAAAATTTTGCGAACTTTTATGGCGGTCCACAAAGTCAGTCTCACCACGCAGTTGGCTTCAAATTTCTGAAAGATTGAGCTCAGACTGGACGAAGTAAAAAATATAATTGAAAACGATTACCTGGATCCAAATATATTTCACTTAGAAACATTTTTACGAATATATATTTTATATATTAGCAAAGTTTCAGTGAATTAATATTTTTGACATACTAATATACATACTTAACATACTAATAAACATACTAATAAACAACATTAACATATTTATATACATCTTATACATAATAAAAATCTGATGTGAGTAGCACATGACTTTCTCTACAAATTCATTTTCTTATTTTTTTTTTATTTCTTGATGCATTAAATTGAGAAAATAACATGGATACTTTTCTGCTATTATATCCAATTTGAAGTTTAACAGAACAAGTACAGCATGAAGAACAAATACTGAAGTATTATATTTCAACAACTTTGGTCATTTATTTCACATTTACATGATCTTAAATATAGATGCTCCATTATTATATCTAGCGTTACTCATGAATTAAATAAAACATTTACAAATTCTGGTGGCATTCTAAAATATATTATTCCTCAAAGAATTCTATTAAAATATTTAGTTTAATACCCCTGAAAAAAAGCATGATAATTTTAATTTTCGCTATGCAAAATTATCTTCACTCAGGTGAATCTGAAGAATAAGCATCCTGCTCCCTTTTTAAATAAATTTGCAAAATATATGACGTTTTGTCAACGCATGCAAAAATAAAGATGCTGAAATGGTAGAAAAAGACCCGTGCCATTCTGTTATATACTGCTTCAACAATCTGTTAAACACGATAGAAAATATATTAATTTGAAAAATATTTGTCAAAATAAAACAGATGAGTTAAGAAATTGAAAATATCAATCATTTCCGTAATCTTATATATCCCACTTATATCCGAGTATAAATAAACCTGTCAAAAATTAAATTTAGTTTTCTACCAATTCCTTTATTATTTATATCATATACATTGAATAAAAATCATATGCTGTATAAACACATTTCATTTAATTCCGTTGATAACCAACATGATATAATTTTCTCCATATAAATATTCCGGAAACAATCATAATGCTATTTATATGGAAGGTTATCATTTTGAGCGTTCATTAAAATACCTCGATCAACCCTGATCCGAGACATCTGTATAAATAAAATTGAAAATCTATATGTTTATTTATTTGCGTGTTTGTTTGTTTGTCTCAGCATCACAGGAGAACGACTGCACTGAATTTCACGAAATTTTGTAAATAGCCTTGAAGTAGACCCACTTAAAATTTATTCCACGTTTCGAGTTTCTAGAACCAGAGGTTTTCTAGATATTAATAAACAAGAAAGATCAATCATGCATGAAGCAGTGATTATGAAACATTTTCCAACTGAAATACAATTTTATTTAAACATCTCTAAAATGCGGTACATACAGCGGTGATATTTTTAAAATTATCACAATACTACAATAATTTATTATATTTGAAAACTTCATCGACAACAAATGAAATGTATTCAAATAACGTCTTCCAATTATAAACCAAATTGAACAGACCATTACCCCTGGCTCTCTATATAATAGCAGTGATTATTTCATTCATCATTTTTTTTCCATTCCTTTCATTCAGCGGCGATATTTTTAAAATTATCACAATACTGCAATAATTTATTTTACTTAAAAACGTAAAACCATGGAGATAAAATTACTTTCTAACTCCATACTTAAAACTTCATCATAAAAGCAATAATATGAAATCGTCTGCTTCTAAAATCAATGAATTCATATCAACTACAATTCCGAGTCAAAACATTAGAATAATAAAAACAAGAAAGATCAATCATGCATAAGCATTGATTATGAAACACTTTCCAACTGAAATGTAATTTCATTTAAAAATTTCTAAAATGTGATTCATTCAGTGGTAATATCTTTTACATTATCACAGTACTACAGTAATTTATTATACTTAAATATTTAAAACTGTATCGGAATATAAATCATCTGATTCTTTATGCAAAATCAATGAATATTTCATTCATATAACTTGTATTCCAGACTCCAGAGCTAAATAATTTTGTGTGAAAAAAATTCAGCAATTCTTATGTAATTCATCTTACAATCGCTTGAGATATTTGCATTCTGCATATGTTAAAATTAGGCTTCCTTGAAGAAATAATAAAAGTTTAGGGATCATTTAAAATCACAACTATTGTAATTGCATAGGCACGGAATTTAGATACACAGATAATACACAGATAATATATATGTGTATGTGTATGTACTCAAAGTATTGGAATCGTGCCGAAGATCGGAACTCGAATTTTCAAAGGATCTACACGTTTTGGGACTTCTAGAACACGAAAAAACTACTTTTAGGAAGACGTCTGTGTGTGTAAGGGTGTATCTGTGTATGTTTCTGTGTGTCTGTGTGGATATTACATCCACTCTAATTGAAAAACTAATGGACCGAATTTCATACAATTTTGTAGGTATGTTTTTTGTGGGAAATCCTGATGTTCATTAATTATAGTACGATTCGTAATAAAAGAATCTGCCTTCTTTGCGAAATGGCCGCAGAAATTGCCTTTATCCACTCTAGCTAAAAACTAATGAACCAAATTTAACAAAATTTGGAGTATAATATTTCAATAACCTACAAGTGATTTATATACCAAATTTAACAAAATTTTGTATATAAATCATTTGTAGGTTATTCTACTACGATTCGGGAAAAAGGAACGGGCTATTTTTGCGAAATGGCCAGCAAAAATCGTTATATATAAAAATAAAAGACTACGTGTGCTCAATTATATCAATTAAATTCCTATTTTATATGTGATTTTTGACAACAAAAAGAATAAGACTAACCCCATTACTCTAGGACTAGCCGTTCTTGAGATATTCTAGTTTTTTCGCGTTTTCGCTACGCCACCTTTGACAATAAGTCCAGCTATCAAATGAGAACCAAATTTAAGTTTAACGTGTAAATTCAATGTCATTTAAAAAACTTATGTTGTGCAGATAAACTCAAATTATCATTGAATAAATAAAGAGAACGAATATGAGTCTGCAGCGAAAGACATGTGCTGTCCACATCAGAATTTTTAACAATATTACACCAATGATTTATAGAAGTGAACGGGGATTATTTTCAGGCCATTTCGAAAAAAATGTATGATCTATATTTAAAGATCCATCAAATTTTTGTCGAATAAAATGTTCAACAAATTTAAGCTGTGTACCAAATTTTAACTCTCTAGGACGTAGGAAAGTGCATTTAAAATGCCATCAATTAAATTTATCAAGAAGAGTTATATAAAATTTAAAAAAAATGAAAAATTGTTATCTACCAAATTTATTTTAAAATATGAAGCCACTCCCATATGCAAAACGTTTAAACAAATGAAGAGATATTTATTATATAATATCTCTCTCTTTTCTTTCTGGAAGATATCCCAAAGTCAGAATTTAATTGAATTTGTTTTTTTCCCTATATTAAATAATTTTTTTAATTAAAAAACTACTTAACATATTTTACTGAATTTTTTTTATATATTCTACGGGATAATGTGAATATTTCCTAAAAATTTCGAAGCAATTCGTGAATTTTAAATTTACTTAAAAAATGTTTGAAAAATTAGGTCCCATAGGGTTCAATGTATTTCATTTTTTCAACCCGGGTTCAATAAAAAACTAATTGGGTGATATTATTTATTTATATTCCCATAGGTTCTACAGACCGTCTGAACAACATACTAAAATTTCATTTTGATAAACTCATTTTTACGGCAGTTATCGTGCTAACGGACAGACAGACAGACAGACAGACAGACAGACAGACAGACAGACAGACAGACAGACAGAATGAACAAAGTCATAAACACTTTTCAACTTTGTTGTAAAGTGTTAAAAATGAATTTTGAAAAAAAAAGCTTTTTTATGTATCACTTATACAAAAAGTAATACAGGAGAAAACTTCATAATGTAAGAATCTACATAATTTGTTGAATATTTTAGCATAAAAATTAACGGAAATAATACAAAAATAAAAATGATTATTCACACTTGGAAAAAATCAAAATAGTAGAATAACATTTACCTGGTTCAAAATATTAGAATAATACTTTGTAAATCACCTTATTTTTAAAAGTCAAAAACAGTGATTGTTTAATATTTTGTAGCATCACCTTTACATTTAACAGCATGAACTGTATTTGGCAATTTAGTTACAAGTGGCTCACAATGTTTTCTGCCCAGACATGACCATATCGATTTTATGCTGGAAATAAGATCAACTTTGTTTTTTGGCGCAATTTTTTGAAGTATTTTCTTCATTACTCCCCACGCATTCTCGATTGAATTTAAATCCGGCGAATTAGCCACCCAGGGAAGTACGTTAATTTGGTGTTGTGTAAGCCAGTTCGTAGTGGTAAATTACCTATGGCAAGATACCAAATCTTGTTGGAAATAAAAATCGTCATGACACAAATGTTCCGACGATGGTATCATGAAATTCTCAAGGATTTCTTGATATATCTGAGAGTTAATCCTTTCGTAAGTGACACATAGCCTTCCAGGACCATTTGCAGTCATGCAACCCCATACCATTACGCTGGCTGCAAATTTCACTGATCGCTTCATGCATTCCTTGTAATATGCTTCATGCATTCCTTGTAATATGCTTCATGCATTCCTTGTAATATGCTTCATGCATTCCTTGTAATATGCTTCATGCATTCCTTGTAATATGCTTCATGCCTTCCTTGTAATATGCTTTATGCATTCCTTGTATATGCTTCTTGCTTCATTCGCCATGCACGAACACCTTGATCACCATATGATACACAGAACATACTCTTATCACTGAACAATACCTTCTTCCAATCATCCATGCCCCATAAAAGCCTTTTTTGCACCACTTCACTCAGTTCCTTTTCTGTTTACTAGTCATGAGAGGCTTTATCTTTGGCACACGAGAATGAAATTCAAGTTTATGGAGCCGTCTTAGTGTTGCAGATTTGCACACATCAACACCGTGTTCTTTCCGCTTCCGATGCAAATACCTCACACTTCTAAAACGATTTTTCTTAGCAATATTCTTTGGCTTTCTATCATCTCTCGGAGAAGTTTTTGGCTTTCGGCCACTCTTCAGGCGATTGTTTTCAGAATATCCATCGTTAAAATACTGCTTTATTGCTTTGCTCTACTAACACTTGATGAGAACATTTTGAGTAGTTGGCGATATATTGCTGATTACGGCCTTGTTTATGCAAATCAATAATACGATTCTTTGTAAACGCCGCTATGTCAGACGAACGACCCATGTTTCACACAAAATGAACAAAAAAACACGAAAGTCCCGCAGAAGCTAATTTTATGCTTAATGTATGCAGCTTTTTGAACAATTCAGCAAAATTCATACGTATTCTGATATTTTGAACCACAAATTTTAGTATTCTAATATTTTGAATAATGAATATCATTGTTAAAAACGACAATATTTGCTCGAAATTAAATCTTTTAAAGTTTTAATTTACTTTAATAACATGTAAATTTATTAAAACATCAACAGTTGTTCTTTTTCAAATTTACTATGCTGAAATAAAGCTAAATGCAATTCATATTACAAATAAAATACCTTATTCTAATATTTTAACTCGGAGTTTATATTGCAGACTCCAGAGCTAAATAATTTTGCTTTAAAGAAATTCAGCAATTCTTATACAACTCATCTTACAGCTTGGTGTATGTTTTCTCCATAAGTGAAAATTAGGTTCCGTTGTAGAAGTAATCAAAGTTTGGTGAGCATTTAAACTCAAATATACTGTAATTACGTTGTTTCATAATATAGATGCACAGAAATTAAGCAAAAATAAAGTGGTTTTAGGACGGATACAACACTAAATATAAATTAGAAAGAACTTCAAAAATCACGATTTTGACACAAGACGGATGCCATATTTTATTTTGAAGTGGGTTGCGTGATCTCTTCATATGATATGGGTGAAAATTATTATTTTAATTTTTACTACTTTAAGTACCGAAAAAGTACCGAAAATATTTTACTAAAATTTTTTTTTATATTTTTTATTGGATAATTTGAATATTTCCTAAAACTTTCGAACCAATTTGTGAATTTCAAATTCGTTTAAAAAATGTTTGAAAAATTTGGTCCCATAGGCTTCAATATATTTCATTTTTTCAACCCAGGTTCAATCCAAAACTAATTGAGTGATGTTATTTATTTATATTCCCATAGGTCTCACAGATCGTTTTAACAACATACTAAAATTTCGTTTTGATAAAGTCATTTTTACATTAGTTATCGTGCGAACGGACAGACAAACAGACAGAATAAACAAAGTCGTAAACACTTTTCAATTATGCTGTAAAGTGTTGAAAACTAAAACTAAACTTGCCATAGACATAGCATTATGCAAACGATATATTTTTTCTGCAAATTTATTTGATGGAATTAATAGCATGTTGCTAAGCAACGGTATTAAACCTAATTAGATTCTACAGCAGACAATTTTTATTAAATCCTTTCTGATTTAGATAATTAAGAAATGTATATAAGAATAAATTTTATGAGTCTTACATTTTTTACAGGATTTTTTCAATTACTGTTTTGAGGTTGAAAGGTTAGAAGGATTATTGACATTTTTAATTTCTTAAGTCATCTGTTTTATCTTGGCAAAGATTTTTCGACCTCATACAATGTGTTTAGCCAATCGTTGAAAGAGAATAAAGAGGGTACAGATATACTTCTAATACCAATTTAGAGCTTTCATTTTGGCATATACTGATCCAATTTCATATTTTTTGTAAATTTATTTACAAACGGGACTAGGAGCTTGTAAAAATAATTTTGTATAATGAGAACAGAGACTCTTATACTTCTTTTTAAGAGAATTAAATTTAATATTTTAATAGAATGTTTTGAAAAATAATACCATTTAGAATACTATAGGAATTTGTAAATAACTGTGAATTTTAAGTTTCTTTATATTTATTCCGTACGAATACTGGTAGTGTGAAATAAGAACTGATTTACCCGCGGTGAAATAACGAATTACCATACCAAATTTGAAAAAAAATTCCATCAAAAACTATGGATTTGTATATGGAACAGATAGACAAACAAACGGAGTTGGAATTTTATATAAATATATATTTTAATTTTACGTTTTAATATTACTAACCTTCAGCTGTAAAAATAACATGCATCCAATAACATTAAGAGTTAAGCTTAATGGTTTTTAATCTGACTAACTGTATTTCATTATTTTTAAATGGCATTGTTAAATGTAACTTAAAATATATAATAATACTACGATATTTTTACTGGTACTAAAAATGGCATCCAATTTAAATATTTATTTGAACACATTTTATCAAAGCGGAATAACATTTTATGGTCTTATGGTAAATTTTCCCATTAATGGCTTGTCCAATCAATCCAGCCATCCATTTCCCTCAGATCTCAGCTGCAAAGGAACTTGACTCAATAAATCGTCTGCCGAGATCTTTGTTGCCAAAATTCTTTCATCATTTGCTAATTTTTCATGCATTCTTTTCCAGAGCCTTTTTTTCTTTAAATAGCGACTTTTAGCCAAGCTTACAATGCCATATAACAACAATTGTACGTGTTGCTACAAAAAAAAATTACTTTCTTTTACAAATCTATTCATACATATATTTTGGGGGGAAATTTGAACACATTTTATTTCTTATTTTTGACGGGAATTTTCTCAACCTATCACAGAAAGTTGAGTTATTTGTTATACTAGAAACAATGAACAAAAATTGCAAATCCAATTTCAGAGGGAAAATAGCAAAATGAATCTATTAAGGAGTCTTATAGCAAAATGAATCTATTTTATGCATATTTTACGAATTATTGAAGAAATCTTATTGCTCTCAAACTAAAAAAGAAAAATAGAATAAAAAAAATTATATGGAAGGGATGATAAATCACTAACATCAAAACACCAAGTAACAGGAAAGTAACATAAAATTTTAGCGTTCGAAAAATTTAAGAAGCGAAAATTACACAATACTTTGTGTAAAATATAAGAGGCAATTTCCACAATCAGATAACATATTAAATTCTTTATTTGAACTTTTTATGTAGTTTTATCTAAAAATCAGAAATTTTTTATTTTAGAAATAACAGTTTATTTCGTTTTTGAGGCTTTTTCGCAGATGCTAAGGAAAAGCATTAGCGTGTAAAAGTGCAAATAAGAGCCAAGAAATGATAATTTTCATTGAATATTCACTTCATGTACACTAATCTAAATATACTAATTCGCAAGTTTCTGACTGTCTGTCTGTCCGTCAGTCTGCCTGTCACTTAGGCACTTCCCGAATAGATAGAGACTTGGTTCACGGATCAATCATTCGATAAAACCATCGGGAAAAATAGAATTTTTGGTAGTAATCAAATTTGGCATGGGTGTTTATACCAAAATACTTTTAGAGCATCTATTTCTCAGGCTCTCTATAGATAGAGATTAGATAATGGCATATGGATTCAGAATCGAATTTAGATAGAGGTGGAGGGGTTCATTAGCAGTTTCCACTTACGATTTAAATTTGCTTAATCACCTTGAAACATTTATTTCTCAGAACTGTCTATAGATAGAGCTTAGATGATTACTAATATGGATTCAGCACCGAATTTCGGAAGGTATAGGGTTTCACGAAAGAATTCTACTTCAGGTTCTTTAGATGTCATTTCCAGTTTTTCCTCAAATTCGCATGAGTGCTCGAACAGAAGGCGATTCCCTCTAGTTTTGTAATAAACTTAAAATATTTCAAATGACCACAAATTTTTAACACTTTTATTTAACTTGATCTGGTGCTTGTTTGTCAATGTGCTTCACATGTATGAGGCCCTAACTAATCCAGTTCATGAAAATAATAAGATGAAATTTAGTGGATCGTTGCCATCTGTGGTACATTTTGATTCTCTTAATTTTCAACCTTATCAGACCAGCCAGTCTTGTGCCCACCATAGGGATAATCGTTTCTCAAATCTTTAAGGCCCTAACTAATCAAGTTCCATTAATCATGGTAACATGAAATTTAGTATCACCTTCTCTTTTGTAGTACATTTTAATTCTTTTGATTTTCAACTTTATAAGACCAGCCCGTTCTGGGACCGCCATAGGAATGCATGTTTTAGGGGAATAACTCGAGAACCAGGGCAACTAGAAAGTAATAGTTTGGTATGTCATTGGCTTTTTGAGGTGTATGTTGATTCTTTGGATTTTTAACCTTATTGAGCCACGTTCTATGCCCGCTATAGGAATGTTTTCCTGTTCAGGAAATAGCTCGAGAACCGCAGCAGCATCAAAATCCAAATTTGGTGTGTAGTTGTCCTTCAAGGTATAGTTCTGGATTTGGATTTTGAACCTTGTCAGGCTAGGTCATACTTTGAACCCTGTCAGGCTAGATCATACATAGGAATGTACTCGTTTTTCAGAAATAACTCGAGAACCGATATATATATGAAGATCATCATTGGCATATCGCTGTTTTTAACACTTTACAACAAAGTTGAAAAGCTTTTATGACTTTGTTCATTCTGTCTGTCTGTCTGTCTGTCCGTTAGCACGATAACTGCCGTAAAAATGACTTAATCAAAATGAAATTTTAGTATGTTGTTCAGACGGTCTGTAGGACCTATGGGAATATAAATGAATAATATCACCCAATTAGTTTTGGATTGAACCCGGGTTGAAAAAATGAAATACATTGAGCCCTATAGGACCTAATTTTTCAATATTTTTTAAGCGGATTTAAAATTCACAAATTGCTTCGAAAATTTTAATTAATATTCAAATTATTCCATAAAATATATATAAAAAAAATTCAGCGAAATATATTCAGTAGTTTTTAAAATAAAAATTAAAATAATAATAACACCTCTTATATGAAGCGATCACGTGACCATGATATGAAAAAGTCACGTGACTCACTTCAAAATGAAATATGGCATCCATCTTGTCTCCAAATCGTGATTTTTTAAGTTCTTTTTAATTCATATTGAGTGTCGTATTCATCCTAAAACCACTTTATTTTTGCTTAAATTCTGTATATCTACATACTGAAATAACGCAATTACAATATATTTGAGTTTAAATGCTCATCCAAATTTGATTATTTCTACAACGAAGCCCATTTTTCACCTATATAAAATGTAAACAGCAAAATATATAGAATGAGTTGTATTAGAATTGCTCTATTTCTTTAACACAAAATCATTTAGTTCATGGAGTCCGCATAGCTGATATGAATGAAATATTCATTGATTTTACAAAGATAAGGACGATTTTTTTCGATGAAGTTTTACGCATAGAGTTTAATTACTTGAAGCTCCATGGTCTTAATTTTTAAATAAAATAAATTATTATAGTATTGTGATGAATGACATGAATGGGAAATTATTTATGAATGAAATGCTGCTTTTATAGAGAGAGCCAGGCGTGTTATTTTTTCTATGACGTCATTTAAATGCATTTCAGTTGTTTTCGATGAAGTTTTCAAATGTAATAAATTATCGTAGTATTATGATAAATCTAAAATTATTACCGAGGAATGTATCACATTTTAGAGATGTTTAAACCAGGCAATTTATATTTCAGTGCCGTCATTTGAATGAAGTTCATTTTTTTCGATGAAGGTTTAAGTTTTCAAATATAATAAATTAATATAGTATTGTGATAAGTTTTAAAATATTACCGAGGAATGTATTGCATTTTAGAAATGTTTAAATAAAATTGCATTGAAGTTGGAAAGTGTTTCATAAATATTGCTTTAAGCATGATTGATCTTTCTTGTTAACACTTTACAACAAAGTTGAAAAGTGTTTATGACTTTGTTCATTCTGTCTGTCTGTCTGTCCGTTAGCACGATAACTGTCGTAAAAATGACTTTATCAAAATGAAATTTTAGTATGCTGTTGAGACGGTCTATGGAACCTATGGGAATATAAATAAATAATATCACCCAATTAGTTTTTTATTGAACCCGGGTTGAAAAAATGAAATACATTGAACATTAAGGGACCTAATTATTCAAAGATTTTTTAAGCAAATTTAAAATTCACAAATTGCTTCGAAATTTTTAGGAAATCATCACATCATCACATAAAATATATAAAAAAAATTTCAGTAAAATATATTAAGTAGTTTTTTATTTAAAAATTATTTAATATAGGGAAAAAAACAAATTCAATTAAATTCTGACTTTTGGGATATCCTCCAGAAAGAAAAAAGAGATATATTTTATAATAAATATCTTTCCAAAAGTTTAATTATTTAATCGCTCTGGCAATTCGCAAAAAGACTCAGGAAACCTCAAATTAAGCTCCCGCCACTAATAGATGGTGCTAAAATCGCGTACTCAGACGAGGAAAAAGCCGAGGCGCTCGCAAGCCATTATGAAAAACAATTCCAACCAAACCACGATCTAATGTGTCAGGACACCCTAAAAATGGTTAGTCAAACTTTAAATAACTTCAGGAATTCCCCGGTAACGGCTGAGATTGACCCAGCCACCCTTCGACCAGAGATATAAGACTTGAAAGTGTCTGCTATTTAAGTATGAGATTAAAAGTTTGACAAGTGCGTCAGGGACTTTTAAAGTGATCAATTTGTACGCTAATCCACAGTGCCATACTTTATCAAAGGCTTTTTGTATGTCCAGAAAAATCGCAGCTGTGGGTGTCTTGTTATTGAGACCAGAAGATATGTACTCTACCACTCTCAGCAATCTCACCTCGATGCAGCCACCCCGCAGGAGATAGTAGAAATTATTAAAAATCTCAAAAACCGTAAAAGCCCAGGGCACGACAAAATCAGAAATATTGCGGTTAAAAACCTACCCTTAAACGTAATATGTTACTTGACTATCTTAATAAATAAAATATTAAAACTAAACTATTTCCCCAAAGAATGGAAGGAAGCGATAATTATAACAATCCATAAGCCTGGTGAGGATGCCACAATTCCAGCCAACTACAGACCAATTAGCTTGCTACCGACACTTAGTAAAATTACTGAGAAAATTATTCTTAAGAGACTGAACACGCACCTTAGTGAGAATGACATTATCATTCCGGAGCAGTTTGGATTTCGGCCAAAGCACTCCACCACTCATCAATTGCTAAGAGTGGTAGAGTACATATCTTCTGGTCTCAATAACAAGACACCCACAGCTGCGATTTTTCTGGACATACAAAAAGCCTTTGATAAAGTATGGCACTGTGGATTAGCGTACAAATTGATCACTTTAAAAGTCCCTGACGCACTTGTCAAACTTTTAATCTCATACTTAAATAACAGACACTTTCAAGTCAGAGTAGGAGGTAACTTATCTACACCCAAGCTCATTAAAAGTAGTGTACCGCAAGGTTGTATCCTGGGCCCGACACTCTTTAACATATACCTGAACGACATCCCTAGGACTCCAAACACAGAGCTGGCACTCTATGCAGACGACAGTGCGATAATTGCAAAACACCCCTATGTCTTAGTAATGCACAGACAGCTACAACAACACTTAGACATACTCCAAACTTGGCTGGAAAAATGGGGAATAAAATTAAACCCCAATAAATGTCATTGGATCTATTTCTCTAGAAAACGTAAACCTCCGCCGCCTCTGTACATAAACAACCATGCCCTAAAAGCGGAAAAATCTACTAAATACCTAGGTGTAACGATAGATTCCCACCTAACCTGGAAACAGCACGTAACGAACTTAATCAAAAAAGCGTATATGGCCACAGGAGTCTTATACCCAATGATAGGAAACGGAAATCTAAGTTATCAAAATAAACTCCTAATTTATAAATCGGTCATCCGCCCGGGAATGCTGTATGCAGCACCCGTATGGGGATATGCCTGTAAAACTACAATAGACCTCCTAGAGACAAAACAAAACAAAATCCTACGGATTATCAGGAAAGCTCCCAGGTACTTAAGAAACTCGGTAATTAGGAATGACTTCAAAATAAAAACTGTTAGAGCCCAAATTAAAAAGCTAGCGCTTAAATTTTACAGAAATTTGCCATCCGTTCCAAACGAACTGTTATTCAATCTGCATGACTATGATCATCGCAAGGACAAATCTCGTAAGAGACCCCGCGCTGTTCTAAACATCGATAATCGGAATTAAAAGATCCCACCTCAAACATCTGATTTTTAAATAAAACTCGCGACTATTATTTTATATAAAAAAAAAAAAATATTCTAAACTCTAAACTGCCAAAACGCTAGGTAACCCTTAGATCTGCATCAACCTCCCAAACTGCTTAAACTCTAAATGTGCAACAAACTGCCACACTAGGAGCTAGGACAAATAATAAAAAGTAGTAAATAAAAACCTCGAACCTCCAATTAGGGTCACTGAATTAATGTCACAGTTTGACGATAAGAACCACATACTGAAACTGGAGATTAAAGGCGCTTCGCGCCTGGTGCTCTGTCTTGTACGACACTACGATTGATGTTTAATTATTTTGTATATGAGAGAGGCTACACATTTTAAAATAAATTTGGTAGATAACAATTGTTCAAATTTTTTTACATTTTATATAACTCTTCATGATATACTTATTTGATGGCATTTTTAATGCACTTCCTACGTCCTAGAGAGTTAAAATTTGGTACACAGCTTAAATTTGTTGAACGTTTTATTTTACAAAAATTTGGTGGATCTTTAAATGTAGATCATACATTTTTTTCAAAATGGCCTGCAAATAATCCCCGTTCACTTCTATAAATCATTGTTGTAATATTGTTAAAAATTTTGATATGGGCAGCACATGTCTTTCCCTGCAGACTCATATTCACCTTCTCTTTATTTCTTAAATAATAATTTGAGTTTATCTGCACAAAATAACAGCCATAAGTATTTTAAATGACATTGAATTTGCACGTTAAACTTAAATTTGGTTCTCATTTGATAGCTGGACTAATTGCCAAAGGTGGCGTAGCGAAAACGCGAGAAAACTAGAATATCTCAAGAACGGCTAGTCCTAGAGTAATGGGGTTAGTCTTATTCTTTTTGCTGTCAAAAATCACGTATAAAATAGGAATTTAATTGATATAATTGAGCACATGTAGTATTTTATTTTTATATTTAACGATTTTTGCGGGCCATTTCGCAAAAATAGCCCGTTCCTTTTTCCCGAATCGTACTAGAATAACCTACAAATGATTTATATACCAAATTTTGTTAAATTAGGTATATAAATCACTTGTAGATTATTGACATATTATATACCAAATTTTGTTAAATTTGTTCCATTAGTTTTTAGCTAGAGTGGATAAAGGCAATTTCTGCCGACCATTTCGCCGATTCTTTTATTACGAATCCTACTATAATCTAATGAACATCAGGATTTCCCACAAAAAACATACCTACCAAATTTTATGAAATTCGGTCCATTAGATTTTCAATTAGAGTGGATGTAATATCCTCACAGACACACAGAAACATACATAGATACACCCTTGCACACACAGACGTCTTCCTAAAAATAGTTTCTTTCGTGATTTAGAAGTCCCAAAACTTGTAGATCCTTCGAAAATTCGAGTTCCGATCTTCGACACGATTCCAATACTTTGAATACATACACACGCACACATATATTTTCTGTGTATCTGTGTATTATCTGTGTATCTAAATTCCGTACCTATGCAATTACAATAGTTGTGATTTTAAATGATCCCTAAACTTTTATTATTTCTTCAACGAAGACTAATTTTAACTTATGCAGAATTCAAATATCTCAAGCGATTGTTAGGTGAGTTACATAAGAATTGCTGAATTTTTTTCACACAAAATTATTTAGCTCTGGAGTCTGGAATAAAAGTTATATGAATGATATATTCATTGATTTTGCATAGAGAATCAGATGATTTATATTTCGATACACTTTTAAATATTTACATATAATAAATTACTGTAGCACTGTGATGATGTAAAAGATAGCACCACTGAATGTATCACATTTCAGAAATTTTTAAATGAAATTGCATTTCAGTTGGAAAGTGTTTCATAATCAATGCTTATGCATGATTGTTCTTTCTTGTTAATGATATAGTTTAATTTTTTGGATATCGAACTTTGCCATTCCAGCCCGTCCTGGGTCCCCCATACGAATTTATTCACTTTGGGGAATTACTCGAGAATCTGAGCAGCTAGAAAGTCCAAATATGGTATATGTCGTTTTCATTCATACATTTAAGTTACATACATTTTAATACATACATTTTTCGTACATTTAAGTTGTATGCATACAATTAAAGGATGTACCTTATAAAATTATGCTTTTTGCTTTTTGTGGCTGTTTTTAACACTTTGCAACATAGTCGAAAAGTGTTTATGACTTTGTTCATTCTGTCTGTCTGTCTGTTTGTCCATTAGCACGGTAACTGCAGAAAAAATGACTTTATCAAAATGAAATTTTAGTATGTTATTCAGACGGTCTGTGGTACCTATGGGAATATAAATGAATAATATCACCAATTAGTTTTTGATTGAATCCCGGTTGAAAAAATGAAATACATTGAACTCTATGGGACCTAATGTTTCAAAGATTTTTTAAGCGAATTTAAAATTCACAAATTGCTTCGAAAGTTTTAGGAAATATTCAAATTATCTCATAAAATATATAAAAAAATTTTCAGTAAAATATATTAGGTAATTTTTTAAATAAAAATTGTTTAATATAGAGAGAAAATCAAATTCAATTAAATTCTGACTCTTGCTATATTCTCCAGAAAGAAAAAAGAGATATATTTTATAATAAATATCTTTCCAAGAGTTTAATTATTTTTTTATCATGCCCAGGAGTAAATTATTTTCAAAAATTGTAACCAAGTAGGACATATAGTACGAAAGATAGAATCGATGCCGTTATAAGTAGAAATGGGTGAACAACACTTTTCTCGAATTCGAGGATTCTAATCAGGGTGTGTAGAATTAGTGAGTTTGTCGCCAATGTTAATTTGACGCAAATAAGAGCTATTTTGTAAAAATGTTAAGATATTACATAAAATAGTTCTTCACTTCTGTTGCACTGTCAAATTGTGGGCTGCAATCAGAAATAATTTTGCCATCCGCAAACCCAGCAAGCTTTTAATATAACGAGAAATTTATATATTTTAATTTTCTACAATTTCTGAATGAAATTCTAGCACAAATTAAAATTGTTTATGTTTAAGTGTGATTTTTGACTAGGGGAGGCGTATTAGCAAGCATTTAATTAGTATTCCTCTTTTTCAAATGTTTGTAAAATGTATTTAAACATTAAATGTTATTAAATTTATTTTCTAATCTACATTTTAAACGTGTTTTAATATTTATTAGCTGCGCAGGCTCTTTTTCAGCAATTACAGCAAATGATATAGTTCGGCGAGAGATAAAATAAAAAAAAAATATTTCCTATTGAGAAACATTCACTTTTCATATGTAATACCATGTGATAAATTTGGTGACATCATTCTCGTGGATCTTTTTCGATGAAGTTTTACGCATAGAGTTTAATAACTTGTAGCTCCATGGTCTTAATTTTTAAATAAAATAAATTATTATGGTATTGTGATGAATAACATGAATGGGAAATTATTTATGAATGAAATGCTGCTTTTATAGAGAGAGCCAGGCGCGTTATTTTTTCTATGACGTCATTTGAATGAATTTCAGTTGTTTTCGATGAAGTTTTCAAATATAATAAATTATCGTAGTATTATGATAATTCTAAAGGTATTACCGAGGAATGTATCACATCTTAGAGATGTTTAAACCAGGAAATTTATATTTCAATGCCGTCATTTGAATGAAGTTCATTTTTTTCGATGAAGGTTTAAGTTTTCCAATATAATAAATTAATATAGTATTGTGATAAGTTTTAAAATATTACCGAGGAATGTATTGCATTTTAGACATGTAATAAAATAATAGACATTAAATAAAATTGCATTGAAGTTGGAAAGTGTTCCATAATCAATGCTTTAAGCATGATTGATCTTTCTTGTTTTCTATTGTAAAAGTAGTAAATTCATTGCATTATATAAAGAAAATCATGTGCTGCCTACTTCAGATTTTTCTACGTATTATCTGTTTATCTAAATTCTGAGCCAAAGCAATTATAATATTTTTTATTTTAAATAATGGAATATTCATTGATTTTACATATAGAGGCAGACGATTTATATTACAGTGGCGTTATTTGAATAAAGTTCATTTAGTGTAACTAGCATGCAGTTAGGAAGAAGGAGATAAAACTCCTATGGAAGAAATGCTTAAAAATGCCATAATGTTTTGAGAATCATATGTATGTGTCGCTAGTGCTAGTAAAGTAGCTGCTATTGTTAATTGACACAACAGAAAGGCGTAGTATTTAGTATATATATTTTTGATTAGTTTTAAATTAAGAGTTAACTAATTATAAGTATAATTAACCAGTATTTTTCCATAGTAGTAGGATAGAGTACAGAATCTATGGAGATAAAAATAAATTGAAAGGTAAAATAATTTTGAATGAGTAAGAATATTCGTTATTGTTTCAGTTCTAACTTGTATTGCGTTAATTATTACTTTCCTTATATGCATAATGTATAAGGAAGGTATTGTGACGGGGTCGAAAATTCGTAGCAAAATTCGTTTTCGACGGGAGAGAACGTTTCAAGCATCCCTGATCACGAATCAAATATTTTTGAAGTGATGTCTGTATGTGTGTGTGTGTGAAAGTATGAGTGTGTGTGTGTATGTGTGAAAGTATGAGTGTGTGCGTGTGTGTGTGTGAAAGTATGAGTGTGTGTGGGGGGGTGTGGGGGGTGTGGGTGTTAATGAGACTGTGGAGACGATAACTGACGAAGGAATGGACCGATTCGAACGAAATTTGGTACAACAATTACAATCTATAAACACTGGAAGTGTATTGTTTTTATACGCAATCGAATGTTCAGAACCCCCTTAAATTTTCGAGTGAAATTTTGAAAAAGTCGTCAAAAAATCAAAACTGCTAATAAAGTTACGCAATCAGACATTTCTTATGTAATTTTTCATTAGAAAACGATTGACATGAATTTTAGAACGCTAGCGTGAACCGTTCTCGAGATATTGCACATTTTTCAAAAAATTATCAAAAAGTCATATAAAATAAAAATAAATATTTCCTATTGAGAAACATGTTCACTTTTCGTATGCAATACCATGCGATAAATTTGGTGACATCATTCTCGTGGATCTAGCTCGTTCCATTCATGAAAAAAGATACTGTGAGTAATACTTTTTTATTTGAACGCCAATAGTCATTTATCTGCTGTAAGAATAACTTATTTCGTCGCCCATAACGCTTGGCGAAATTTTGGCGACGAATTTGTTGTAATGTCGCCAACGTGGCGACTTTTTTAAATGTTACTAAATTAACGAAAAACTCGCCAAATGGATAAAAATGACGCTAAATCAATGACGACTCATTGATGGTGACAACATGGAAAATGACGACTCATTGACGAAAATTCAATATCTTGGAAAGAATATAAATAGCTACTATAAAAATAATCTATTTTTTTTACTGTAAAAGTTGTAAATTCATTGCATTATATAAGGAAAGTCATGTGCTGCCCACATCAGATTTTTTATTTTTACAAAACTGACAGTTTAAAAAATATTTTAGGTCTTCCGCCATAGGAATTCATGCAATGCATCTTATCCCAGCGCCACCTAAATTATTGTCTTACACGATATTGGCTTTTTCTTAATGTGAAGTTTTAACTCCTTACTTTTACCTCCATGGTTACTGGCGTTGTATTTTTTTATTGTTTTTTTTTTAAGTTTTAAGTTTTCAAGTATAATAAATTACTGTAATATTTTTTAAAAAATATCAGCGCTGAATGTATCACAATTTAAAGACGCTTAAATAAAATTACCTTTCCAGTTGGAAAGTGTTTTATAATCAATGCTTTATGCATGATTGAACTTTCTTGTTTTTATTTAAATTACTTCGAAGACGACAAAATATGCATTAATATAAAAATAAAACGCTGCTGCTTTTATTTAGGGATTCAGTGGCTTCAACAATTTAGATACATTCGTTTGTCGTCTGCAGTTTTTATAGTAGTAAAATAAATGTTCGGACAAACAGACGACATTTTAGGAAGGAAACTTTTTTGAGAACAAAAAAGTATTTTTTATATAATTTCTTTATTTGCATGTTTTAAGAGCAAATAAGCCACAGTTTAAAATACCATTTTTAAAGAATTGAAAAATGGTGCAGAAGAAAAAAAAATACAAGAAGAATTTAGAAAAAGAAAATGTTCTTTGTGAAACAATGTTATAGAAAGTACTTTAATCCCAGAACAATATGAATAACAAGAAAGATCAATCATGCATTAAACATTGATTATGAAACACTTTCCAACCGAAATGTAAAATGCAATACATTCAGGGGTGATATTTTTTTAATTATCATAGAACTACGATAATTTATTTCACTTAAAAACTTAAAACTTCATCCAAATGAAATGAACTTTATTCAAATGACGTCATCGAAATATAAATCGTCTGGTTCTCTATGTGAAAGCAGTGAATATTTCATTCATACAGTTTTATTCCAGACTCCAAAGTTAAATAATTTTGCGTGAAAAGAATTCAGCAATTCTTATACAACTCATCTTTACAATATCTTTTTTACATTCTCTGACCATTAAAACTAGACTTTGTAGAAATAATCAAAGTTTGATGACCATTTAAACTCAAAAATATGGTAATTGCTTTGGCGCAGCACAAAAATATATATAGATGCACAACAATTACGCAAAAATAAAGCGTTTTTAGGAAAGATGCAACACAAAATATAAATTTAAAAGAACTTTAAAAATTTCGATTTTTACTCTGGGAAAATAAATGGATGCCATATTTTATTTTTGAAGTGGGTAACTTGATCTCTTCATATTATATGGGTGTAATTATTATTTTAATTTTTATTTAAAAAACTACAGAACATAGTTTGTTGACATTTTTTTATATATTTTATGGGATAATTTGAATATTTCCTAAAACTTTCGAAGCAATTTGTGAATTTTAACTTCTGTTAAAAAATGTTTGAAGAATTAGGTCCCTTAGGGTTCAATATATTACATTTTTTCAACCCGGGTTCAATTTAAAACTAATTGGGTGATGTTATTCATTTATATTTCCATAGGTTCCACAGATAGTCTGAACAACATACTAAAATTTCATTTTGATAAAGTCATTTTTACGGCAGTTATCGTGCGAACGGACAGACAGACCGACAGACAGACAGAATGAACAAAGTCATAAACTATCACTTTACATTCAACTATGTAAAGTGATAAAAACATCGTATATGGAAAAGTAAAGTATTCTCAAAAGTACGACGTTGGGGCTTTTAATGCAATAATAATGTTGGAACTTTTAATGCTTTTAATGCATTGCTAAGGAATTTTATGCAGAGATATCAGACAAACAGCAAGAACTAGAAAGAATTGTTTGTAAATCTCATTATTCAAAGCACATTATTTGAAATTTTATATTTTCTTGGCAGTATGTCCTACGGAGAAATAGGATATTTCCCGTGCTCTGATAGATGCCAGACAATTCTGGTAGATACAGGAAAATAATTGAAACTACGCTATAAATGCAGATGGCATAAAAATAGTATAAAATAATTATTGAAAAACAATCAAAGGTATCATATTCATCGGTGACACTAAGTTGTTCCAACTTTGAAAATCAGATGTGCGCAGCACATGACCTTCGCTACAGATTCATATTCATTTTCAAATTTTTAACACTTTACAACATAGTTGAAAAGCGTTTATGACTTTGTTCATTCTGTCTGTCTGTCTGTCTGCCTTTCCATCTGTCTGTCTGTTCATAGATAACTGTCGTCAAAATGATTTTATCAAAATGAAATTTTCATATGTTGTTGAGACGGTCAGTGGAAACTACACTAAATTGTACCAAATTTGAAAATCTGATGTACGTAGCATATGACTTTCGCTACAGATTCATATTCATTTTCTAATTTTTAACACTTTACAACATAGTTGAAAAGTGTTTATGACTTTGTGTATTCTGTCTGTCTGTCTCTCTGCCTTTCTGTCTGTCTGTCTGTCTGTCTGTCTGTCCGTTCACACGATAACTGCCGTAAAAATGGCTTTATCAAAATGAAATTTTCGTATGTTGTTGAGATGATCTATGGGACATATAAGAATGTAACTGAATAATATCACCCAATTAGTTTTAGATTGAACCCGGGTTGAAAAAATGAAATACATTGAACCCTATGTATTTTATTTTTTCAACAGATGATTTCTAAAACTAATTTTTTCACTTAACACAAAACTATTTTTTTAACTTCAACTAATTTTTCAAATATTTTTTAAGCAAATTTAAAATTCATAAATTGTTTGGAAAATTTAAATTTTAGGAACTACACAAATTATCTCATAAAATATATAAAAAAAATTCAATAAAATATTTTCGGTAGCTTTTTAAATAAAAATGAAAATAATAAATGCATCCATATTATATGACGAGATCACGTGATCTATTTCAAAATAAAATATGGTATCCATCTTGTTTCAAAATCGTGATTTTTTCGTGAAAAGTTCTTTTTAATTTATATTTAGTGTTACATCCGTTCTAAAATTGCTTTATTTCTCTTTTTTTTTCTGTGCATATATATACTGCGCCAACGCAATTACAATATTTTTGAGTTTAAATGATCATCAAACTTTGATTATTTCTACAACAAGGCTTAATTTTCACGTATGGAAAATGTAAACTTATCAAGTTGTAAGATGAGTTGTATAAGAATGGTGAATTTCTTTAACACAATATTATTTAGCTCTTTAGTTTGCAATATAGCTGATATGAATGAAACATTCATTGATTTTACCTAGAGAAGCAGACGATTCTATATTATTGACTTTTTCGATGACGTTTTAAGCATGGGGTTAAAAAGTACAATTACCGCCATGATTTTAAGTTTTTAAGTAAAATAAATTATTGTAGTATTGTGATAATTTTTAAAAAATCGCCGCTAAGTGAAAGGAATGGAAAAAGTTTATGAATGAAATATTAACTTCTTTTATATTGAGAGCCAAGCGATTTATATTTCGAGAACGTTATTTAAATAAAATTCATTTGTTTTCGATGAAGTTTTCAAATATAATAAGTTAATGTAGTATTGTGATAATATTAAAAACATCACCGCTGAATGCATCGCATTTTAGAGATGTTTAAATAAAATTACATTGCAGTTGGAAAGTGTTTCATAATGAATACTTTATGCATGATTGATCTTTCTTATTTTATTTTAGGGTGCATTAAATTGAGTTTAATTGCTGAAAATAACATGGATCCTTTTCTGATATTATATCTAATTTTCATATCTAATGCATCTTCTTTTCATTTGGCAACTTAATGCCTTTTAAAACGTCTTAAATGCCGCAAAATTACCAAAACTAAAATACCTCGAGAACGGTTCGTGCTCGTTTCATGGGATCAGTATCATTCGCTTTGTTGTCGAAAATTGCATAATGAACACGTATGTAATTAATATATTTCAGAAATTTTTGTCATTTATTGCAGATTTTTGCTATCTTTGTGATTTTTTTTCTGAAACATGCCAGAATCTAATCAGCATCGGGATAATCCCCAGGAGTCTTAACTACTATATTTTGAAAAATGGCGTCAAATTGTTTTTTAACTATAGTGAAAAAAGTCTTCAGCGCCTCAAAATTAAAAGAAAAATTCAATATCTCGTGAACGGTCCGTCCTTTGAGTAATTGGATTGGTTTAATCCTTTCCGTCGTCTAAAAATACGTGTAAAATAAATATCTGATAATTACATTCAAGCATATGTAATCTATTATTTTAGATTTTGACGGTTTTTACAGGCCATTTTGCAGAAAAATGGCACATTCTGTTTTTCCGAATCATACCAAAATCTAATCAGAACCAACGGTAACCCACAAATAACTTAGCTACCAACTTTTATGTAATATTGTCAATTGGTTTTTATATTAGAGTGAATACATACATTGCACAGACACACACAGAGAAAGAGAAGGATGAAAAAGAAAGAGAGAGAGAACAAAAAGTGTAGATTCGTCGAAAACAGAAATTGCGATTTTTGACACGGTTCCAAAACTTTCCCTATACATGTATTGTAAGAAAAGGAAAAATGAAGGATTTTAGTATTTCTGCTGAATTTCTGCTTTAAGGAATTTTAAAATAATAACGTATAAGAAAAAATATATAAAGAGACTATTTTAATAGCATTTAAATACATAGAGTAGTTCCAACTCTTTTTTTATCGCGAAGACTATATTCTGTAAACCATATTTACGGAATATAAGTGTTAATTACATATTGGTGACATATTCTGAGTACATACTCTAAGCCATATTTACGAAATATGAGTGTTAATTACGTATTAGTGACATATTCGGAGTACATACTGTAAGCCATATTTACGAAATATGAGTGTTAATTACGTATTAGTGACATATTCTGAGTACATACTTTAAGTCATATTTACGAAATATGAGTGTTAATTGCATACTGGTGACATATTCTGAGTACATACTGTAAGCCATATTTACGAAATAAGATTGTTAATTTTGTATTAGTGACATATTTTGAGTACAATTGCGCTACCAATTTGGCTTTCTGGACGTTTCTATTCTTGTTAATAAATCAGTGAAACATCGATCTCATAGTACGATCACCACTACCGTCAGAAATCATCTTTATTTTCCTTGAGAAATAATTCTTTGAAAATTTGAAAATTCGAAACATTCGAGATTTTACTACACAAATTACTAAATATTCTATTTATCTTTTCACATTATTTTTATTTAATTGCATAAAATTTCATAGTGGGATATGAATTCGTTCTTTAATTGTTGTATCCACACCTCTCTCTCTCACACACACACACACTCGCGCACATATTTCCAAAAGTGTTCAAAATGCATTCAAAAAATCTTAAAACGGGCTTTTCCGCCGAAATTTTGAAATTGAAAAATTTCAGGAACACAATACTTTTTCTATACTTCAGTAAGAGAAAATAAAAATAGATTATTTTCTATTATCTATTAATACTTGAAAGAAAAATTTTATAACGCATTTTTTCTTTCCATTATATAGTTATCAGTTTTATTTTTCTTCGTTTCTAGAAGTCACGGATCTCATCCTTGGATCATTTGTTCATTATAAAAGGAAGATAAATCACAATCATCTATGACAAAGGGAAAATATAATTCCCAGTTGGTTATTTTTTCCATTTATTTCTAGCGTTTCTATGCTATGAAATATGTGATTAATTTATGGCATTCGTTAAATAATACAGTAATGACAAGGACAAACATCGCCAATGAACTAATTATCCATCCTGATTACAGTTGACCAAAAATTATGCACTGACTAATTAATCGTCATCTCTCATTTTTCTTGTAAATGTTTAGTGCTAATTTGAGGTAAATAACAACTTGCCTCTCCACAGCAAAAACTATCTCCGAAAAATTGTTATCTCCTTATTAAACAAATTTTTCCATCTTCGCTAAAATTCGCCAAAAGTTTTTACAACCCTTTTCTAGTCTTATTCCAATTAATGATCATTTACAGTTTAAAGCTAATTGTCCTTACCATCTAAAAATTTTTCTCCCCCTTATTAATTTTTGTACTGAATTTAAATTTAAATCCGCTCATTCAGCTGTTACCACCTTATTCAATCGCATTCGTACTGATAAATTTAAGGATAATGTTAACTTTAAAAATCTTGCTGGTGTGTATGATGTACTCCTTCTTTTTCCGGATAATATCTATAAATTTTATATCGGTAGTACTAAACGTACGGTTGGTATCCGTTTGTCTGAACATGCAACAGACATAAAAAATGGTAAATTAACGACTGCCCTTGCCCATTTCGTGAATAAAGATAATTTTCGCTCCCCTTTTTGAAAAGTCTTTCCTTTTGATTAGCTGTAATAACCCCCGTTCTATCTTACTTTATGAATCCCTTTTTATTTAATTATATCGTTTCTTCAATTTGTAATTTTGACCCTGTTCAGGTCTTAAGTTATGCCTGGCGACTCGTTCTCGATTCCCTGCATGTTAAACCATTGCATAGTTACATTAATTTATAATTATTTTCTAAAATTCTTATTATATACATTTTTAAACTGTTTTTTTTTTAAATATTTACCTTTGAACTTTGTATAAATTAAAATTTAAATCAGATTTATAATCCACTATTTTATGCGGCTGACAATTTCATGCACGTTGGCATCTATTTCTAATTTTATTGCCATTGAGGATGAACATGGAAGATGTTCGAAAGCGCTTCGGCTGTATTTACGTCTGTAGGATGATTGTATAATAAAATGACATTTGGATCTGTTTGAGATTTGTCATTTGTTAATAATTAGTGTTTTGAAATTGTGACGTGTCGCCACTCCTGGTAAATTTTTCCACGTTAATTAATTCAACCAGCCGGCCGCCCATGTTGCTGCTCTATGTCTTCGGATGAGCCAGACAGTCTGGGCTTTCGACGTAGTATCTTCGACCAGAGAGATAGGTCACCTATATCTCACCTCGTTGCGTAGTATACTAGGGTGTTTCAGCATAGTAGACTTGGCTTCATAAACTTTAGAAATTGTCTTCCAATTTCAAAGTTGTTTAAAACTAATACGATTTAATTTCGTGTTTTTATAAAAAAATAAGTGGTATGTTTGTGCAAAATAAGAATTATAAATAGTAGTCTTTGAGAAAGAAAAAAGAAGTTCAATTAGAAAAGTTGTGCTGTGCAATAACTAGTCTAAATAAAAAAAACAGGTGCAACTATCTACACTATTCGGCCAGTTATTGGTTATTAAAAATTCGGTAATATTCCCCCTACAAATATGAGGCAAATAAAATTACGCAGACACGTTTTATGCAAAGTTCGGTTTCGATTTACAGCCAGTCCCTCCAGACTCGAATGAAATTCGAATTCCAATTTTCCAATTTCAGTTTTTTAGTAGATTTTTGCTTTATTTCTATGGCAAAAAGCTTCATAAATATTGCAAATAATTATACCGTTATTTTTCTCTTTTGACTATACCATGCTAATACACCCTTAGCACCCATAGTAAAACAAACTGTCATTTTTCTGCATTTACATTGCTGCCATCATTGTTTCGCGAATTATCTTGCTTCTCGGTAGATGGGGGAAAGGAATTAGAAAAATAGATACTTAAAGTTAAAATTATAATTAACATTATTTTACTACTAGGTTGTGTTCGCAATAACCCTCCAATTATTTACTTTTCGCGTGAGTCCTGTAAAGGAATATTATTAGAATAATATTAAATTGATTACTCCATTTAAACTTTAGCAATAAAACATTTATTAACAACATAAAATACTTATTAAATTCATTACACAATTAATTATTAGTTTGGGCGAGGGAACATGTGAGACCACTTAAATTGCCTAAACGTTTCTAGACCTAAAGTTATTTGAGGAACACATATCTTCAAATCTGTCTTGTACTTTGTTAGTCATAATTTTTGGAACATCTACGGAAAACTTTACATCCCTAGTCATCGTGCTATCATACTGTCGCACACGTACATTCTAGTACATCTGCCCAAGTCATCGCTATGTCATAATGTCGCACAAGTATATCTCTGAACATCTACACACGTCATAATGTCGCCCGAGTATTAGCACAAGTCTACTAAGTCAGAATGTCGAAGTTATCTGCATAAGTCTGCTCCTAGTATCCTTCTTCGGTCACAGGTTGTGGTTCCCTCTTTTCTCGGGGGTGTCAATCACCCCCCTTTGCTTTCATTTGCAGCATTGAGAGTGACGCAACCAGCCCATTTTCCCATTGGTTACTCATTTAACCAATGGATCCATTCCACATCCTCATAAGGGTTCGTTCGGCCCCCTCTGCCTTGCCGCTCCTAAATTTATAGTTTTCTGATCTTTAGGTTCACAGGCTGTAAAACCCGGCGCCATCCATACGGGCAGTATTGTTTGCCGTTTTGAAATAACTGGCATAAACTTGTCTCACCAATACACATGTGAGATCTATTTCTGGTCTCACAGTAGAAAAGAATTCTTTGAAAATTTTGGGGTCATTCGGTTCAAATTACGAGAAATTATATTTTTTTTTCCAGTTTTGCACATAATGTATCTACCAGCACACAGTGACATTTTTTTTTTCAAAAATATTTAAACTGGATTCGGAAGGAATTTTCAGTCAAATTCTAAACGTTTCAGAAAACTATAATTTTCCTATACAATATTATTCTAAAGTAAATTGTGTCTTTATAGCAACACTTATCACTTCGTACGAGAGGCCGAAACGAATTCCCGATCAAAGTAGACGTCTTAATCCCCCTCCCTCCTTTAAAGTGTAGATTTTATTAATGAACCTTCCCCGAAATTGGCAATTACTTGAGAAAACCTCGCCCTTATTTATTGATGCAGAGTTACGCAGTATCAATAAATTAGGGTATAATTAATTACCCCAGAGCGTTTGTTCCATCACCATCGGCTGAGACAAATATTTAGACTTTGTTTAAGGGATTTTCGAGTCGTTTTCGTTTTGCACTAGAAAATGTATTGTATTCGACGGATAAACACGTGTGATTAAATTTCTTTATACCATTTCTGAGTTGCTTTTATAATCAATTTCTAGATGGAATTCGGCGATCTCTGAAATAGGTGATACATTTTATTCCGTCTCTATTTTTTTAAAAAAAAAGAACTTATTATATTTTCTTAATTGAATGAAATTGTCTGCAGCAGATCCAAATCTTCAAAAACACTTTATTAATCTTGTGATTGTTAAATTGTTAGGGATTTCAAAGCAGGGGTATTTCTTATGAAATTCTTCAATGACACTCCCGTAAGGATCACCAGAGAAATTCGCCAAGATTGCTAGAAAATAAAAAAAAATATTTTACTTTGGGAAAACGCCATGTCTTTCTATCGAAAATAAAGAGGTCTATAATGATTGTCTGACGCAGTAAAAACAACAGACGATATCTCTGATACATTTTTGAGTGCATATGAGCGCCACCTAACAGACAAATATTTTACTATTTTAATTTCACTGTAGAGTATATGACTTTAAAATTTGATATGCGTGACTTATCACCCTGTATGACATTGTTGGGGAGACCCTCCAAGTACTAAAATATGGCTTGGGACTAAAATTTGACCCTCTGCCTTTCTCTGTACGAGAAAGTAAATAATCTGATGTGGGCAGCAGATGACTTCCTCTACAATTTTAAATTCATTTTCCTCCATACATTCCTTGTTTAAAATTATATCCAATGTGCAGTTTTAAAATAGTTATGCAACATAGCATGTTTTAAAACTCACCAACTCGCTAAAATATCTCCAGGACGGTTTATTCTAGAGAAATGGTGTTGGTCTTCGTTTTGCCATAAAAAATTAAGAATATAATAAGTATTTAATAAATATATTTAAGGAAGTCTGCAGAGTCTACTTCAACGATAAGAGCTAGCAATCCCGTCCCAGTAGCTCAACGGTAGAAAGCCGGCTGGCCAGCACGAATGTTCGTGATTCGATTTCTGGTTGAGGCAGCAAGATACTTGACAATAGCTCCTTAGCAAATCAACTCTGAAAGTTAGTGCAATGATGTCGGTGGTCTGAAAGTGATCCTAGAACGAATAGTACGGATTCAGTGGACCCTGTTTTTTTTAAAGTCGATTTCGTGGATAAAAATTGCAGCATGAGATTAAGCTGAGGTAAAAATAGCAATCAGATTGTCTGTTGCAGGCTAATGTGACATTAGAGGGGGGAGAGTCCACTTCGATAAGAGTTTGCAATTCTGTCCCAATAGCTCAACAGTGGAGCGTCGGCTGCTAGTACGAAAATCCGTGGTTCGATTCCCGATTGCGTAAACAAGGTTCTTTGCAAGCCTTTAATCTCATATATTGATGATTTTCAAGGGGTCATTTAGAAAGGATTCTATTTTTCAGTCCCTATTTTTCCGGTACTATTTTTCCAAGTTATATCAAAATCTATTCAGCACCAGAGTAAAACTCATAAGTAACTTAACCACGAAATTTTATGACATTTTTTTTTATCTACAGTGGATACAAACAGTCATTACACAAACAGACACGTACACAGGTATAAATAATTTATTCGTTTTCTAGAATATCCGAAACAAATAAATCCATCGGAAACTCGAATGTCACATATGTGCCCAACTGCAATACTTTTCCTACATATTACTGTTACAAATACCTAAAATATCGTCATACTACGTATACTCGAAGGAAAACAATGTTTACAGGCAAACCTTGTTATCATTTGAAGGGTCCGAGTCACTTGATCTTGACTGCAAATTTAGAGATATATATCGCCAACTTAGGGACTTTCAGCAAGTTTTGGAAACTTCCCGAATCTTGTAATTTGATCAAGAATTTCTCGAGTTACGTGTTTTCTTTTTTCAAGATCTTCACACTCAGAGTGCATAAGCTAATCATAGTAGTTCAGTTTGAGTGAGTTTAAGTAATAGGGGTAAAAGGGATCTGTAAATACAAGGGCGTTTCATTAAGATAACATAACCTATCATGCGCGTGGAATTTGTCATTAGATAGATACGCTCTGATAGCATGAAATACTCAGCGTTTTGTTTGTTCTGCCTGCCACTTATAAGCAAAACATATCAGGCACACTGTTTAACAAGCATTTGAAAGGGAGGCACTTGCGGAAACGTGGTCAAACGTTGACATCCGTCGGAGCATAAGACTAGCTGAAATTCAGCGTCAACTTGTTAAGTATATGCTTCATGATACTGCCACGCCATACACTGCCAACCGTAAGAGCAAACTATTACAGCGATTCCATTGCGAGGTACTTGAACACTCACCTTACTGTACTGACCCGACAACTAGCAATTTTCGTCTCTTCAGATCTTTGAGGAACCAACGAAAGGAGAAAAACTGGAAAGCAATATGCAATTGACTATCAAATTCAACAATCTGTATTGTCCGAGTTGACGCTTACTGTTACTTTAATGAAAACGTTAATTATCTAGCATACGCATTTTGTATCCTGAGAATACACCCACGATTACGTCATAACATTACATTGTAAAACAAGAAAGATCAATCATGCATAAAGCATTGATTATGAAACACTTTCCAACCGAAATATAAAATGCAATGTAAGCCAAAAATGTAAAATATAAAATGCAATACAAGCCAACTTCAATGCAATTTTATTTAAACATCTCTAAAATGCGATACATTCCTCGGTAATATTTTAAAAAATTATCACAATACTACCTTGATTTATTATATTTGAAAACTTAAAAGTTCATCGAAAAAAATTAACTTCATTCAAATCACGTCAATTAAATATAAATCGCCTGGCTCCTCGGTAATGTTTTTAACATTATCATAATACTACAATAATTTATTATACTTGAAAACTTCATCAAAAACAACTGACATTTATTTTAATGACGCCATCGAAATATAAAACGCCGGGCTCTCTCTATAAAAGTAGCATTTCATTCATGAACATTTTCCCATTCATTTCATTCATCACAATACTATAATAATTTATTTTATTTAAAAACTTAAGACCATGGAGTTGCAAGTAATTAAACTCTATGCTTAAAACTTTATCGTAGAAAATCGTCCTTCTCTCTGTAAAATCCTTGAATATTTCATTCATATCAGCTATGCAAACTCCATGAGCTAAATAATTTTACGTTAAAGAGATGCATCAATTCTTATACAACTCATTCTACATATTTTGCTATTTACATTTTACATAAGTGAAAAATAGGCTTCGTTGTAGAAATAATCAAATTTGGATGATCATTTAGACTCAAATATATTGTAATTGCGTTGTTTCAGTATGTAGATGCACAGAATTTAAGCAAAACTAAAGAGGTTTAAGGACGGATACAACACTCAATATGAATTAAAAAGAACTTTAAAAATCACGATGGATGACATATTTCATTTTGAAGTGGGTCACGTGATCTCTTCATATAATGGTCACTTGATCGCTTCATATAAGAGGTGTAATTATTATTTTAATTTTTATTTAAAAAACTACTGAATATATTTTGCTGAATTTTTTTTTATATATTTTATGGAACAATTTGAATATTACCTAAAATTTTCGAAGCAATTTGTGAATTTTAAATCCGCTTAAAAAATGTTTGAAAAATTATGTCCCATAGGGTTCAATGTATTTCATTTTTTCAACCCGGGTTCAATCCAAAACTAATTGGATGATATTATTCATTTGTATTCCCATAGGTCCCACAGACTGTCTGAACAACATACTAAAATTTCATTTTGATAAAGTCATTTTTACGGCAGTTATCGTGGTAACGGACAGACAGACAGACAGACAGACAGAATGAACAAAGTCATAAACACTTTTCAACTTTGTTGTAAAGTGTTAAAAAGTAAAAATCAATGCGGTAGTACGTTAAGCTTTATTACACCTAAATAATTATCCCCATACGTACAGTAGCTTTTTTTAAACCACTTGCTACAAATAAGTGCCCTGAGTTTCAAGATGGCGACAATAGTATTTGTTATTCCAAAATGTATCATTTCCCTTTTCCTCAGTCGACTCCTGATCTAAATTAAAGCGTCCGTTCCGCAATCTATTTTTCTTAAAGTGTAGATTTTGTTAATGAGCCTCTCCCGAAATTGGTAATTACTGGAAGCCCTCATTTGTACAAACCCCTCAGAGTTATACAGCATTAATAAATTAGAACATAATTAATTACTCACGAGCCTTCATCTTCCCTCTCCCACCCACTTTGTTTGACACTCTAATGTCTTTACTTTGTTCTGGAACATTCTAGTCATTTTCGTCTTGCTTCAACAGAGCTTTCTGTATCTTATGGTTTAACAAGTGATTAAGTTGATTTTAATACCATTCATAAGTTAAGTTTTTTTCTCTTTCATACTATACTGATGTCCCAAATTATCTTAAAATACATTAAAAAATGTAAGCTGTGCAAGCACTGTTCACAAAGTATATTCCCCTTTGAACTTTGTAAAGAACCTTGCTGCCCCAAACGGGAACCGAACCACCAATATTTGAACTGGTCAAAAGAGAATTCGTTTAATTGATTTGGCATCATTTTTATCAATTTAGCAACATTAAAAAAATGCCGCCAATTTGGCGATATCCCGCAAAATCCCTCGCCACGCGTTATAGAGACGGGCAGGCGGAACTATTTAAACAGTATTTTCGTAGATTAGAAGATTATACCCATGTATTAGAAAGTATAGCTCTACTGTTCAGCTATAGTAGGGGGGCATAATTAGCGCTTATCATCGAAATGGACTCTGTATTCTCCACCCTCTAATGTCAGATTCGTTTGCAACTTAACAATCTGACTGACCACCTCCTGCTATTTATACCTCAAGTTATAAAATAACACTTACAAATAACATTTTATAAAAAAAGTCATTTAAGCTTTCTATGAGGATTTCGGAGGCGATATTGTAATACTAATTAATTAGTTAATTTCCAAATGTTAAAAATTCTCAGCTCGATCCATTTATTTAAAAATGGGGCTGGTACATATCTTTTATACGTGTTAATCTTTTATGCATGTTAATTCCTCGTGGAGTAGTCGGGCCCGGTCCAAGACCGTGCCTCGGTCACTGGGTCTGGCTGTGTACCGGGCATGCGATCTTGCTATCGCGACGACTGATCGTCAAACCGTATACTTTCGGGTGGGACGGATGCTTTTTATGCATATATATGTTAATTGCATTAGAGAGAATACATTTCTGGCCGTTAGATGGGTACCTGAAAATAGTGAACGAGTCCGTTTGGCTTCATATTTTATCTCGAGATTTTTAACCAATAATTTTCTCACATACTTTTTAGCATGCCTGCACACTTCGAATATTCTCACTAGTCTTCACATCTCAAATATTTTCACATGTCTAATACTTTCAACTGTCTTCCAGTCTTCTTTCTCGTTAAGTAATCTTAATTTTCACCTTGCTTTGGGTATATATTTTTACATACCTAATACTTTCACCAGTCTGACAGTCCTCTTTCTCGTTAGATAACTTAATTTTCACCTTGTTTCGGGTAAATATTTTCACATATCTAATACTTTCAACAGACTTCCAGTCCTCTTTCTCGTTAGGTAACCTTAATTTTCACCTTGCTTTGGGTATATATTTTTACATACCTAATACTTTCACCAGTCTGACAGTCCTCTTTCTCGTTAGATAACTTAATTTTCACCTTGTTTCGGGTAAATATTTTCACATATCTAATACTTTCAACAGACTTCCAGTCCTCTTTCTCGTTAGGTAACCTTAATTTTCACCTTGCTTTGGGTATATATTTTTACATACCTAATACTTTCACCAGTCTGACAGTCCTCTTTCTCGTTAGATAACTTAATTTTCACCTTGTTTCGGGTAAATATTTTCACATATCTAATACTTTCAACAGACTTCCAGTCCTCTTTCTCGTTAGGTAACCTTAATTTTCACCTTGCTTTGGGTATATATTTTTACATACCTAATACTTTCACCAGTCTGACAGTCCTCTTTCTCGTTAGATAACTTAATTTTCACCTTGTTTCGGGTAAATATTTTCACATATCTAATACTTTCAACAGACTTCCAGTCCTCTTTCTCGTTAGGTAACCTTAATTTTCACCTTGCTTTGGGTATATATTTTTACATACCTAATACTTTCACCAGTCTGACAGTCCTCTTTCTCGTTAGATAACTTAATTTTCACCTTGTTTCGGGTAAATATTTTCACATATCTAATACTTTCAACAGACTTCCAGTCCTCTTTCTCGTTAGGTAACCTTAATTTTCACCTTGCTTTGGGTATATATTTTTACATACCTAATACTTTCACCAGTCTGACAGTCCTCTTTCTCGTTAGATAACTTAATTTTCACCTTGTTTCGGGTAAATATTTTCACATATCTAATACTTTCAACAGACTTCCAGTCCTCTTTCTCGTTAGGTAACCTTAATTTTCACCTTGCTTTGGGTATATATTTTTACATACCTAATACTTTCACCAGTCTGACAGTCCTCTTTCTCGTTAGATAACTTAATTTTCACCTTGTTTCGGGTAAATATTTTCACATATCTAATACTTTCAACAGACTTCCAGTCCTCTTTCTCGTTAGGTAACCTTAATTTTCACCTTGCTTTGGGTATATATTTTTACATACCTAATACTTTCACCAGTCTGACAGTCCTCTTTCTCGTTAGATAACTTAATTTTCACCTTGTTTCGGGTAAATATTTTCACATATCTAATACTTTCAACAGACTTCCAGTCCTCTTTCTCGTTAGGTAACCTTAATTTTCACCTTGCTTTGGGTATATATTTTTACATACCTAATACTTTCACCAGTCTGACAGTCCTCTTTCTCGTTAGATAACTTAATTTTCACCTTGTTTCGGGTAAATATTTTCACATATCTAATACTTTCAACAGACTTCCAGTCCTCTTTCTCGTTAGGTAACCTTAATTTTCACCTTGCTTTGGGTATATATTTTTACATACCTAATACTTTCACCAGTCTGACAGTCCTCTTTCTCGTTAGATAACTTAATTTTCACCTTGTTTCGGGTAAATATTTTCACATATCTAATACTTTCAACAGACTTCCAGTCCTCTTTCTCGTTAGGTAACCTTAATTTTCACCTTGCTTTGGGTATATATTTTTACATACCTAATACTTTCACCAGTCTGACAGTCCTCTTTCTCGTTAGATAACTTAATTTTCACCTTGTTTCGGGTAAATATTTTCACATATCTAATACTTTCAACAGACTTCCAGTCCTCTTTCTCGTTAGGTAACCTTAATTTTCACCTTGCTTTGGGTATATATTTTTACATACCTAATACTTTCACCAGTCTGACAGTCCTCTTTCTCGTTAGATAACTTAATTTTCACCTTGTTTCGGGTAAATATTTTCACATATCTAATACTTTCAACAGACTTCCAGTCCTCTTTCTCGTTAGGTAACCTTAATTTTCACCTTGCTTTGGGTATATATTTTTACATACCTAATACTTTCACCAGTCTGACAGTCCTCTTTCTCGTTAGATAACTTAATTTTCACCTTGTTTCGGGTAAATATTTTCACATATCTAATACTTTCAACAGACTTCCAGTCCTCTTTCTCGTTAGGTAACCTTAATTTTCACCTTGCTTTGGGTATATATTTTTACATACCTAATACTTTCACCAGTCTGACAGTCCTCTTTCTCGTTAGATAACTTAATTTTCACCTTGTTTCGGGTAAATATTTTCACATATCTAATACTTTCAACAGACTTCCAGTCCTCTTTCTCGTTAGGTAACCTTAATTTTCACCTTGCTTTGGGTATATATTTTTACATACCTAATACTTTCACCAGTCTGACAGTCCTCTTTCTCGTTAGATAACTTAATTTTCACCTTGTTTCGGGTAAATATTTTCACATATCTAATACTTTCAACAGACTTCCAGTCCTCTTTCTCGTTAGGTAACCTTAATTTTCACCTTGCTTTGGGTATATATTTTTACATACCTAATACTTTCACCAGTCTGACAGTCCTCTTTCTCGTTAGATAACTTAATTTTCACCTTGTTTCGGGTAAATATTTTCACATATCTAATACTTTCAACAGACTTCCAGTCCTCTTTCTCGTTAGGTAACCTTAATTTTCACCTTGCTTTGGGTATATATTTTTACATACCTAATACTTTCACCAGTCTGACAGTCCTCTTTCTCGTTAGATAACTTAATTTTCACCTTGTTTCGGGTAAATATTTTCACATATCTAATACTTTCAACAGACTTCCAGTCCTCTTTCTCGTTAGGTAACCTTAATTTTCACCTTGCTTTGGGTATATATTTTTACATACCTAATACTTTCACCAGTCTGACAGTCCTCTTTCTCGTTAGATAACTTAATTTTCACCTTGTTTCGGGTAAATATTTTCACATATCTAATACTTTCAACAGACTTCCAGTCCTCTTTCTCGTTAGGTAACCTTAATTTTCACCTTGCTTTGGGTATATATTTTTACATACCTAATACTTTCACCAGTCTGACAGTCCTCTTTCTCGTTAGATAACTTAATTTTCACCTTGTTTCGGGTAAATATTTTCACATATCTAATACTTTCAACAGACTTCCAGTCCTCTTTCTCGTTAGGTAACCTTAATTTTCACCTTGCTTTGGGTATATATTTTTACATACCTAATACTTTCACCAGTCTGACAGTCCTCTTTCTCGTTAGATAACTTAATTTTCACCTTGTTTCGGGTAAATATTTTCACATATCTAATACTTTCAACAGACTTCCAGTCCTCTTTCTCGTTAGGTAACCTTAATTTTCACCTTGCTTTGGGTATATATTTTTACATACCTAATACTTTCACCAGTCTGACAGTCCTCTTTCTCGTTAGATAACTTAATTTTCACCTTGTTTCGGGTAAATATTTTCACATATCTAATACTTTCAACAGACTTCCAGTCCTCTTTCTCGTTAGGTAACCTTAATTTTCACCTTGCTTTGGGTATATATTTTTACATACCTAATACTTTCACCAGTCTGACAGTCCTCTTTCTCGTTAGATAACTTAATTTTCACCTTGTTTCGGGTAAATATTTTCACATATCTAATACTTTCAACAGACTTCCAGTCCTCTTTCTCGTTAGGTAACCTTAATTTTCACCTTGCTTTGGGTATATATTTTTACATACCTAATACTTTCACCAGTCTGACAGTCCTCTTTCTCGTTAGATAACTTAATTTTCACCTTGTTTCGGGTAAATATTTTCACATATCTAATACTTTCAACAGACTTCCAGTCCTCTTTCTCGTTAGGTAACCTTAATTTTCACCTTGCTTTGGGTATATATTTTTACATACCTAATACTTTCACCAGTCTGACAGTCCTCTTTCTCGTTAGATAACTTAATTTTCACCTTGTTTCGGGTAAATATTTTCACATATCTAATACTTTCAACAGACTTCCAGTCCTCTTTCTCGTTAGGTAACCTTAATTTTCACCTTGCTTTGGGTATATATTTTTACATACCTAATACTTTCACCAGTCTGACAGTCCTCTTTCTCGTTAGATAACTTAATTTTCACCTTGTTTCGGGTAAATATTTTCACATATCTAATACTTTCAACAGACTTCCAGTCCTCTTTCTCGTTAGGTAACCTTAATTTTCACCTTGCTTTGGGTATATATTTTTACATACCTAATACTTTCACCAGTCTGACAGTCCTCTTTCTCGTTAGATAACTTAATTTTCACCTTGTTTCGGGTAAATATTTTCACATATCTAATACTTTCAACAGACTTCCAGTCCTCTTTCTCGTTAGGTAACCTTAATTTTCACCTTGCTTTGGGTATATATTTTTACATACCTAATACTTTCACCAGTCTGACAGTCCTCTTTCTCGTTAGATAACTTAATTTTCACCTTGTTTCGGGTAAATATTTTCACATATCTAATACTTTCAACAGACTTCCAGTCCTCTTTCTCGTTAGGTAACCTTAATTTTCACCTTGCTTTGGGTATATATTTTTACATACCTAATACTTTCACCAGTCTGACAGTCCTCTTTCTCGTTAGATAACTTAATTTTCACCTTGTTTCGGGTAAATATTTTCACATATCTAATACTTTCAACAGACTTCCAGTCCTCTTTCTCGTTAGGTAACCTTAATTTTCACCTTGCTTTGGGTATATATTTTTACATACCTAATACTTTCACCAGTCTGACAGTCCTCTTTCTCGTTAGATAACTTAATTTTCACCTTGTTTCGGGTAAATATTTTCACATATCTAATACTTTCAACAGACTTCCAGTCCTCTTTCTCGTTAGGTAACCTTAATTTTCACCTTGCTTTGGGTATATATTTTTACATACCTAATACTTTCACCAGTCTGACAGTCCTCTTTCTCGTTAGATAACTTAATTTTCACCTTGTTTCGGGTAAATATTTTCACATATCTAATACTTTCAACAGACTTCCAGTCCTCTTTCTCGTTAGGTAACCTTAATTTTCACCTTGCTTTGGGTATATATTTTTACATACCTAATACTTTCACCAGTCTGACAGTCCTCTTTCTCGTTAGATAACTTAATTTTCACCTTGTTTCGGGTAAATATTTTCACATATCTAATACTTTCAACAGACTTCCAGTCCTCTTTCTCGTTAGGTAACCTTAATTTTCACCTTGCTTTGGGTATATATTTTTACATACCTAATACTTTCACCAGTCTGACAGTCCTCTTTCTCGTTAGATAACTTAATTTTCACCTTGTTTCGGGTAAATATTTTCACATATCTAATACTTTCAACAGACTTCCAGTCCTCTTTCTCGTTAGGTAACCTTAATTTTCACCTTGCTTTGGGTATATATTTTTACATACCTAATACTTTCACCAGTCTGACAGTCCTCTTTCTCGTTAGATAACTTAATTTTCACCTTGTTTCGGGTAAATATTTTCACATATCTAATACTTTCAACAGACTTCCAGTCCTCTTTCTCGTTAGGTAACCTTAATTTTCACCTTGCTTTGGGTATATATTTTTACATACCTAATACTTTCACCAGTCTGACAGTCCTCTTTCTCGTTAGATAACTTAATTTTCACCTTGTTTCGGGTAAATATTTTCACATATCTAATACTTTCAACAGACTTCCAGTCCTCTTTCTCGTTAGGTAACCTTAATTTTCACCTTGCTTTGGGTATATATTTTTACATACCTAATACTTTCACCAGTCTGACAGTCCTCTTTCTCGTTAGATAACTTAATTTTCACCTTGTTTCGGGTAAATATTTTCACATATCTAATACTTTCAACAGACTTCCAGTCCTCTTTCTCGTTAGGTAACCTTAATTTTCACCTTGCTTTGGGTATATATTTTTACATACCTAATACTTTCACCAGTCTGACAGTCCTCTTTCTCGTTAGATAACTTAATTTTCACCTTGTTTCGGGTAAATATTTTCACATATCTAATACTTTCAACAGACTTCCAGTCCTCTTTCTCGTTAGGTAACCTTAATTTTCACCTTGCTTTGGGTATATATTTTTACATACCTAATACTTTCACCAGTCTGACAGTCCTCTTTCTCGTTAGATAACTTAATTTTCACCTTGTTTCGGGTAAATATTTTCACATATCTAATACTTTCAACAGACTTCCAGTCCTCTTTCTCGTTAGGTAACCTTAATTTTCACCTTGCTTTGGGTATATATTTTTACATACCTAATACTTTCACCAGTCTGACAGTCCTCTTTCTCGTTAGATAACTTAATTTTCACCTTGTTTCGGGTAAATATTTTCACATATCTAATACTTTCAACAGACTTCCAGTCCTCTTTCTCGTTAGGTAACCTTAATTTTCACCTTGCTTTGGGTATATATTTTTACATACCTAATACTTTCACCAGTCTGACAGTCCTCTTTCTCGTTAGATAACTTAATTTTCACCTTGTTTCGGGTAAATATTTTCACATATCTAATACTTTCAACAGACTTCCAGTCCTCTTTCTCGTTAGGTAACCTTAATTTTCACCTTGCTTTGGGTATATATTTTTACATACCTAATACTTTCACCAGTCTGACAGTCCTCTTTCTCGTTAGATAACTTAATTTTCACCTTGTTTCGGGTAAATATTTTCACATATCTAATACTTTCAACAGACTTCCAGTCCTCTTTCTCGTTAGGTAACCTTAATTTTCACCTTGCTTTGGGTATATATTTTTACATACCTAATACTTTCACCAGTCTGACAGTCCTCTTTCTCGTTAGATAACTTAATTTTCACCTTGTTTCGGGTAAATATTTTCACATATCTAATACTTTCAACAGACTTCCAGTCCTCTTTCTCGTTAGGTAACCTTAATTTTCACCTTGCTTTGGGTATATATTTTTACATACCTAATACTTTCACCAGTCTGACAGTCCTCTTTCTCGTTAGATAACTTAATTTTCACCTTGTTTCGGGTAAATATTTTCACATATCTAATACTTTCAACAGACTTCCAGTCCTCTTTCTCGTTAGGTAACCTTAATTTTCACCTTGCTTTGGGTATATATTTTTACATACCTAATACTTTCACCAGTCTGACAGTCCTCTTTCTCGTTAGATAACTTAATTTTCACCTTGTTTCGGGTAAATATTTTCACATATCTAATACTTTCAACAGACTTCCAGTCCTCTTTCTCGTTAGGTAACCTTAATTTTCACCTTGCTTTGGGTATATATTTTTACATACCTAATACTTTCACCAGTCTGACAGTCCTCTTTCTCGTTAGATAACTTAATTTTCACCTTGTTTCGGGTAAATATTTTCACATATCTAATACTTTCAACAGACTTCCAGTCCTCTTTCTCGTTAGGTAACCTTAATTTTCACCTTGCTTTGGGTATATATTTTTACATACCTAATACTTTCACCAGTCTGACAGTCCTCTTTCTCGTTAGATAACTTAATTTTCACCTTGTTTCGGGTAAATATTTTCACATATCTAATACTTTCAACAGACTTCCAGTCCTCTTTCTCGTTAGGTAACCTTAATTTTCACCTTGCTTTGGGTATATATTTTTACATACCTAATACTTTCACCAGTCTGACAGTCCTCTTTCTCGTTAGATAACTTAATTTTCACCTTGTTTCGGGTAAATATTTTCACATATCTAATACTTTCAACAGACTTCCAGTCCTCTTTCTCGTTAGGTAACCTTAATTTTCACCTTGCTTTGGGTATATATTTTTACATACCTAATACTTTCACCAGTCTGACAGTCCTCTTTCTCGTTAGATAACTTAATTTTCACCTTGTTTCGGGTAAATATTTTCACATATCTAATACTTTCAACAGACTTCCAGTCCTCTTTCTCGTTAGGTAACCTTAATTTTCACCTTGCTTTGGGTATATATTTTTACATACCTAATACTTTCACCAGTCTGACAGTCCTCTTTCTCGTTAGATAACTTAATTTTCACCTTGTTTCGGGTAAATATTTTCACATATCTAATACTTTCAACAGACTTCCAGTCCTCTTTCTCGTTAGGTAACCTTAATTTTCACCTTGCTTTGGGTATATATTTTTACATACCTAATACTTTCACCAGTCTGACAGTCCTCTTTCTCGTTAGATAACTTAATTTTCACCTTGTTTCGGGTAAATATTTTCACATATCTAATACTTTCAACAGACTTCCAGTCCTCTTTCTCGTTAGGTAACCTTAATTTTCACCTTGCTTTGGGTATATATTTTTACATACCTAATACTTTCACCAGTCTGACAGTCCTCTTTCTCGTTAGATAACTTAATTTTCACCTTGTTTCGGGTAAATATTTTCACATATCTAATACTTTCAACAGACTTCCAGTCCTCTTTCTCGTTAGGTAACCTTAATTTTCACCTTGCTTTGGGTATATATTTTTACATACCTAATACTTTCACCAGTCTGACAGTCCTCTTTCTCGTTAGATAACTTAATTTTCACCTTGTTTCGGGTAAATATTTTCACATATCTAATACTTTCAACAGACTTCCAGTCCTCTTTCTCGTTAGGTAACCTTAATTTTCACCTTGCTTTGGGTATATATTTTTACATACCTAATACTTTCACCAGTCTGACAGTCCTCTTTCTCGTTAGATAACTTAATTTTCACCTTGTTTCGGGTAAATATTTTCACATATCTAATACTTTCAACAGACTTCCAGTCCTCTTTCTCGTTAGGTAACCTTAATTTTCACCTTGCTTCGGGGAAACACGCCTTCCTTGTGGCCCCTGTTTTGATTGGTCTTTCTTTTCCCCTATGTTGGTTTACGGTCAGTCTTAATTGGTTCCCTCTTGTTAACGTCTATTCTTCAAAGTGTGCACTAATGGAGGTATCGTTATAAAATTATTGGGTGCTTAAAGACTTTTCTAGGAACCTTGTATTTCTAAACGGAAGGAAAAGTTATTGAAATAGTCTTTTTACGGTGCAAAATTTTAAAAAGATAAAAGATGTATTATACTTTGTTAAGAATTGTCGTGATAAATAAAGAGTAATTTTTTTTTTCAATTTATTTCAATTTTACTTCCATTCTAGCATGCAATATATTGCAAAATCCGAAGAAACTCAAAATTGATACATTCCTAGCCCCAAGCATTTCGAAATAAAGATATTCATCCTCTATTAAAAAAAATTGAACTTTCAAGAAAAATATTTATTCATAGCATTATAGAAAGAAAAAATCTGATGTGAGCAGCATATGACTTTCCCTACAAACTCAAACTCATTTTCTATTTACTTCTTTCATAATTTAGTTAATTGAATTTAATTGCACAAAATTTCACAGATAAATATTAGAAATTACACTGAATCTGTAGTTTTAATTCAATTTTCATTTTTATTTGGCAAGTAGATGTATTTTCAAAGCGGACGTTACAAAAATAAAACAAGAAAGATCAATCATGCATAAAGCATTATGAAACACTTTCCAACTTCAATGCAATTTTATTTAAACATCTCTAAAATGCGAAACATTCCTCGGTAATATTTTTAAAATTATCACAATACTACATTATTTTATTATATTTGAAAACCTCATCGATAAAAATGAACTTTATTCAAATGAAGGCATTGATATATAAATTGCCTGGTTTAAACATCTCTAAAATGCAATACATCCCTCGGTAATATATTTAAAATTATCATAATACTACAATAATTTATTACATTTGAAAACTTCATCTAAAACAAATGACCTTTATTCAAATGACGTCAGCGAAATATAAATCGCCTGGTTCTATAAAAGCAGCATTTCATTCATACACATTTTTCCAATCCTTTCATTCATCATAATGCTATAATAATTTATTTTATTTAAAGCTTAAAACTATGGAGGTACAAGTAATTTAACTCTATGCTTAAAACTTCATAGAAAAAATCGTCTTCTCCTCTGTGTAAAATCAATGAATGTTTCATTCATATCAGCTATATTGCAGACTCCATGAGCTAAATAATTTTGCGTTAAAGAAATGCAGCAATTCTTATACTACTCATTGTATATCTTTTGGTGTTTACAATCTCCATAAGTGAAAATTAGGCTTCGTTGTAGGAATAATCAAAGTTTGATGACCATTAAAACTTAAATTTATTGTAATTGCGTTGTTTCAGTATGTAGATGCACAGAATTTAAGCAAAAATAAAGCGGTTTTAGGACTGATTCAACACTAAATATGAATTAAAAATAACTTTAAAAATCGCGATTTTGAGACAAGATGGATGACATATTTTATTTTGAAGTAGGTCACGTGATCTATTCATATAATGGTCACGTGATGTCTTTATATAATGGTCACGTGATCGCTTCATATAAAGGATGTAATTATTTTTTTAATTTTTATTTAAAAATCTACTAAATATATTTTGCTGAAATTTTTTTTATATATTTTATGGGATATTTTGAATATTTTCTAAAATTTTTGAAGCAGTTTATGAATTTTAAATTCGCTTAAAAAATGTTTGAAGAATTGGATCCTATAGGGTTCAATGTATTTCATTTTTTCAACCCGAGTTCAATCCAAAACTAATTGGGTGATATTATTCATTTATATTCCCATAGGTCTCATAGACCGTCTGAATAACATACTAAAATGTCCTTTTGATAAAGTCATTTTTACGGCAGTTATCGTGCCAACGGACAGACAGACAGACAGACAGATAGGCAAACAGAATGAACAAAGTCATAAACGCTTTTTCAACGATGTTGTAAAGTGTTTAAAAAATCTTCAATATCTCAAGAACTCTTCCTAAAGTAATGAGGTTGGTCTTATTCTGTTCGTCGTCAAAAATTACGTATAAAACAAGCATTTGAGCATATGTAGTCTTCTATTTTTGATTACATCGTGACAATTTTGACGACTATTTTTTTTCGGAATCGTTCCAAAATTTAATCAGCAGCAGGGTAACCCACAATTGACTTATCCACGAAATTGAGTGAAATTTCGTAGAACTGTTTTTGAGCTAGAGTGGATACATACATTGCACAGACAAACGCACACACGTGCACACACACATGCGCACACACACACAAAGATGTAACACTATAAATAATATTTTCAGGTTGTAGAGGTCTCAAAACGTGTAGATCTTTCGAAAACTTGAGTTCCGATTTTCGACACGCTTCCAATACTTTCCCTATACATTACCATGTATTGCAAGGAAAGTAAAGCACAAATTTATCACTGTATTAAATTTTTATATATTCCCTTGCTTCAGACGATTCAATCAACCAATTGAATTCATTCTTGAAATGTGCATCTCATCTGTAGCTACATCAACAAAAGCAATTTCTTTCAAACGCTATCAAAATAGTCATTGCCACTTGAAAAAAGCAGAATTCTAACATTTTATGACTCAAATAAAGTCTGTCTTTGTTTCCTAAATCCTAGATTAGCTAATGAACCTTATGTATAGAATTGGTAATTACTTACATAAACTCCATCACACTTATTCTAATCCCTTGGATTTATTCCGTATGAATAAACTTAGGAAAATTAATTATTATTTCAACATTTAAGTCTGACTGTAACTGTAGCGTACGTAATGGCCTTTTATTCTCTGAATATATCGTGCATTTGTTCTGTCTTCCAATGCTCATTTTGAAGAATAAATAAAATATATCAACACAATTTAGTTGGTATTCAATATTCTGGGCCTGCTTTTCATACTTTTTGCATTTTATTACTTCTTTTTGAGCATTAATTTGATTGGATTGTATAGTTGCATTATGTGAAAACTAGAACTAAATAAATTTTTTTTATAATTCCCATGAATATAATACAAATTGTTCGAATTTGTGATTTTCGTAGAATTTTAGAAATTGTTCTTCTTTTGATTTCAGAGATTAATGGAATCTTATTCAGATATTAGCGGTTTCAAGTTTTGATCAGATTGATCGTATTAGCAATTTATATATTTAGATATTGAGCGACTTCAAAACAATGTAAAACTTCTTCAGATTTATTTCTTAAGCATAATCCTAATTATTTTAATTTGTTAAAAAATAAATTCTGTAATAGGCCACACAAATTTATCAAATAATATGATAGACAATAGAATGTTTTGATGTGTGTGTGTGGAGGGGGTTATTGTATTTTCAGGTCTACAGTACCTTGCTGAAGAATCCTAACACTGAAGAAATTTTGGGATCCTTCAACAAGGTATGTAGACCTGAAAGGACAGCTTCGGTCCCAGGAAACTTGATTCAAACCATTTTGAAATTTCACAACTTTTTTTCCAAGGATTATTTTGCGTCTTGTACTTGGCGTGGAGATTTTTTTTTACCGTAAAGAGGTACATTTGGTACGATTTCAATATCTTTTGTTCGTTAATTCGTTACTAATTCCCCGGTGGTGAAGGGGAGCCTACGCACCACGTCCACAAGACCCCCCAGGTCCCATGGAGAAGGGGAGAAGATTTACAGCTTCACTTTTATAGAGGCTCCCCGAAGGGCGGAAGTCTGACTTGGCCTCGACCTAACAACATCCATGCCCGCTGGCGGGATTCGAACCCGCAACTCGGCAATCCAGCGAACAGACGGAAACGCATGCCCCTGACCGTTCAACCACCGGATCGGCATATCTTTTGTAGGAATATTTATCAACATGTTTATGAAACAATGATAAAGTAGGCATTGCAAATTGTACTTTACCGCCAAGGACCCTTTATTCATATTTTTCCAAATTTTAAATTTTAAATCAAATTTATCTTCAAGTTTTACAAAGAATTATGTACCTCCTACCAGAAGATATGAAATTAAACACCATTGATTGAAATTGGTTCAATTGTTTAGATCAGGGGTCGGCAAACTTTTTTTGCAAAGAGCCAGATTGTAAAAATTTCAGGCTCGGCAGGCCAGGAAGCATACTCTGAGATACTTATATATGTAATTCTACTTAAATATCGAAAAACAGGTTTTTAAATATATTTTATCCGGCAATGATAATTTTTAAACATAAATCTGTTATCCATTTTGCTGACACACAAAACAAAACGATTGGAATATTTATAAATATTAAGTAAAATTAAGGTATTTTAGAAACAGGTAAAATTTTCGTATAATTAAACAATTTCACAGCAAATGTAACATAATAATAAGCTTTACTAATGAGAGGAATGCAATTGCTTTGTTTGAGATAACATTTCATCAAATTGGGGTTGAAAGTTAGTACTTCTTATCATCAAAATTGATTGCAAATGATCATCTGTCAATAATGACCTGCATTGTGATATTACGTACTTCATTTTCGAAAATGGCCTTTCGCATAGATAAGTGCTGCCAAATACAGAAATAAATCCAGGAGCATATGATTTTAGTTGACCCTGGTCATCGCCTGGAAGACATTTATAGAAATCTCTTAGTATCTTTTCTTTGAATTTGCCTTTTAGCATATCATTACTTTGCAAATTAATAACTTCCAAGGTTAAGCAAAAGCTGCTCAATTGTACAGTCAAATGGATTTTGAAAAATGGAAATATCTTCTGCACTTGCATCAAGATCCGAAAACCGCCGTTAAAACTATAGTATAAGCTCAAAAAATATATCCGTCCCAAACTTTTGTGGCAATGGAGATCTCGCTTCTTTTTCAAACTTCTCACAGCATGGAAAATGCACAAAGCAGTTTGACATGATCTGTGGTCGACTTTAAGTTGAATTTTAAATTGAATCCATTAATAAATCCTACAATATCTGCATCAAAAGCTAATTTCCAAAGCCATTCAGTATTCGACAATAGTGGTTGAGAACGATTTTTCTCGTTGAGAAATATTTCAATCGCTCCTCTGAGTTAAAAAAATGTCAATAAAACTTTGCCAGTGCTGAGCCATTGAACTGCTGAATGGTAGGACAAGTCAGGATATTCGGCTTCAATTTCTAATTAAAAATCACGAAACTGACAATGGTTAAGTTCACGAGAGCGAACTGACACAACTGGTTCAATAACACAAGAGAGATTGAGGTGTTTCTTACAAAGTACATAATGGGGAATAATACAATGAATGATCAGAGGTTTTGAGACACCTTTGCATTTTTACAATCCTCGTTATTTTTTCCAACTAAGTCTTTCCCCGTTCCCCACATATTTTTACCACCATCAGTTGTGACACATTTTAACTGATTCCATTTCAGGTTGTACATTGTTACCGATTTCTCAACTTCACTAAATATGTTTTCGCTTGTAATGGTTCCATGCAGACTAGAGGCTAATTCTTCAGTCACTTCAAACTCAGCATTAACTCCTCGAATAAACAGTAGCAACTGAGCAGTATCAGTGACGTCTGTTGTCTCGTCAAGAGCCAAGGGAAACCACTCAAAATTATCTCCCTTGTTTGTCAATTGATTATTGATGTTGCTTCCAATGTGCTCAACTCTTCTAGCAGTTGTGCTCACCGCATATCTGACAAATTTAAATAAATCCATTTTCTCTGGACATATTTCTTCGGCTGCTACAAGCAAACATGACTTAATTCACTGTCGGTAAATGGATTTCCTTCCTTGGCTAATAAATGAGCTACTTGTAAACTTTTAGTTGCAACCTCATTTTGATTTTCCATTTTCGCGAACAAACTACGTTATGATACATTGTTCCGTTTTAAACTTTCCAATTTTTCCGATCGTTGTTTTCCTGCGAGTTGTGAATTTTGCTCCGAGTGCTTCTGGTAATGACGACGTATATTGTACTCTTTTAATACAGATATTATGTCGTTGCATAATAAGCATAATGCTATGTCATTTAATTCATTAACAAAATAATTCACACTCCACCTCCGCTTTAAAAGCACGACATTCAAAGTACACATTTTTCTCCTTTTCTAGTTTTGGCAGTGAGATGATGGGTATCCGTGGGTAATAAAATAAGAACAAAATATCGCAGAACAGTGTAACACATATCACCGCAGACGATTCCGAATTTATAACTACATAGTGTCACAGCTGGATGCGAAGCTATGAGAGCGTCACATACGGTCATATCTCTTACCTCGTCAATTCAACTATTGGTCGTTGATATAGCGAGCAATTTTGAATTTTTTTATTAGTTTAAAAATTTAAATTCATTGTTCGCTCGCGGGCCGTAGTTTACCGACCCATGGTTTAGACTGTAGGTCAGTCAGCAATGAAGAAATATGCTCGGAAAATAAGGCTTTATCAATTTTTTAAATTATGAATCAAATATACCTTCAAGTTTCAAAAGTATGCACCTCCCTCTAGAACACACAAAATGAGTCATCATTTATTAAAATGAGTTCAGTAGTTAAGGACGTAACAGGAGTCGCACTACCAATAGCCGTTGTCGAATTTTGCAAAAGAAACTTCAATTTGGCGGTTGAAAAAAAAGATTTGGTGAAAGTCTTGGCGATTACGAATTCTACCTATGTAGAATCAAAATTCGTTGTATACTACTTCTAGTATGTGAATCGTACTGTTTCTTTTCCAAAATACTGATCTTTGAGATTTGAGAACTTTTAAATCATATCCAATTTTCTTTTTTAATGAAATGCCAAAATAAAATTTGATGAATAAAAAATTCACTTGGTGAAAGAAAATTTGATTTGGCAAATAGTAAATTTGGGCAAAAGTAATAAAAGAAAGCCCAAGATCAAGGATCAAAGATTTCTGTTTATTGGAGTCCCTGGGCTGGGAAAATTCCAGCTTTAACCTCATGCGTAAAATAAGTGGGGATAGAAAAAGAGATTTTTGAAAGTAGAACTTAGGGGAGAAATAGATGCTCTTCATCGCTGCATTAAAAAATTCTAATGCCGCGCCTTTTAGAGTCTAAATTTAAAAAAATATAAAAGTGTCGTGATTTAAATATGGACGGCAAAGACAAGTAAGGGAGAAGAATGGGGGTTCCGTGATCTATGATCAGTAGGGGTAGGTGAGTTGTTTTGCGATATCCGAATGCTAAGAATACTAATCCACTCAAGGTCGAAGAGCAGTTAAAAGATTACAACCAGAAAAAATATAAAAAGGGGTAGTACAAAGATACTACAGGTTTTGGGTACTGCACCCACGTTAAACACGTAAGTACGGGTCCTCAAGTATCCTACTTAAGAGCACCCTTGGCCGCTTGGAGTACTTCAGAAGCCTTGGATAGTAAACCTTCAGGCTATCGATTGTAGCATTTGGGACTTTCCCAAGATCTCTTTAAAATTTATGTGATAGTTTATAGGAAAAAATGGCCTTATATTGAGATCTCTATGTACGGCCTCAAGTTTGACGAAACGAGGAACATTAAGGATAAAACGAAGAACCATGCTCTGAATAATTTGAAGTTTCCGAAAATGAATTTTACCAAAGGTGCCCCAAATTTGGGAACCATATGTCATAATGGATAAAAAAGGCCAAGAACAATATCTGGCTGTGATTCGTCAACACTAAAGAAAAATAGACGGAATAACAATCGTAAACAGTGCCATTTAAAAATTATTTTGTTACTTTCCTTATATACATAATGTATAAGGAAAGTATTGTGACAGGGTCGAAAATTCGAATTAGAGTTTTCGACGGGAGAGCACGATTCAAGCATCCCTGATCACGAATCAAACATTTTTGAGGTGATGTCTGTATGTGTGTGTGTGTGTGTGTGTGTGTGTGTGTGTGTGTGTGTGTGTGTGTGTGTGTGTGTGTGTGTGTGTGTGTGTATCAGTGAGCCTGTGGAGACGATATCTGACGTGAAATTCGAAGGGCGATATCTTCGAATGAAATTTGGTACAAAATCACAATCCGTGAATACTGGAAGCCTATTGTTTTTAAACGTAATCGAATGTTCAGAACTCCCCTAAATTTTCGAGTGAAATTTTGAAAAAATCATCAAAAAATCAAAAACCTTTAATAAAGTTAAGCAAATAGATATTTCTGATGTAATTTTTCCTTAGAAAACGATTGACATAAACTTTAGAACGCTAGCATGAACCGTTCTTGAGGTATTGCACATGTTTTTAAATAAATTTATCAAAAAATCCCATAAATTAAATAAAATATATTAACTGTTGAGAAACATGTTTACTTTTCATATGTAATATCATGCGATAAATTTGGTGATGTCATTCTCGTGGATCTAGCTCGTTCCATTCATGAGAAAAAATACTTTGACTAATACTTTTGTATTTGAACGCCAATAATCATTTATATGCTATAAGAATAACTTATTTCTCCGTTTATAACGTTTGGCGAGATTTTGGCGACGAATTTGACGGAATGTTGTCAACTTGGCGATTTTTTAAAATGTTGCCAAATTAACGAAACTCTCGCCAAATGGATAAAAATGACGCTAAATCAATGAAAATGACGACTCATTGACGAAAAGTCAATACTTTAGAAAGAATATAAGTATCTACTAGAAGAAAAACCTATTTTTTTACTGGAAAAGTAGTAAATTCGTTGCATTATATAAGGAAAGTCATGCCCACATCAGAAAGTTGCCCACATCAGATTTTTTTTTTTGGATTCTATCACATCAATTTTAATTTATTTTTATTCTCAGTTTAGAAATAATTATACAAAGGAAAAGAGAATCATGGCTTTAATTTTCTTAATAGCTGACCTACAGACCCATGAAAATCGGGGATTGTCACGTCAAGTATAATATATACACTTGCCAGATATATACACCTTATATATATAATACATACACTTATACACTTATATATAATAGATGTATATATATATATATATATATATATATATATATATATATTATATATATTGCCATATATATATAATATGCACATTTGCCAGACATGTCAACTTGACAGGACAGAACGCTGCCGCGTTTCTAAAATTGAGTTTATTCCACCACCCATTCAAAACTCAAGATGAAACAACACAAACTGTTACTATATTCTACCTAAAAAGCAAAATATAGAAACACAACAATTTTAGAATTTTACTACTGCAACTTCCATACTAAAAGCAACTTAATTATTAAAGCAATATCAACTGTTTTTTATTCTCCTAATGTGTACAAGCAAATGAATTAAATAGAAAATTAGTATCTACATAAAGAAATCCGCTTTATTTGGAAAAAATTAAAGACTAATTAATTATACATCTTGTTCTTTCATCGCCATTAATCAGCATATTATGAGCATGTTTTTAATAACATGCTTTCTTCTCGTTCCAAAAGTTATGTTGTTCTGTCTAATTTTGCATGTTCGTCAGTGATCTGTGTTCTACCTGCTTTTTCTTACTACCTAATAATTAAGCAACTTAATCGAGCAACTTGTTCCAGTCAAATTAGGCAATTTGTTCCAGTCAAACATTGTACATTTCTAAAATGCTGTAAATAAAGAGGACGATTTGAATTTGTATAAATGCATAGTAATTTCAGAACTCGAACGAAAAATATCTGAAACTATAAAATATATATCACTATATATAATTGTCTAACATGTTATTATGTTTGTAGAACCTTCAAAAGCACCTCTCAATAACATAGAAGTCTGAATTTTTGCATACTTATAATATCACCCACGGTACAAAACAGAACCCGATTTTTGATTCCCCCCCCCCCCCCGGAAGCGTAGAAAAAATGAATCTTTGATAGTCTGCGTAGGGGTTTCGAAAAGTCGTTCCAGACCCTGGAAGAGCGCCTCCCCTGACCTAGACGATTTAATCATTACACATTTATAGAATCAACTGCAGCACAGAACCTAAAGAAATAGGATTTTTCATTTACCACCCGGAGATGGGAAAAAATGGCGGTCGAAAAGTCTTTTCAGACCCTCCAGAAGCACACCTGGTGATCTAGAAGGCTGAGTCTAATAGTATCGGCCATTGAACGGAAACTATATAAATTAAACTATCTCAACAACGGTTAGTTGTTGTACACCAATAGAATGAATTAAGAAAATTTTTGATTTTTTATCTGCGCGTGAGCAGGATGGTTTAAAACCGAATTTTGTGTGTCTAACCGTTCTCTAATTATACCTGAAAGAATATGGAAACAAAACATTCGACATTTATAAATTTTTTCGAATAAAATTCCAAGATTTTAAATTTTTCTCTTTTCTTATAAGTCAGTCCCACATGTACACAAAGTTTCAAATTTCTACCTTCAACAATTCGGACTGTAAATATAACACTTAGTCGATCTGTTTCGCTCAACTATGTGATATAAAAAAAAATTTCGAATGAATTATTTTGTTTCATTATTCGTTTTGTTAACGCCGTTTTAATTTACATATGTACCTCCTAATCTTTAATATTACTGCTATTCTAAGTAGGGATCCCAAATCTCGGGGGCATATTTACATTTAATATGGTTTAAATTTGTTATTATTTTTACTTTACTACGGCTAAGAGTAAATATCCTTTTCATGAAATATTTTCGAATTCGAATATTTTGGCTGGAAAACGTGTTTTAAGAACTGCATATTGCAAACACTTTTGGGAAAATGTTCGTCTAAGTACATGTCTAGAATAATCGCACTAAATTGCTCACCAACAATCCTCACCGATGCCATATTCCACTCCGTATTAAAATTAATTAGGGCAAACCTAAAAAAAACCTCATTATTCGTGCGTTTTCTTTTAACCAACCTTCCGTGTTATTAGCCGTTGCATCAGCAAACTTTTTCCCTTTCATTAACTTCCCCTGAAAGCACACAGTCTGGATAAATTCGGGAATAATTAATTTCCGCTGCTGTTTCTTTTTCCTCTCTGCTTGCTCAGTCATTATTACAAAGACTTTGCTGTCCAGGTACTTACCTTTTATGCCTGCTTCCGAGAAAAATGAACCCAGGAACAGGTCATTTTTCTTCCACGGTGGAATGTGTTCGATTAGCTATTTATTACTGATAGTCGATATGTGTCGGAACTAATTGTGGGAGAAAGTAAATAAATGACCGGATGGAAAAGCAGTGGTTAGTGGCGCAAAAAGTTGAGCTAAGTCTGTTAAAATGTTTTATTCTACTTCAGAGTCGGATGCTATAAGAAACAAACTGGTGTGTCCAGGCCTTGCCCATGGTCGTACGCATGATTTTTTCCATGGGGGGGGGGGGAGCTAAAATTGATTCCATTCAAAATTTAGAAAGTAATATCAGCCTCGAAATATGTACTGCTACAAAGGAAATTTGAATAGATGATATGAGCTAAGAATAAGTGTGTATAGCATTTTTAAAGATTAGCATCCACATATTTTAAAAAAATTAGTGTGTACCACCTATTCCCCCTTTCATAACAGAGTTCTAACTTTCCTGGAGACAGAGAAACTAAATCAACAGATAGGACATTCGTAAACATACCAAATGCAATAATCCTAAGTTTTCCATTTAGGTATAAATTTAAATTATTTTTATTAATATACACGTGGGGAAAAACACACAGTTGTGGTTGAATGTTCCAATTCCAAAAACAATGTTCTTATTTTTTTTTCTCTCATGTTGGCTTTCAATTACATTAAAAATTTTCCAGGCCGGTTCTTCGACATCCCCTGGCACCCCTCTCCATGTGCGCCCATAGTCCTAACCCCCAGATTTTAGCCCCAAAATAATTCTAAAATGCTATTTTAAAATCTTAAAACATGCTGTTTTTTAAGTTCTGGCCTGTCTGAATTAATTTGCTGAACTAATCGTTTTCTATTACATTTCGTGCCTAATATTTAGTTTCTTAAATGCAATGTTTGTACATGCTAGTCTTCTAGTAAGGAAGGAAAAGTATTCTTGTCAAATTTCTAGTTTCTAAAAAATTAGAAAAATGTATTGCTGTTTAAGATAATTATTTTTGAAAGTTGGAATTAAGTAACCATTGCTTCCCTAATGTATACCTAATACTCTAAATAATACTTGCCTGTGTAAAAACACTATTATGAGAAGATGCACAATATTTTTGTCTTGGAAAGTGGGAAATCGTCTTAGGTGCCCCAAACTATCTGAACCAAGACCTGGATGTGTCCAGTACATGATTCTACCCACAAATCAACAAATTTAAAAAACATGGAAATACAGCAACGAAATTTTGAGCTTCTTTATAACGCTATTGAAATAAGGATTCCAAATTTCATAGAAATCGGTTTATTATTTTGATAGATATCGCACTCTCTGGGGGGGGAGGTAAATAAAATGTCTTCCGTTTTCAGAACGGCTCGTATAATGTCCTAAATTATCGCACAAACATTCCTCCTGTGCATGTTAATGATAATTACTACTAACTTTTGAGTTTAGAAAATGCATAAAAGATGATTATTTCTGTAATAATTTTTAACATATTGAGTTATTAAAAATTGTTTCAAAAATATGTATATGTTTCTTTTTATATGAAATATATGCATAATACTTTTCGAAAAAATTATGGCCTTTCTTTGGCTCGAGCTCTTTAAATCTATAAATCTCTGACATTTATCAATCGAAATAATAGTATCAAATTTAATTTCATTTACTCAATTTGTTATACAGGTTTCGATCTTCCATCAGCTTACAAACACACACACACATACACACAGACAATTAAAAATGACGTATTTTTATGCAGGAATGTTCCAAACATATAAATATATCAAAATCTGGTACTCAGGTATTTTATAGATATATCCGAGTAAATTACAATGCAAACAATATAGACTATACGGATTTAATGTCAACACATCAACCAAACATGCTATGCATAATCTTACAAGTGCAATCAATGGAAAATTTAGTAGTCATTACCAACTGTTACGAAGTATGTGTGTGAATGAACCAGCTCAGAGGAATTCATTTTGTTATTTAAAGTTTGCATACCATGCGCATATCCATGCATGCAAGAGTTCAATAGAAGTTTCGCGCATGACTTGTTGCCACAAAGCAAAACAGCCAAATATCCTATTCTGTAACAGAAGGCAGATATTCCCAAACAGAAATGGATAGCATGAGATTCGCCTACGTGAAAATAAGAATTATATCCTTATTCTGCCCAGATAACTGCAAAGTTCTCAACAGCTCCAAACAGATTGATACGAACAACTGCAGGAAAATAACATAAAGATGAAAAAATTAGTAACGAAAAACTATTTCACAAGTATACTGCTTGAGACCCCTTCGGAAAAGATCCTGGCCCTGGGTCCTGGCCTGGGGATATATGGCCCTGGGTCTGCCTTGAAAACCAAATATTAAAGTCAAAGCCTGACTAATTATTTCAAATGGAACTTTAAGAACTATTGAAGCAAACACTACTTTATCAGCTCAACTTCTGGACAGAAAAGAACCACTTTACAATCAATCTAACGTAAACCCAAGCAATTATTACTGATAAAGCCTTTGAAACCAATAGTTCAACCTGCAAACCTGAAGAAAAATCAAAATTAAGGCAGAAATCACATATTTAGTGCTTACCATCAGGCCAAAACTTAGCTTGATACCTCATTGCAAAGTACTGAAGCAAAAGATACGTGTGTTTTTCAATAATTTAATTACGGTATGGTGCAAAACCTGGTATATACGCTCCAATGTCGTAAAGATTTGGTACTATTCAAAGGCAGAAATAAAAGATAACATATGTGTGAGGCCAGAATATGTCCTCACATGAGGCATTTTTATTGCAATATTTATGGTGCATAGAACGGCTAACAAAGCTCGAGTCTGGCTGACGCCGGTGTTTACAACAGCGTGAACTTTTAGGTCAAATACAATAAATTTGGGTGTCCCAGGCCAAAGGGGCTGAGAGGGGCCTTGATAAATGTCAAGTGATGCCATTGGAGTCTGATACAAAATGTGGTAGCAGTTAGACATATACAAGGAGTGCTGTTATAGACGACAGAGAGTGCAGTTGGAGATGCGAGCCACACACCCCAGAGTTGTGGCAAGACTGATGACAAGCCCAAGATTAAACTTGAAGGTATGTCCTCATGTGCTTAGGTCCTAGACACTTTAGAAATCTAACTAGTACTGGTCACATATCCCCCATAACTCGAGTAGTTAAATGATAGTTGATAATTATGATAAATTGTCGTTAGTGATAAATTGATGTTGTAAATACATTATATTGTTAAAGTTAAATAGGCTAGTCTTTTTATAATGATTAATGAATTTTTTTCAAGACTTACACAAAAGGTAAAAATAATTGGAGGGTATTGCGGCACAACAACGAGCGATGTACGTTTAAATGTTAATTCCACTATATATGAATTTACGGCAATGTTAATGTGATTTAAAATAATGAATTTAATAATTAAGAGTGACTCGTAATTTCGTATTGCCACAATATGTATCTTCAATTTAGTAACAAACAGTAAATGGCAATAACTTCAACATCCACATAACTTCAACACGAGCAGGGCCTGCAGAATAGTCCTTACACGTGACCTGTTAGTTCTTGCTGAGATTCCACCTACTGCTCTAACATTTTTAAAAGAATCAGCTGTGCGTGGAATTATTTTTCTTTGAATAACAGCTAGGACTGATGATTACAGATTTAAAATCAACCCAGCTATCTTCTTACCAGCTTCTAATCCAGTATTATAGCAGATGAAAACCGTGACGCTCAGTACCACAATTTACTGACGCTTCGAAGTGATCTGAGAAGTTGTGGTCGCTAACGTCGCATTTTCCGCTTGTGACACTTCTACCAAAATTTGGACAACAAAATTACACCAGAAGAATACCAGCAGAGCCAATAACTATTCATCAAGTCGTGGACGGAGCAACAAAATCCCACATTTAATATTTTTACAGAAAAATTTTCAAATTGCCAAGTTATATTTGCGCGTTTTCTAGTTGCCCGGTTAATTTCGTATTACTTTCCTTATATACAATAATGTATAAGGGAAGTATTGTGACGGGGTCGAAAACTCGAATTCGAGTTTTCGACGGGAGAGCACGTTTCAAGCATCCCTGATTACGAATCGAACATTTTTAGGTGATGTCTGTGTGTGTGTGCGTATGTGTGTGTGTGCGTGTGTGTGTGTGTGTGTGTGTGTGTGTGTGTGTGTGTGTGTGTGTGTGTGTGTGTGTGTGTGTGTGTGTGTGTGTGTGTGTGTGTCAATGAGTCTGTGGAGACGATAACTGACGAACGAATGGACCGATTCGAACCAAATTTGGTACAAAAATCACAATCCGTGAATACTGGAAGCCTATTGTTTTTATACGCAATCGAATGTTCAGAACCCTCCTAAATTTTCGAGTGAAATTTTGAAAAAAATTACCAAAACAGCAAAATCTCTAATAAAGTTTTGCAAATAGACATTTCTTATGTAATTTTTCATTAGAAAACGATTAACATAAATTTTAGAACACTAGCATGAACCGTTCTTGAGATATTGCACATTTTTAAAAAAAATTATATAAAATAAAAAAAGAATATTTCCTATTGAGAAACATGGTCACTTTTCATATGTAATGCCATGCGATAAATTTGGTGACCTCATTCTCGTGGATCTAGATCGTTCCATTCATGAAAAAAGATACTTTAAGTAATACTTTTTATTTGAACGCCAATTGTCATTTATCTGCTATAAGAATAAATTAGTTCTCCATCCATAACACTTGGCGTGATTTTGGAGACGAATTTGGCGGAATTTCGCCAACTTGGTGACTTTTTAAATGTTACCAAATCAAAGAAAATCTCGCCAAATGAATAAAAATGACTCTAAATCAATGAAAATAACTACTATTTGATGAAAATTCAATATTTTGAAAAAAATATAAGTATCTACTCTAAGAATAACCTATTTCGTTTTTACTGTAAAAGTAGTAAATACATTGCATTATATAAGGAAAGTCATGTGCTGCCCACATCAGATTTTTTAAAAATAGTTTCATATGTTAGCGTCAAGAAATGCGCCAAATTTTAATGTACAGTTCAATGTTAAAGACATTGGGCCGTGGATCCTATACATTATTATTTCACTGGTAAGAATCACTGCATTATGTAGGAAAAGTCATGTACTGCCCACATTAGACTTTTTGTCTTCAGTATGGACGGACTGCAGCTTTAACTACTGAACCGATTTTAATGAATAATAGCTAATTTTACATGTTCTGGTGTGTGTGTGTGTGTGTGTGTGTGTGTGTGTGTGTGGTGTTGTAGGTACATTCTTCTCTTTTTAAACTTAAAGATATATTTGAAATAGAATTTCAAAAATTGAAAAACATGAATAAACAACGTGTTCTTGGCGTAAAGTACAATGTGAAAGGAATATTATTATTACATAATCATGTTGATAAATATTTCTACAAAAAGTATTGAAATCTCACAAAAAACACCACTTCTTGAATAAAAAACTACCCGCCAAGTACAAATATGCAACAAGAACCTCTTTCCAAAAATGTTATGAAATCGTAAACCATTTCAAGATTTCATAACTTTCGGGGAAGAAGAATCTTGCATTTTGTACTTGGCGGGAAATTTTTACCATTAAATGGTGTTTTTGTGAGATTATCATCGTCTGTTTAAAACATGAAAAGGAATATGCCTCCACTACTTAACTTCCTGTGAACAAAAATATGACAACGGTGGTCGGTATATTGTACCGATAATTTACTATTGCATAAAAAGCTATTCTTTTACTTAAAAAAATATTTTTTGTATTCTATAAAAACAAATATATGTTTTAATATCCGTATAATATAGAATGAATTGGCCTTATTTCAAATCAGGAATAACGTCGGTTTCGGATGCTAGCGAAATAAACTGGAATGTGGGTCCACTCGACTTTCTCATACCAGAATCTATTTTTAAGTGGAATATGATTTTTTCTACAAATTTTGCAAGAAAAAATTCAAACATCTTCATCGTTGGTCCAAATGATCATAATTATAGATTGTTACTCTTCATTTTAAAGGACTTGAAAAAATATTTCAATTGATACCAAGTTTAATTTGATTATGTACCCCATCGGGGGGTGCCAAAGGGGTGTCAAGGGAGGGTGCCAATATCGTGCCCTCCTAGTTGGCCAATGACGCCAAGAACAGAAACATTGTATAGCAGCTATTTTTCACTATAATGATTGAAACTGTTAAATTTCGTGATCGTTGAACCATAAGTAGCCCCTTTTATACATAATTATGTGAAATTTTGTCCAATGCTGCCATGTTAGGAAAATATAAAATCTCGAATTAATTTCGAAGTTCTCGCTCGAATTTTAAAAAACTTATATCTAGTTCTAGAATCAGAAATTTTTTATTTTTAATGCAACAAGATCATTGAAAAAATCGCATATCTGTACCTTTAAAATTGAGCGTGTTATAATATTTAATTGAAAATTGAACATTGTGAATGGGGACCCTATATCAAATTAAAAATGTAAATTTGTGATATATCGCAAAAAAAGATAAAACTGGATGATAATACATAGGAGACATTTTTGCGAATTCCGCGTAGGCTCACGATGCAAACACGGATTCTTAAGTACTTTTCAATAACTAAGTACTTTTTCAATAACTAAACAATTTCCACCATCAGTTTGTTTATGATCCCTATTTTCACTGATGAAACAGCCTTTCACATGGTAAGGAAAAGTGACATAAGTCAGATTTTTTCCTTTATCATAATTCAATTGATTTTAAAGATACAGATATGCGGGTTTTTTTTTAATGATCTTGTTGCATTAAAAATAAAACTTTTCCGATTGACCCAATTTGTCTAAGGGGGTCGTATAAAAATTTAAAAAGTGTAACTTTTTGAAAATTAATAGGAGAACTATTTCATTGACGTAGTCTTATTTTCTACCTTACATTCAACATTTTAGCAATTTACATTACCCACTTATCTCTAACAGGAAGAATTAAAGCGCGTTTCCATCTTTTTGGGACACCCTGTATCCTAATACTTCCTATCATGCTATATTCTATAGTATAAGAAAGTAAAAATAAAAATTGGTATTGATAAGTTAACATTTCAGTTATTAGTCAGTGCATCAGCAAACTATTTCCCATCCATTACACCCTCCATAGAACAACACCCGGTACGAATAAATTCAAGAACAATTATTCTTTTGTTTATTTTTCTTTCCCAGTGATTAATATAAAGGCTTTTGTTTTCCAGGTACTTATCTCGAGCAATTTCAGTCAGCTTTCAAAAAAATGAACCCGGATGCAATTCATTTTTCTTTCACAGTGAAATGTCTCTGATTGGCTATTTATAACTGATCAGTGATATTTGGCGTAACTAATTGTGGGATAAGAGTGAAAGAAGGATGAGACAACAACGTTGTGTTCCGCTGACTTTAATTAAATCATTTTTAGCACTTTACAACAAAGTTGAAAAGTGTTTATGACGTTGTTCATTCTGTCTGTCTGTCTGTCTGTCCGCTAGCACGATAACTGCTGTAAAAATGACTTAATCAAAATGAAATTTTAGTATGTTGTTCAGACAGTCTGTAGGACCTATGGGAATATAAATGAATAGTATCACCCAATTAGTTTTGGATTGAACACGGGTTGAAAAAATTAAATACATTGAACCCTATGGGACCTAATTTTTCAAGCATTTTTTAAGCAGATTTAAAATTCACAAATTGCTTCGAAAATTTTAGGTAATATTCAAATTGTTCCATAAAATATATAAAAATAAAATCAGCAAAATATATTCAGTAATTTTTTAAATAAAAATTAAAATAATAATAACACCTCTTAAATGAAGCGATCACGTGACCATGATATGAAAAGATCACGTGACCTACTTCAAAATGATATATGGCATCCATCTTGTCTCAAAATCGGGATTTTTAAAGTTCTTTTTAATTCATATTGAGTGTTGTATCCGTCCTAAAACCACTTTATTTCTTCATAAATTCTGTGCATCTACATACTGAAACAACGCAATTACAATATATTTGAGTTTAAATGCTCATTCAAATTTGATTATTTCTACAACGAAGCCTATTTTTCACCTATGTGAAATGTAAACAGCAAAATATGTAGAATGAGTTGTAGTAGAATTACTGTATTTCTTTAACACAAAATCATTTAGTCCATGGAGTCTGCGTAGTTGATATGAATGAAATATTCATTGATTTTACAAAGAGAAGGACGATATTTTTCGATGAAGTTTTACGCGTAGAGTTTAATTACTTGTAGCTGCATGGTCTTAATTTTTAAATAAAATAAGTTATTATAGTATTGTGATGAATGACATGAATGGCAAATTATTTATGAATGAATTGCTGCTTTTATAGAGAGAGCCAGGCTTGTTATTGTTTCTATGACGTCATTTGAATGAATTTCAGTTGTTTTCGATGAAGTTTTCATATATAATAAATTATTGTAGTATTATGATAATTCTAAAATTATTATCGAGGAATGTATCACATTTTAGAGATGTTTAAACCAGGCAATTTATATTTCAATGCCGTCATTTGAATGAAGTTCATTTTTTTCGATGAAGGATTATGTTTTCAAATATAATAAATTAATGTAGTATTATGATAAGTTTTAAAATATTACCTAGGAATGTATTGCATTTTAGACATGTTTAAATAAAATTGCATTGAAGTTGGAAAGTGTTTCATAATCAATGCCTTAAGCATGATTGATCTTTCTTGTTAAATATATTTTAAGTATAGTTTAGGAATGCTTTTCAAGTGACAAAATTTTAAAGGAATTACTACATTCTTGTTTCTATATAACGTTTCTGTTATAACGCGATTTCACTAATTACTAACTTAAATTTGATCAGACAGACTTACCCAAGTTCTTTTCAGAATTTTTTATATAATTCAGCATTAATTTACCTCATAATTAGTACGTTCCTAAACGGTAAGCAAAAACCATAATTTCAGAAAATACCAAATATTGTTCCTTATTTGTGCAGCAACGGCTTTGCTCAACAACAAACAAGTCAGTGGCCCACTATATATAGTTAGCCTTACTATATATACACCCTGCTACACAAAAGTATATGCATTCATAAAAAAATTGAGCTATAACCGCCAAATTTGGGAAGCAAATGTCGTTTTAAGGGTTATGCAAATGATCAAACTGTCAGCACCAATTATGTTATAGAGCTCATACAACGAGCATGAAAATGGCGCATTATGCAGCATTTAAAGTGACCTGTGTTCTCACTCACGGGTAATTGGAACAGGATTTTCTGCTTTGATACTACAAGTTGTATACAAAGATGCCTTTGAGACGTACTCGACGGCGCTACGACCAATTATCGGATTTAGAGAGAGATCGCAAGGAATTTGCCATTCTCCATACATCTTGTATCAAAGGATAATATTCGGAGACAACTATCAAAAGGTGAGATTAAGTGTCGACGTCCATTAAGGCGCCTACCACTGACCCCTCAATAGTGGCAGAGCTGTCTGGATTGGTACCTAGCTCGGTCAGCCTGGATAGTGTCTGATTGGAGGCAGTCTTTAGCATCGAATCCCGCTTCTCTCTCAATGTTGATGATTGAAGTATTTTTTTACTTATTAGTTTATTCTGTATTAAATTATTGTATTGTATGATACGGTGGTGTCATTTGATTTTGTACTTCCTGCTAAATCTTAAGTTCCAGCGCAATAAAAGTTTTATTCATTTATTTTGTGTACATACTGCAAATCTATTTATATTTATAAAGTTACTCATTAGTTACTTTCTGTGTGAAAGAAACACCCCAAATACATTCAATTTAAGTTAGGCTAAAAAGGTTATAGTGAGCAAAGTTAGAAGGAAACCTTAGATTGTATGTAAAAAGTCTGTAATCTGATAAATATAAGGAAAATAATAAGGATAATGTGTTTTAAATTCAATATCAAGATTATCATAATTTAACTAACATAATGGTAGTTGAGCCGTAATTTGTATATCAATCTAGTAGAAGAAAATATTCCCTAATCGCGATTTCTGTAAGATCAGCTCTTAATAAGATTTCTGTAAGATCAGCTCTTAATAACATTTCTGTAAGATCAGATCTTAATAAGATTTCTGTAAGATCAGCTCTTAATAATATTTCTGTAAGATTTCTGTAAGATCATCGCGATTTCTGTAAAATCATTGAGCCCCTTTTATGCATAATTATGTGAAATATTGTCCTATGCTGCCATGTTAGGAAAATATAAAATTTCGAATAAATTTCAAAGTTTCCGTTCAAATTTCAAAAAAGTTTATCTAGTTCTAAATTTTTCGTGACTGTTCGTTTCGATTGTTCGTCCGTGTACTGTTCATAAATAAACACTCATTTGTAAAACTTATGAATTATTATTTATGAACAGGACTATTAAAGAATTTCATCCATGTTCTTTTCAACCAACTTCGTAGTGATTACTTCGTGGGAATTGCTCTAACGTGAAAGTTATTATATTAGAGACAGACAATGGTTCAGATAAAGTGAAAATAGTACATGTAAACGCGAGTTCTATAATTTTAACTCGTGAGAATTTTCCAGAATTCCATTTCGCCCTCGCGAAGATAGATGCAAAATAAAATAAATATAGCAAATATGTCCATAAAGTTAAAATTTGAATCTGTAGCAAGATACTTGTAGGGTGAACTTCAATTGCAGAAGGATAGACTATCGTCCCAATGGCTCACGTCAACTGGCCATGCAGAAATACGTTGTTCGAATTCCTGTTTTGACATAAGTTCTATTCAGACCTTAAAAACACTTTGGCTACATGGATATCATAACATACGTACTAAATGAGAAACATTCTTCAAACGGTATTGTTACGAATTTGCAAAATAGTCTGATGTCTCTTTTCCTCCTCTCACCTTCATCTCTTTCGAAGATCAGACGGAGAAAACTCCCATACAAGCATCCTTTCCCATGACGCGAGTCTAGGGTTGCAACGTGCCGAAAATCAAAGAGGAGGTTGCCAAATTTGGCGATTTATCGTCAAGTTGGCGAGTCTCTGAAGTTTCGAGAAAACCTCGAAATAACCAATATTTTACGAGATATGAGAGAGTTCCAGAAGTTTCTATAAAGAGTCCATAAAAGGGGTCATCACTCATTTACAGAGCAGGTAACGAGATACGAGCTACATTGAACTGTGGTTTTCGTCAGTTTTGAGAACATTAGCTGCTGTTTTGTGAAATGAAATACATCAATGTTTTGAGAATAATATCGTTATTTTGTAAAATTAGTGGAGCATTTAAGTGCTGTTTAACTCTGTGTTGTCCTTGTTTACTCAATGCTTCTGAATAAACGTGTGTGTTATCCTGAAATTTGGATTCATTCTTGTATCCTGAACGCACACCCACGATTACAGAGTTTACGTCGTAACAGTATTCTATTATCTATTTTATCTTAACCTTTCACGTTATTGGTCATTTCACAAGCAAATTATCTACTATTTAATTTAAAATATTTCGGTTGTTACAGCATAAGTGGACTAAAAGTATACAAAATTTAAATTGGAATATTTTTCAACTTGAAAAAAGCAAAATTACGCTTCTGTTGAGCGGTTGAATTCCAAACATCGTTCTATTTGGGAGAAAATGGGTTCCAGGCTTTTGAAATCGAATTCTAGAAGTAATTGTTCTGTTACTCTTCTGAAACAAAGTGATGCTGTCAATTTGCCATCCCGTGCTCTTATAGAATAATGTTCCAATTTTATGTCTCAATTTTGCCATGAATTTAAATCGTCAGTTCCCAAGTATTTCTTACTAAGTAAATCCTCGTGACACTCCGTATAAATAGGCTCAGAAACAATTCATTCCTGCTGCTGTTTATTTTTCTTCTCTTACACTGTCATTAATATTTTTTCTCCAGGTACTTGCAGACTTACGTCTCGTGCATTTTCAGGCTGCTTCAGAGAAAATGGCAACAGATCATTTTTCTTCCTCAGCGAAATGTGTGTAATTGACTATTTATAATTGATAGTTGATAAGTGTCAGAACTAATTGTGGGATACAACGAAAATAAATGATGTTATAGAGATCAGTAAGGGGTGCCTCACAGAAAAAGTTGGGCGAAGTATATTGATGTATTTTCTTCATTCTATGAGTGTTGAAGCTTTTGTTTGAACGCTTGAAATTAATGATAAACACGTATTGTAAAGCCATGTATTGTTCATTAATTATATCGGTACAATTCTATCGATGTATCGGACCTTATGATATTTTGTATCCATACACTTGTACACGATACTTACTGTGTATCAATATAATAGCTTCGATACGTCATCAACAATTTTCCTCAATTTGTGATCCTCATTTATTTATTTTAGAAAAGTAATAAGTTTCTTGATGATTTCGTTATAATGATTAAAGCAGTTTGACAAATTGCTTCACTTGGTTAAATGCATTATTGAACTTGTAGCCTGTTTTGAAAATGGTGAGCGTTTTAAAAATAACTGCATCTCGAAAAATATTTTCAAAATAGATCATTAAAATTATTGAATTATTTTACAAGTTTCTGTGAACAAGAGTTTTTTAATGTTAATATGTGTGTTATGTTAATATGTGTGTAATGTTAATATGTATTTAATGTTTATTAATTTGTTTAATGTTTAATGTGCTTAATGTTTATTAATGTGTTTAATGTTTTTTAATGTGTTTTTTCTGATCTGGGCAAGTCATTTTTGATCTGTAGAAACCAAATCCCATTGTATTTAAATTCATCTGGCTGATTCCGGTATTACAGAATCAATAAAATTGGAAGCTATATTGATACTGTATCAATGCATTAATAATGCCATATTAAGGGTGAGTGTCAGTAAATTTTCTGCCCTATCCGCGCTTTGTTAACTTTCGCGGCACACATTTTTCGCCGAAATTCTGCTCAAACAGTTGCGAAATATTTTCTGAAAGATAAAATGCAATGCTTAGATTATATTAAAACTAAATTTAATACCCAATAAAACATAGAATATATTTTTTATTTTAATCCAAAATATTTTTGATGCTGCCATCTGTTCCCGCAGCCCAGACCCGAGGGCTTACCAAAGTAGGCCGAGCATCTAAGTTCATCTGTTGTCGTATTTTAATTCATACTGATTATTTTTATTTTAATGAACATTTTTAAATATCTATTCCTTCTAATACAGTATTAAATACAACAACAGATCATATATAATAATAACACAATCACGGAAAGGTAATTTCTCATTCTATAAATTTGATAAGGGGGATCTGAATGTACATCACTGAGGACTGCAGGTTTGTCTTCAAGTTCTTTTGTCTTCAAGTCCAAGTTCAATTACGTTTCCGTGATTGTGACATTGTTATATATGATCTGTTGTATTTAATAGCGTATTAGAAGGAATAGACATTTAAAAATGTTCATTAAAAAATAAAAATAGTTGGTATGAATTAAATTACGACAACAGATGGCAGCAGCAAAAATATTTTGAATTAAAATAAAAAATATATTCTATGTTTCATTGAGTATTAAATTTAGTTTTAATATAATCTAAGCATTGCATTTCATCTTTCAGAAAATATTTCGCAACTGTTTGAGCAGAATTTCGGCGAAAAATGTGTGCCCCGAAAGTTAACAAAGCGCGGATAGGGCAGAAGATTTACTGACGCTCACCTTTAATACACCGTTCTTTCAAGTTTCAACCCAGTCCGTCCGACCTATCCAAAAATGTAAGGCAACTGCTTGGACGGCCGAGGAAGTGAAATCCAATTTAGACCAGATCCCAAAGGGTGTAACAATCATAGGGATTGTACTCTCCTTCCCTTGACCCATCACCTCTTGGACGGCCTTGTGAACCTACTGATTTGACGTGGCCATATTCCGCGTAGACATTGGGATATTTTGGGGCGACATCGAGGAACAGCTTATGCTGATGAGTTTCGAGGTTGACAGCTTATGATGTTCCTGAGGACCAGCATAAGCTGTTCATCACTGTTCCAGCATAATTATTGGAAATTAGTCTAATTATCATATTAAATATTGTAAGATAATTCTATTAATACCCTGCACGAATTAAGTGGTGTAGTAAATCCATTGCAATAGACCAAAGGGGTTTATTTTCTGTGTATGTTATTATTATTTGAGAGTAATTGTACCAACTATTAATCTAAATTACCAACGTTCAACCAATGTCTAAATTTGTCATTTCGTACATACGTGTTTAGATATCACGTGCTATTTATGTTAATACATTATAACTTGTTTACTTTGAACTCAATGCATGAAAAAAGAAATCAAAATATGCAAAATTAGAACTGTAAAAATTTTAAGGTAATTCAAGGGGATTCCTTACATTACCGAATTGATGTATTTGTTGCCTAACTGGACGCAATCCAGAAGGCCCGGCAAAGCCATTTTAACCCATAGGCGTGCTAAACACGTGCGCCCCAGAGAAGAGAACAAGGGGTCCGGGAAGATGTAAAAAAATACTAATACTGTTTTACAAAATTTTACTAAAATCATTTTGCAAATGGTTAGAAACTGTCGGCCATAGACACTTTAAATACATTTAGGGACAATGATGCTATACTGTCGGTTCACATCGTTCGGGCGAACTGGTTATTAAAAATATCTAGGTTCACCAAACCAATTGTTAAAAGTTTCCGTGAAATTCAGTTTTGACCTCGTCTCAGGGGTCGACACACCTCGTTGAGATTTTTTAAACATTCGAATTAGTTTAAAAGTTATGCATATTTAAATTAGTTTAAATGTGGAAATCCTTAATGAATCCTTCAACCCCGTCTATTGGATTTGATGCTATCTCAGTCGTTATCTAAGCTCTGTCTATAGCTGATCCGAATAAATTGATGTTGTAAGGAAATTGAAAATTTAATAAATCGAAAGTGACATCTCCAAAACCAGAAGAGGGTCCCTTTGGAGTCCCTCCATCCTCTCCGGAATTTTATGCTGAATCCCTATTAGTCGTTATCTAAACTCTATCTATAGCCAATCATGAGAAAAAGTTATTTCAATAAAAATATTTGAACTAGAAGGCAAATAGGTGCCGGAAAAGGAAGGGTAAACAATATGTGGAAATTCTTAGTGAATCTCTTTATCTATTCCACAATTTGATGCTGAATTCTTACCAGTTAGCATCTAAACTCTATCAAATAGCCAATCTTGAAAAATAATGTTTCAAAGAAAATGAATATATTTTAAACCGAAATAGAAAAGTACAAAAAGTTAAAATATTTGGTTAGTCCTTCCATCTCCTCGGAATTTGTAGATGAGCCCATATCAGTCATCGTCTAAGTTCTATCTATAGCAGTTCTTGAAAAAATTGCGTCCAAGGAAACCTTTGGTGACAACAATTGCATGCCAAATTTTTGTTATTAATAATTTCCGCTGCTTATAATTTTAAGAATGTTATGTTATTTTCATATTATTATTTTTTTATTTAAACATTTTATTACAAATATTGTTTATTGTCGATTTTCAAATTAAATAGCTCTGGTATATGAAAAGCATTATCAAGGCGGAATTAACCACAAAAGGTTTTATTTGTGTGTGTGTGTGTATGTGCGTATGTGTGTGTTGTTGAGACCCAGACCGCCCGACCTACCAGAAAGGTGTAAGGTAACTGTTTGGATGGCCGGGAAGTGCCACCCAATTTAGACCGGAACCCACCATAACAGCATTTTTTTTTCACAGTGACATAAGATTTACGTCACACTGTGACTTTGGAACGTCACAGGACGTCGCAGTACGTCTCGGCAATGTCATATTGAGGTCACAGGGAAGTCATTTTGGTCATTTTCATGGTCGTTTGTGACGTCACATTATAATTGCCATTGTAATGTCGTCACATTGTTACGTGTTAATTAAATTGTGGAAACGTCGCAGAATATAGTCACAATGAAGTTACAAAATTACTAATACGTTACGTCACATAGAAGTCACAAATATGATGTCACATTGTGACCCAGGTGTCACTTGACTACAACGTCATTGTGACACATGTGACGATCTTTGCTATGAGGGCAGTGGGGGAGGCATCCACAGGGACCGTACCCTCCTTCTCCTACCACCAACCTCTTCGAAGGACTTACGGACCCACATGTTTGACGTGATCGTACTCCGCGTGAACACGGCGGCAGTTTTGGCAGTCGCGGGAATCAAACCCGGGCCTACCGAGTGCAATTCCCGCGCGCTAACCACTGGGCTACCGCGCCCTGAGTATGTGTGTGTGAAGCAATAAGATATTTTTGCCTATAGAAAAACTGTTTTCTGATCTGATTATGACATGTATAGACTGTTAATGTTTTGTACATGTGTAATTTGAAACTGTGATAAAAATTAATAAGCGAAAAATAATTGTAGGTGCAACTGCTGCACCTGATATTTGATAGTTATGGGTATCATGTGTGTCGCAGACCCGTAGCCAAAGGCGAAATTGAAGAAAGACTAGAGGGATTCAATAGGGGCTCAACAGTCTTGAAGAAAAGTTTCAATAAAAACACAATTAATCATTAGCATTTATAAACCATAATAGTTCCTATTAGATATTTCAATCCATATAAATTACATACAAATAATTGCAAATTTATATTTGCAAGCGAAGTAATTGCAAGCGAATTTGCAAGCGAAGTTTGCAGGCGATAATAATTCAAATTGATTTGAATATAAGCATTAAATATTAGTAAAACTGTTAACGAATCGAAAAAAATTCTGAAACTTAATACAAGTTAATGCTTAATATTAACTGTTAACTACTTATCAGTCGATTTTGACTATTTTGACTACTAATGTATAACAGTGAACCTGCAATAATACAAAAGCATCCTAAATACTAGTCATAATTTTAAAAAAATTTAATTATTTTTTAATTAGGTATGCAAATAAATTGATCATCAGTATACCCACAATTTCAGCTAAATTAAAAAATTTTAAAACGAAGTTATTTATAAAAATAATCTTGAGCAGAAACTTTTTATGCAAAATTTAGATAACATTTTAGATGAAATTTCATATCACTACTAAAACTTTAATATTTTTATCAGTGGGGAGGGACTGATTATACCCCTGGGGGGGGGGGGGTAGCCCCCTCTTGCCTATGCTTGGCTACGGCCCTGGTGTGTCGAGGAGGACCCGAAATTACCTCTGTACTAGGGCCTCAAGGGGCATCCTGGGGAGTTCTTCTCGAATGTTATTTTTCGACAAAAATTATATATTATTCTACATTTATATGTTATGCATTTATACATATTCTATATACATATAAATCATGAATAATGTTTTGAAACCACGATTAGTTAAATCGTGGCCTCAAGAACTTCAAATGGCCTCCAATCCGTGTTTCTTTCAAACATACATCCGGGAGAGGCGAAGCCCCCGGAAATGCTTATTCCCCCCCCCCCCCCCTCCTACCGGAAACATTATATATTAACTTCGTTTATTTATGTGACAGTGTTATTATGTGACAGTTATTTATGTGATATATTATAAGGGCATATAGAAAACTTGCCCCCATCTAAAGTTTCATCGCACCCCCCCCCCCTGGCCAAAAGGTCCTGAAAGACTGCCTGCCTCCAATCAATACGCATGCAACAACGTATTGAATTTGATTTGGGGGTTATCCTGTTATATCAATACTAATCTCTTTAAAAATGTTATTCATCTGTATAATAAAATATATTGATATAATAAAATACATTTGTTTTTACTTTACAAAACAAAAATATAGTTGTTTTCCTTAATTTACTTGTAGATATACATAGGTGCGTATCTTAAAGCGTAGATAGGGAATCTGAATCCCCTCAAAGTAAATATATGTTCAAAATGCGCAACTGATCTATAGCGTATCTGGAAACCTGCGAGTGTTTTAAAATTGAAAAGGGTAGTATGTGCTGCCATCTATTGATACTTATAAACTCTATTAAAATATAGAATGCATGGTAAAATACGTAAAATCAAGTTTTCTGGTTGTATTAAGAGTAAATTTACAATATTGCAGACTAAGCATTCGCTTATAGGTCTGCAAACAGTGAAGCGAGTCCCAGATTTCTTTACTGTAAAGCAAAATAAATGCAAAATGAGAAAGCCCTACCCGTGGAAGGCCCTACCCGTGCTGAGAGACCAGTGTGATAAGAAAAAATCCTATGCACTATTATGAACTTCGAAAAAAAATGTACGAAACATTAAGGATCTTCCGTTGGTCCGTTCACCCCGTTAATTAATATGCTTCTGGCATTCAAGGATTGAAATTTGAAATAATCGTACCAAATTTTATTCGATTGTATCAATTTGTATACGAAAGATATCGCGATCACAGATAGGCGCGGTCGGATATTTGGCCTCCATCACCATACTTTCTCTTTATTTTACTATATATGATAGCAATGCCGCCCCCAAGGGTGGCGGCCCCACGCCTGAGACAGGCATCGGGCAGAACCCATTGAAGTTGGAAGAAATCCTATTTGGAAAAATGAGGAACACAATAATTGGTTTGTAACCCCTCCACACACACACACACAAAAAAAAAAAGTTGTCGACTCGTCTGTACGGTGTGTAGGGGAAAATAAAATCAGTCATTAACCGATTTCAAAGCATTCACGTAAGTTTTCTTCATCATGATAAGCTCAATAAAACACTTATTAGACTAAAATAATTAAAAGTGACGTTTGTGAGAATATAACTAATGAACTGTTTAAAACCATTTTAAAGGTTTTATTTCACCACTCTCTACATATATAGATGTTACCATTTCATTTATATAATAGTTTTCTTTAGATGAAACTAAACATGGCAAACTCAACTCCTGTAAACTACGTTTATTAAACATTACTTACTAAACATTTTAAGCAAATAGTCGAAATTTAATTTTCTTCGCATATTTTGCGTCATCTGCGTTTCTCAAACATTCTCCGACACTAATTAGTGTTTTTTTTCTTTTCTTTTTTTTTTTTCGTAATTATTATTATTATCAAAACAAAGGGGGGTTATTTTTATTTACTCCTAAAGAGCGATTTTAATAGGATAAACAATGATCTTAATTAGCAATTTAAAAGTAAAAGAAACATCAAGGAAGGAATCTGATTTCAAGTGCTTAAAAAATTGTAACATAAATAGCTTCTTAAGAAAATGGGCAGAAAAAAATTTCTAATGAGAACCTTAATTTCTTTTTGATTATGCCTTTGTCCCCATTAATACTATCATTTCTCTTTTTATCGATACGGTGTTTGATTTTTTTATGTTTAATACATTAGAAAATTTGCCCAACGTTGTCCAGGATTTTTTTCATATTGAAACTTATTGATATATACTGAAGATATTTTTGGTACCTGAATTTCACTTTCTCGTCTAATGTTATAGAAAATGTGTTGTTCTCCCAAAATTTTTCGAATTCGAAATTTTGACGGATAATCGCATTTTAAGACCCCATTTTGAACACTTTTGTCAAAGATGTCTGTCTCTATGTATGTTTATGTGTGTGCATAAATGAAAGGTGTGAATGTGATAACTTAAAAACGAATAAAATTTACTACCGCTATAAAATTTTATGCATAGATGCATTATGTTAAAAACTAGAACTAAAAAGAATTTTTAGTATTTCACGAAAATTAGAGCTAGAATTATTCGACTTTTAAATTTTCCATAGCATTATTTTACTTCCTACAGAAAATAACGATAAATCGCGAAAATGTTCTAGTAGTATATTGTTTACAGTGCGGGGGGGTGGGGGGGAATATTAGTTTTAACCGTGAAGGTAAAGAGAAAGAGTTAAAACTTCATGTTATGAAAACGTCAACATCGTTTAAGATTAAATATCAACTGGTAAGTCCCACTGCGTTGGATGTATTTCATATTGAATTAAACAATATTAAATTGACTCATATTGAATTAAACAATAATTAATTAAACTGTTAATTATGCAGGAAGGAATTATCAGGGCAATGCAAATTAGAACTCAAGCATTTAAGAATATCAATAAGTACAATTTGTGCGACGGACGAGCAGAACTTGAGCAATGTATATAAGCACAAATAACAACAATAATATCCCTACGTATTCAATGTTATTTTACATTTCAATTTAATTTTATCGTCATGTAGTTTGTAAAGAGCCTTGTTATACCAACGGGGAATCGAACCCTGGATTTTCGAATTGTCCAGCCGACGCTCTACCGTTGAGCTACTGGAACAAAATTGCAAGCTCTTGTCGTCGAAGTGGACTCTGCATTCTCCATCCTTTAATATCAGATTGATGGGAAACTTACAATCTGACTGACGACTTTCTACTATTTTTACCTCAGATTAGCCTCCTGTTACTACAATTTTTACCCAGGTTAGTATCCTGCTTGGTCGTTATCCTTTCAATTTGCAATCAGCTATCAATCTTCCAGAGTCCACTGAATCCGTACTGTTCGTACTACGGTCACTTTCAGACCTCCGACATAAAAAAAAAAGCTGTGTTAACTGTTCTTATTTTCTCGGTTCTTTCTTTTTCTTTTGACCCTTTTTATTAGTACTTTTTCAAATTTTCAGTTTCTAAATTTTATTCTAAATTTCTGTTTTTGTTTTCCATGTGACTATTTTTTTTTTCCTTCTCATATATTTTCTTTTTAAATTTTACTTTTAAAATTTTATTATTTTCTTTAATTTTAATATATTTTTCATTATGTTATTATACCTCACTCTAAATTTTATTTTTCAATAATCTTTTTATCTATATTTGTAATAACCCTTTTCCCATTTTGAAAAATGGACGTACTTCTCAAGTTCAAATATAATGTAAAACTGCCTGTTTAACCACAATATCTTTCATCAATTGTTATCTTTTTAGACCTGAATGAATGTTCGTTTGGCGGGATGGTAGACCTCGGATGCCTCCTGAGTGCAGGAGGCATCCTTTCCCGGCCGTGCAGCTAGCTACTCTAAACCCACTATGTGAGTCACACGGTCTGAGGTCTTCAGACCTCTGACATCTTCGCACTAACCCACAGGGTTGATTTGTTCAGGCCCCATTGTAAAGAGCCTTGCTGCCACAACCGAAAATCGTACCCTGGTTCTCCGAGATGGCCAGCCGATGTTCTACTGGGACGAAATTGCACGTTTTTATCGTCGAAGTGGACTTTGCAAGTTTCGAATTATGTAAAATACTTCACTCTGTTTTGCCATCTCCAATAAAAAAAAACCTTTTTACAGGCAGCCATTCCTATTACGTGAAATTAGGGCTGCCATACTTTTCAGTGCATATCCCAGTTGGCGAGTTTTCGAATATACTAGAATATTCTCGAAATATCGAATATTCTTGGAGATACGAGCACTCTGCGGAACTTTCTATGAAAAGTATATAAGGGATTCATCGTTGAGTTGGACGTAATTGACCTGATATATAGACTAAATTGAGTTGTGAAATATGTCAATGTTTTGATAATAGTATCAGCAATTCTGTGAATTAGCTGAGCCTTTAATCGATGTTTCCTTGTATTTGACAGTTGTTTGGGGATCTTGCAAGATAGTTATAGAGCTATTCGTTGTATAGTGTTCCTGTTTATGCTTATTAGTGATTTTATATAAAAAGTGATAGTTATCCGGAAACCCTAACGGCATTTGTTTTCACAGTGACGTAAGATTTACGTCACACTGTGACTTTGGGACGTCACAGGACGTCATACTGATATAGTAATGTCATATTGAGGTCACAGCGAAGTCATTTTGGTCATTTTCATGGTCGTTTGTGACGTCGCATATTAACTTGTTTGTGACGTCACATTGTAAGTGCCATATTTAATATCGTCACATTGTTACGTGTTAATTAAATTGTGGAAACGTCACAGAATATAGTCACAATGCAGTTATAAAGTTACTAATACGTAACGTCGCATTGAAGTCACAAATATGATGTCACATTGTGACCCAGGTGTCACGTGACTACAACGTCACTGGATCTTTGCTGTGAGGGAATTTGAACCCATTCTTGTATCCCGAAAGTACACTCACGATCATAAAGAATACGTCGTAACAATATATGCTATGATACTGTATTCCACAACTATGAAAAATACTAGTTGCTTTTATTCATAATAAAGGAACTTTAATTTAGAAATAAGCGAAGTACATACTCCAAGCATTACGCCTTCCTGTTGAATTAAATGAAATGAGAACATATGGGAATTTGCTAACCCTAACTACAACTAGATATAATTTTCAATACATTATGTTATTTTAAAATTTCACGTTTAAATGACGCTATGGATGTGAACGGTTTCAAAACATAATTTGTATACTACCCGACACAGAAAATGCAACACGATGAAAGAGCGAATAAAGTATGATGATGAAGGACACACAGACAGAGATGTCACATATAAATAAGTGATGTTAATTCCAGAAGGATAATGCAATACAGTAATGGCATAGACAGGATGATCAGTAGGCAGTAGGACCACCTCTTGCGATGATACAAGCAACAACTCTTCGAGGAACAGATGCAATGAGCATGAAGATAGTTTCCTGAGGGATGGATGACCATATATCTTCAACCATCCTCCACAGATAGCCTTCTGTTTGAGGCGGGGGCAAGGTAGTCAAACGAGGCCAATCACGTCCCATACATGCTCGATGAGTGTGAGATTTGGAGACAGCGGAGGCCAAGGAAGCACTTGTAAGGCTTGTCTGCGGATGGTTGCCGTGTGCGGTCGCGCGTTATCTTGCTGGTAAACAGCATTTTGTAACCGCTGAAGGTAAGGCAGTGCAACCGACCGCAACACCTCATCCACATATCGTCGTACCGTCATTGTGCCTCTGATACGAACCAGAGGTGACCGACTATTGAAGCCGATGGCACCCCAAACCATGTCGAACAGTATGGCGTTCAACAGTCGCAACAGGACTGGATCTGTTTCCACGTCGCCTCCAGACTCTCACACGGCAACTGTCATTCGACATACAGAACCGAGACTCGTCGCTGAACATTACCATGTTCCATTCAGTCGTCCATGATGCTCGGGCCTGACAACCATTGCAATCAGTGTCTTATCGCCTCATATCGGTGTCTTGTCGTCAATGGCAATCTTTGTAAAAGACGATTTGAATGCAAGCCGCTTTCGATCAATCGTCGAGAAACTGTTCTCAGTGATATTGGAACATCCAATGTACCCTGTAAATTCTGCAAAATGTCGACAGTCGTCATTTGTGGGGCCGCCACCGCAGTCCTTCGAATGCGTCGATCAACGCATGCTGACGTACGTCTGGATACACCTGTACCACTGTGATGATTCACATGCCCTTCTTCAATCCATCTTCTTCAAATCCTTTGCACAGTGGACGCATCTACGCGTGTTTCAGCGGCGATACGCAGGTACTATCACCCAGCCGTACGTAGGCCTAAAATGAATCCCCTCGCGCGATCGTTAAAATGCTGAAACGAACTTCGACGCCGTCGGCCAGGCATCTCTTCAACAACGCGTGTCTTCTGAAACGAAAAACCTTTCGGAAAACGGATTTCCGTAAGCGACAGACAGTAGGAACTGTTAGTTCATCTGTCGTTTACATCCCTTTTATCCCGCGCTCTAATCACGTGACCTACTTGCTACTACTACATATCATTTGCATACACCGGCCAACTACGTTTGTCTCGCAATTTGTGTAATTATACGATCATAGCTTTATGGTATTGCATTTTCCATGTCGGGCAGCCTATTATCTCAAATGTGCCTGTATCGACTTGACTAAATGCTGGCAATTTGAAGAAAGAAACTTTTAAAGAATTAAAAAAAGAAGTAAAGGAATGACTTGTGGACAGAAGACTACAAACAGGAGCATGTTTTTCTCATTCTGTTTCTAATTAGGAAGCAAGTGGAGCCAAATAATAGGAACATAATTGTATGAAAAAGTCCAGTGGAGATTCACAAGTAAAATATTTAATTCAATTTTAATAATCCGAATTTTTAATATGCAAAAAAAAAAAAAATCTTCTAGTTTTAAGTTCGCTCACTCAAAATTTATATTGTCTTAAATTATATCTTATTGCTTGCTCTCACAAGAATTACTCACCACTCGAGTAGATCCCCCCCCCCCACACACACACACACACACACACTAAATTTTTTTTATTGAGGGGAAGACACGAAATATTCACAAGGAAAAAGAATTCAAATATGAAGGGGGTCTCGAATTAATTGTTTGTAGGGGGGCCCACAATATGTACTGGCGGACTTACCGGTTTAGACTTCTCATGTAGATGGAACAGCCAATATCCCCAATGGCAACAATATATCCCTAAATGGCAAATGCATCAATAAAAAATCAAAGTTAGATAATATTTGGAGTGTTATTTTAATGTATCATTTAAAAAATGAATTTTACTTAATTATGAAATCGATATATTTTAATTAAAGGTAGAAACAATTTTTTTTTCTCTAGAAAAATGCGTTACACATATTTTTGGTTTGCAATTACAAAGAGAAAAAAATACCTATGTATTTATTATATGAAAGAGCTACCTGAAATTATTTGCTCTAGGATACCGAAAGTCTAATCACGCAACCGGAGCAGGGAGAAGAAATGTTATTGATATTTTGGTTAATGTATCTTTCAATGGAACATAAACAACTATTTATAACAGAGTTAAAATATATAGAAAATGTCCCAATTCTTTCATTAAATAATAGTAGAAAAATTCAATATTTTGAAAGATGCAAAAAGATGAATCTCTGTAAATTTTCATTATAGTCACGGACATTGGTTGGTGCTGCCATCTACAGGATATTTTGTCATTTATCTCTACAAAAGAGAATTCGATTTATGCAATACAAAATAATTCTTTCACATTGCAAAAATCCTTCTAACCATTGAGTAAACTATTTAAAAGTAACATTTTTTTTCTTCGTAAAAAACCGATGTATTTAAAAATCCCGTTGTCTCTAGACTATCAGGAGTAAGGTTTTTGTTTAATCTATATAGATATAAAGAAGAAAAGTATGTATGTATGTATGTATGTATGATCCAATATCACGAGAGAACGGCTGAATCGAATTTGATAAAATTTGGTGGGTAGTCTTGAATTAACTCAACTTAAAATTTAGTCCATGTTTCGAGTTTTTACAACTAATGGTTCTCGAGGTATTAGTGAAAAACGTCACTTTCGTTTGTCCCATTATCACGGGGGAACAACTGAACCGAATTTAATAAAATTTCATGGGTAGCTTTAAAATAGTCTTCCATAAATTTAGTCCAAGTTTCGAGTTTCTAAAACTAGGGGTTGTCGAGATATTGATGGAAAACCAAACTTTTTTCTAGGAGTTCTACTCCCTATCTCCATTATTCCCAACGAAAAAGGTTGGAAATCGTTTGTTTTAACGTGAAAGTTAATTAAATATCTGAGTTTTGTGGGAGTTTATTGAACGTATTAATCACTTTTGAAAATCACAGGTTTGAAATATGAACTTAAATGGAAACTCTATCATCATGATTTATTTTTCACAGGCTTACTCAACAACGAAAAGTATTAAGAAATCAAAATGGTTATTTAATTATCAGCAATTTATGAGGAAGATTATTTCTTATATCATCTATATATATATAAAGAAGAAAAGTATGTATGTATGTATGATCCAACATCACGGGAGAACGGCTGAACCGAATTTGATAAAATTTGGTGGGTAGTCTTGAAATAGCTCCACTTAAAGTTTAGTCTACGTTTCGAGTTTCAAGATATTAGTGAAAACGAAAATTTCGTTTGTCTCATCATCAGGGAAGAACGGTTAAACCTAATTTAATGAAACATGGTGAGTAGCTTTAAAATAGCCACACATAAAAGATATTAATGGAAAAAGAAACTTTTTCCTAGGAATTCTACTCCCTAACTCCATGATTCCCAACGAAAAAGATTGGAAATAGTTGATTTAAAACGTGAAAATCAAATAAATCTCTGAGTTTTGTGGGAGTTTATTGAACGTATTAGTCACTTTTAAAAATCGCAGGTTTGAAATATGAATTTAAATGGAAACTATCACCATGGTTTATTTCTCACAGGCTTACTCAACAACGAAAAGTATTAAGAAATCACAAGAAAGATTAATCATACATAAAGCATTGATTATGAGACACTTTCCAACTTTAAGTTTATTTAAATATCTCTAAAATGCCATACATTCAGCTGTAATATATCGAAATACTGCATAATTATATTTGAAAATTTAAAACTTCATCGAAAAAAACGAACTTGATTCAAATGACGTCATCGAAATATAAATCGCCGGGCTCTCTCTGTGTAAAAGCAATTCATTCATACATTTTTATTGCATTCACCACAGTACTACAATAATTTATTCTACTTAAAACTTAAAACCATGGAAGCCAAAGTAATTTAACTATATGCATAAAACTTCATCGAAGAAGTCTGCCATTAAATCGTCTGCTTCTCTGTGTAAAATCAATGAATATTTCATTCATATCACCTATATTGCAGACTCCAGAGCAAAATAATTTTGCGTTAAAAAAATTCAGCAATTCTTATACAACTCATCTTACAGCCTAATCAGTTTACATTCTCCATAAGTAAAAATTAGGTTTCGTTGTAGAAATAATCAAAGTTTGATGATCATTTAAACTCATATTATAATTGTGTTGTTTCAGAATACAGATGCACAGAAATTAAGAAAAATTAAAGCGGGTTTAGGATGGATACAACACTAAATTTAAATTAAAAATAACTTTAAAAATCACAAGTTTGACACAATAAGGATACTATTGATCATTTAAACTCAAATATATTTTAATTGTGCTATTTCAGAATACAGATGCACAGAAATTAAGCAAAAATAAAGCCGCTTTAGGACGGATACTACACTAAATATAAATTAAAAATAATTTTAAAAATCTCGATTTCGACACAAGATGGATGCCATATTTTATTTTGAAGTGGGTCACGTGATCTCTTCATAGAATAGTCATGTGATCTCTTCATATAAAGGGTTTAATTATTATTTTAATTGTTATTTAAAAAAACTACTGCATATATTTTGCTGAACATTTTTTTATATTTTTATTGGAAAATTTGAATATTTCCTAAAACTTTCGAAGCAATTTGTGAATTTTAAATCCACTTAAAAATGTTTAAAAAATTAGGTCCCATAGGGTTCAATGGATTTCATTTTTTCAACCCGGGTTCAATCCAAAACTATTGGGTGATATTTTTCATTCATATTCCCATAGGTCCCACAGACCGTCTGAACAACATACTAAAATTTCATTTTGATAAAGTCATTTTTACTGCAGTTATTGTGCTAACGGACAGACAGACAGACAGACAGAATGAACAAAGTCATAAACACCTCTCAACTATGTTGTTAAGTGTTAAAAATGGTTATTTAATTATCAGCATTTTAAGGAGAAGATTCTTTCTTATGCAGCTATGACTTATATAAGGTAATGATTTTTTTTTCTTACACAATGCAATGAATTTACATCTTTCACGGTGAAAAAATAATGTATAAGATCCACGGCCCTATATGTTCCGGTGTAATTTTTATCACAGCTTTGCATGGTAAATCCCGAGCAACGCCGGGTAATCGCTGCTTGTATTTTATAAGTAAATGAATCAATCTTCACCACTGCAAAATTTTCATTCATTCTTTTTTCATGGGTGTTTTTACCTGTTTATATTTTTAAATTCCTTACGGTATTTAAATATTAACCAGTTATCATTGCAGCCAAAAAATTTTCGGGACCCCTAATGCTACAAATACACCCCCCCCCCCCAGCCAGCCAGGAGAAATTGCTGCCCCCCCCCCCCCCCCATCTTGTAAGACAACCGATCTCCTCTAGTTGTGCTCCAAGCTAATCTAACGACTCGCTTGTACGTCGACGATATTCTGCAGCTGGTTGTTCTGCTGTCAAGCCTCCCAGATTTCATTCGCCAGCAAGACTACACTTGACTACATATTGTACGACTTTCTCAATAATGTCTTCGAGGATTTAGTACCCTCACATGGCCATCCAGGGCCCCAGACCTATCTCCAATAGAACAAGTCTGAGACAGGCTGGGATGGCAATTGCAGCCTTCTCAGAATACCACTGAATTAGCTGACTAGTTGCAACATTTGGGGCAGAATCTTCCGCATAAGCAACTATGCTGCACCGAATATCAACTTGTATAGTTACCAGGGGAGGCCATAGCTGCCAACTTCTTGTTGCAACCATTTCTTAATAAAACGTTTTATATCCCCAAATTATAATCATTTGCATCTCTTCTCAAACGAAACTTACATGCCGAGTTTCGCGGCTGCAGCTTGATTATACATATATATATATATGCATCCATAAGAAATCAAGGCGTGTGTGTCTGTATGTTTATTTGTGCGTGTAAACAGCACAAGACAGGCACACAGGCATCTCAGAAAAAAGTGGATTCTTAATCAAGGGTGCTCAAAACGCATAGATACATCAAAGTCTGAAGATCGGTCTTTCTGTGAACTTACACAGCACCACAGCACAGACAGACACACAAACATCATTGAAAAGAGGTTGATTCTTAATCAAGAGTTCTCAAAACGTGTAAATCCATCAAAATTTGGAGGTTGGTCCTTCTGTGTATCTACACAGCACAGACAGGTACACAGACATCATTGAAAAAAATGTTGATACTTAATAAAAGGTGCTCAAAATATATAGTTCTATCAAAGCCTGAAGATCAGTCTTTCTGTACGTATACACTCCACAGACAGGTACACAGACATCATTTATAGAAAGCTAATTCTTAAGGGTGCTTAAAACGCGTAGGTCCATCAAAGAAGTCTAAGGGTCGGTCTTTCTGTGCCTGTACACAACATAGTCGGGCATAATTGAAAAAAAGTTGATTCTTTATCAAGGGTGCTCAAAACGTAGAAGACCCAGACCGTCCGACTCGTCCAGGGGACTAAGAGCACCTATTTGGACGGCCGGAAGGTGCTCAAAACGTGTAGATCCATCAAAGTCTGAAAGTTGGTCTTTCTGTGCATGTACACGTCACAAGCAGGCACACGGATATTATTTTTAAAAGGTTGATTCTTAATCAAGGGTACTCAAAAGGTGTGGATCCATCAAAGTCTGAAGGTCGGTCTTTCTGTGTGTGTACACATCACAAGCAGGCACACAGGCATAATTTTTAAAGAGCTGATTCTTAATCAAGGGTGCTCAAAATGTGTATATAAATAAAAGTCTGAAGATCGGTCTTTGTGTGTGTGTACATCGTTGAAAACAGGCTGGTTCCCAATCAAGGGTACTCAAAACGTGTAGATCCATCAGAGTCTGAGGGTCGGTCTTTCTGTGTGTCTACACAGTACAGATAGGTACACAGACATCATTGAAAAAATGTTGATTCTTAATAAAAAGGTGCTCGAAATGTGTAGTTCTATCAAAGTCTAGGAGTCAAGTCTTTCTGTGCGTATACACAACACAGACAGGTACACGGACATCATTGATAGACAGCTGATTCTTAATCAAGAGTGCTCAAAATGTGTAGATCCATCAAAGTCTGAAGGTCGGAATTTTCACATCATCACAATACTTTCCTTTAGATATACTATGCATTGCAGAAAAAACAAAAGTAGTAAATTTGTGCAATGGGGCATGGCATAGTTGAGTAACTATGGCATGCCCTCTAACTATGTCATCCCATGAGCTGTATGACCAGATCCCGTTGTTTATGCTTTATGATGTGCCCACACTTGATCAATCCAGGCATTATGCTAGAAGCGTCTGTCCAACTATTCATTCCAAAATTGATCATATGTAGACTCAGTCACACCAAACATGGCGATTCATCACGCCCTTTTTTGCCAGGAAAAATGAAATTAATCTCTTGGTTTTTCCAGATTAATAACAAACCAAGAATGACCGGGCAGCGACATGCTTCAATCTTGCATTTAAGGGCGCATGCGCTTTAAGCTATTTTGAACACATTCTTTATACCATTTTGACAGTTGATTCATCGAGTTGCAACCTAACTTCAACTCGATGGTTGAGACTATCATCAGAGACTAAGCGCTGCGGCGATCCAGGATTGAATATCTTTGCCTAAACAAGAGTATAATCACTTTGTTACATGTCTAGAATAACACGCACAATATCAATCCCGAACTGATTGTGAATGACCATTTTTAGTTATGTTGTAAATCCGTCACTCTCTCTGAATGCATGTCATGGGTTCACCCAGAAAATGCAATTATACCTAAAAAGATACTTACTTCTTGCATACATTAAGTCAAAGGATATACATACAATGAAAGGATACAAAGGATATGTATACAATGAAATATCATTGGAACAAATGTTGTTTGATCAAATTTCACAAATTAATGAATTGAACGAAAATATTAAAAAACGAAATTGGAGTCTTCGGTCAAATTCAAAGTTTCAATTTAACAAATGCCTCAGAATAAAGACCAAAATACGTGGTACGTTTAAATTCGTCGAAGCGAAATATCCTTATGTTAAGAATTATCCGAGTAAGAAGTTTGATTACCAGAATATTTAGTTGCTGATTCTATATTTTGTATCATCTGATTAATAATGACACCATAAGTAACAAGTCCTCCAGCAACAGTAAGAATTAAGCTTTTGTTTATGTTGAACATTTGCCATCCTGTCATGTTCACCTGTGTCGTGTTTGAATTATTTACGAACATGAGCATCTGCATGAGTTCTTCAGGAGTCAGTTTCTCAAAGTCATTAGAAAATTTGACGGCAAACTTTCTAACATTTTGACTTAATTCTGATGCAGACTTTGTCACTTTTGCTGCAAAAAACGATAGACTAGCTACGACAACAAAAGACAGCACTGTTAGACAGGTTTTGAAGATAGCGTGCAAACTCTCGTTTGTAGAAGAATCCCTCAAAAGCGCCGATAAACTTTCAATTTCAAATAGATTAGCAATGGATAAAGCTATGAGGGCGAAAGAACAGACAGAAATGTTATCATCAATGTCCATTGCGAGCGACTTTATGTTGTTGAAAAGTTCATTTTTTCTGTTTAAGAGTTCATATACATTACCTTCAGCTTCACTGTCTAGATTGGAATGAAATATTGAAACAATTCTCTTCTTTGTAGATAAAGGAAACCTATCAACTCGCGATGGAATAGATATAGTATCTGAAGGTGCCATTGCTGACGTAGAAGTATAGATGCTTTCAACCTTAAGTAGTCCCCGGCTGAATATTTTGAACAAATTTTGTAAAAAGGTATAAAAAGTGCAACAAACTACAACGGCGAGTAAGTAAGTTGTGCAGAGAACAACTTCACAAATCATTAAGCAGTAAGCAATGATGTTTAAAATTAAAACATTGTTTACTGATACTGTGTTAAAATCATAAGCGATCGCATTCATATATATTTTGCCTTGATCAGAATCATAAATTTTGTCCGAAGTCAAAAGCACGAGTATGATACTAAAAGAGATGGCTGCTACATAAGCTGAAATAATACGTTTCCTGTATGTTGAATGACACTTAATATTTGTTGATATCTTATCGTAGATAACTACGGTGTCTTTAGCTAACGAAGATATTTTAGCTCCCGAAAATAAAAACCACAATCGTAAGAAGATCAAGAACGCTGTTGAAACAATTGCACAAAAAGTGTATACTTGTGATGACGCCTTGTAAATCTTTACTCTAAAGTCAACTGAAGCGGCGTATATGAGGACTACATCAACTATGACTTCAATAAACTTCATAATTTTTCTCTTGCTTGGATTGTTTTGAAATATTCCAAAATTTATGTTGGAAACAGATAACATTTTGAAAAGTAAATCAAAATCCGATTTCGGATTCCATTTTTCAATGGGTCTTTCAGCAGTTTTCTTTCCATTTCGGCAACAGAATATTTTCTTCATTTTTCCAAACTTGCTCAACATACAAAGCGTGTTTAACGAACTTGCTCAACATTCAAAGCGTGTTTAACGAACTGCTCTACCTGACTCAAGCAATCACTTTTTGAATGTTATCTCATAACCTTTTTTATTTAATTTAAGGAGAATATTCTTTCTGCTTGAATCTATAGTTATCAGCCATTTATAAGATATTCAACGCATGTCAAAAATAATGTCTGTTTTCAATCTACTTAATCTTAGTTTTCGTTGTTATTAATGTTTTGAAAAGGTTAAAGCAGAAGGAAAAATCATTTTGACGCTTTTGTAGAATTAAAATCGATATGCAATGTCTGAAAAAGTTTCACGTGATTGATTGACAAAGAAAAATTAAGGAATACACCGCACCATTAGTGATATTGGGTAATGCATTAAATTGCAAATATCAAAATTTAAGAGAGGGGATGTGTAAGAAGTGCACTTTCGTTATGCAGAATCAGCCACAATAAGAGTTCTCCCATAAAAATCAAAGTGAAGTTAAAGTATCTGAAAACATAAAAGAAAGATTTTAAAATAAATATAACCGACGCATGTATACGCTAATGTATATATTTTTTTTAAATAATTATTGGCATACCTTAGCCACCATTTATCCAAGATATAAAGAAATTAAATACATAAAAACATAAAGATATTCAGGGGTCAATTAATCCATGCGACTGCTTGGGGCCTCATGTCCGCAGAAGGCCTCAAAATTGGAAAAGATAACTTTTGTTTTATCCTAAGAGTTTCTTAACTTTTGTTTGGAGCTAATGATTTCAAAGTTTCATCTCACCACTAATTAGCCCCTCCTATATTTTCCTTTAATATTTTGTGTTATTCTGGAATTTACCTTCAGTCATTCAGATTTCAGTAGTTGCAATCTGAATAGGGTTTAAAGCTGGTAAGGTAGAATCAACAGCATAATTTATTAGTTTTAGTCTATTTGCTTTTGTGTATTTGGTGACTGTAGGGGCCCCATTCAGCGTACTAGGTCTCGGCCTAAAAACTTTTGGCTAATCTGTATTCCTTCTTCACCCTGCCTATAACTATAGGCCTTCTAGTAACAGAAGGTCAAGTAGCAAAATTATAGCTATTACCATCATCGAACTGTAGCTTAATTAGGATTTTATTGACCAGAAGCAACATGCGCGGTATTTTCCCCTTTCGATATAAGGTCCCCTACGCTATATTTGAAATTTGGTGTGAGGGGGCCCCTATATGATATCTGCCATTCGATGCGAGGCTCTCGTATTGCGATAGAACACTGGAAATTTTTTCAAAGGGTCCTAAGCTTTAGTGCTCCAAAGTATCTGTTTTATTCGCAATATGTCACTTTATATGCATATTTATGCTACCATTGAAAAAGACCCTGGAAAGGAAAACGTTTGACTATGGGCCATCAAAAATAATAAAATGCCTTAAATAAATAGATCTAATTTATTGTAGGATTTCCAGATCATATCCACAGGACACCTAAGTAATATGATGACTGGACATCGGAGGGCGAGCTTCATAATGCCCAAAGCTTATCAGAATTGTATATGTTATGCAAATCTGCTGGGAACAGGCCTACCAAAATAGACTTCCCAAGACTAAGATTTCTTTAAGTCATCATTTAATGTATGCTAGTTATACTTGTAGGTCATGTATGACTGATATATAATGCCCAAGGCCGCCGATAGAGGAAACAAAAAGATGCATTGCATAGGGGCCCGGAAGACTTGTGGCCACGGATCGTAGAAGCAATTCGTGAAAAAAAGGCCAATAACTTGTAACACACGGAGTAATAGTGACCCACGCATTTGCTGCATAGGGACCCAAAATTTCTGTCGGCGATACTGTTAATGCCTAGTGATTTAATTATTACTGTCTTATTTCTTTATGACATTAATAACTAAATTAAGTCAGTTTATGCTTGCAGGAATCTCATAAGGTGTTGTAGTTGTAGAAAGCCATCAATGTGTGCATTTATAATTCTCTGACAAATTTATTAAAAATCTAAGTAACTGGATATGAACATTGCAGGCTAGTACACGAGCTGAATAAGGCAAGTTTACAGAATGATGAAAACGTGTCTGACACTGAAAATTCTGCTGTCTCAACGACTGTGCCGTGACAAGGGGGGGCCTCAAAATGACATTTTCATACAACAAATATTTATGTACTAGATTTTATTGAGAACTGAAATTAAGCTTTTGAATTATATTAAGTAATAACTTTTCAATGGTTAAAACAAATCCGATAGTCCTTGAAAAAAAAAACTGCCATGGCGGGTTCCCTTTTAGTTCGAGATTCAAGCACTACATCATTTAGCTACATTTACATAAATATTACATAAATACTACACTTTACATAAATATATTTTTCTTTTATAAATTTGCACTCCATTTTTACTTTCCTTATATACATAATGTATAAGGAAAGTATTGTGACGGGGTCGAAAATTCGAATTCGAGTTTTCGATGGGAGAGCACATTTCAAGCATCCCTGATCACGAATCAAACATTTTTGAGGTGATGTCTGTGTGTGTGTGAAATTATGTGTGTGTGTGTGTGTGTGTGTGTGTGTGTGTGTGTGTGTCAGTGAGTCTGTGGAGACAGTCAGTGAGTCTGTGTGTGTGTGTCAGTGAGGCTGTGGACATTTCTTATATAATTTTTCCTTAGAAAACGATTGACATAAACTTTAGAACGCTAGCATGAACCGTTCTCAAGATATTGCACATTTTTCAAACAAATTTATCAAAAACTCCCATAAATTGAAAAAAATATATTAACTGTTGAGAAACATGTTCACTTTTCATATGTAATATCATGCGATAAATTGGGTGACATCATTCTCGTGGATCTAGCTCGTTCCATTCATGAGAAAAGATACTTTGAGTAATACTTTTGTATTTGAACGCCAATAGTTATTTATCTGCTATAAGAATAACTTATTTCTCCATCCATAGCGCTTGGCGAGATTTTTGTGACGAATTTGGCGGTATGTCGCCAACTTAGCGACTTTTTTAAATGTTGCCAAATTAAAGAAAATCTTGTCAAATGGATAAAAATGACGCTAAATAAATGAAAATGATGACTAATCGTCGAAAATTCAATGTCTCGGAAAAACATATTTTTTTACTGTAAAAATAGTAAATTCATTTTATTATATAAGGAAAGTCATGTGTTGCCCTCATCAGATTATTTTTCTTTTTATTAAATCATATTTCAGATTACTAGGTTTTGAATTTCCATATTATTTAAAAAGGCATTTTTTTTCATGACGGAGGGAAAATGTGTGATTTCGCTCGGAAATAATTTCTTCAGACCACCGTTTCCACTGACGACAGTGGCAACACTGAAAACGACACTGAAAACGATAAAGCGCGCGAAAAATAATAAAGCATAATCTTGTAATTTGGCTAGACACGCTTGAAACCATATACAATGATTTGATTGGATAAAAATTAAAATAGATGACTCGAAGTTAAATGGAATTCTTACTAAAGAATCTGCATATAATAACGAATTTGTTGTCTTAGTGATGAGTTTTAGAAACGCCATTCTATATTTTTAACAAATTAAAGGATTTTGGCACTCTATTCAGTGACTGAGACTCTAAGCAGCTGCTTACTTAGTCCACTAAAACTGAAAGGAAAACAGGAAAGTATTTAATTTACTTATTCAATGATATAACGTATATCTATATGTATAATGAAGAAAAGTATGTATGTATAATCCAACATCACGGGAGAAAGGCTGAACCGAATTTGATGAAATTTGGTTGGTAGTGCCCCACTTAAAGTTTAGTCCATGTTTCGAGTTTCTAATACCAGGGGTTGTCGCGATATTAATGAAAAACGAAACTTTCGTTTGTCTCTTCATCACGGGAGAATAGCCGCACCGAATTTAATGAAATTTTGTGAGTAGCTTTGAAATAGCACCCCCATAAATTTAGTCTAAGTTTCGAGTCTCTAACACCGGGAGTTTCCGAGATATTTATGGAAAACGAATTTTTTTTTTCTAGGAGTTCTACTCTCTAACTCCGTGATTCCCAACGAAGAAGGTTGGAAATCGTTGGTTTAAAAAGTGAAAGTCAATTAAATCTCTGAGTTTTGTGGAAGTTTATTGAACGTATTAGTCACTTTTGAAAATCGCAGGTTTGAAATATGAATTTAAATGGAAACTCTATCACCATGGTTTATTTTTCACAGGCTTACTCAACAAATTTTATTAATTTGAATAATAAATAAATTAATATAAAAATATCATCTATCTATCTATATATATAAAGAAGAAAAGTATGTATGTATGTATGATCTAATGGATCTGATTGGCCAAAGAGTGGTCAATTAGATCCATTTTTTTCTTACATGTGTGTGTACTAATTCCCCCGTGGTGAAGGGGCGCCTACGCACCACGTCCACAAGACCCCAGGTCCCATGGCGAAGGGGAGAGAAATTGCAGCTTCACTTTTATATAGGCTCCCCGAGGAGCAGAAGTCTGACTTAGCCTTGACAAGACAACATCCATGCCCGCTGGCGGGATTCGGACCCGCAACCCGGCAATCCAGCGATCAGACAGAAACGCGTGCCCCTGACCGCTCGACCACCGGATCGGCTTTTCTGACATAATGCAATGAATTTACTTCTTTCACAGTGAAAAAACCATGTATAATATTAACGGCTCTATATGTTCCGGTGTAATTTTTATCAGAGTTTTGCATCGTAAATCCCGAGCAACGTCGGGTAATCGCTGCTAGTGTAAATATAAAATAACATGTTCCAGGCTCCTTCTCTTGAAGTAGATAGATTTACAAATTCTGAGCATCCCAGAATACGAATAAACTATTCTTCCTTCATTTATGTCTATGTGTCTACCTGTTTGGCAGGATATCTTTTGAACAAATTAATCCATTTAAATGAAATTTTGTACAATTATTTCAACGTGTAAAAGTTCTGTATTCAGGAAGATTGTACCAGAGAAAAATCCTCAACTTTTCAAACATGCTGTTCTCAAATCGTAAAATGTTATAAGAAATTAACTATCTTAAAAATGCTACAAAAATAGTTATTTTATTTAAAAGGGAATGTCGAATGACGTTCTTATAGGATGCTAACTTGCGTTGTTCTCGTGATATTATTATTTCTCGTGATGTATTATATACTAATTTTCATTTTCTCTTATTTAGTATTGAGAAAATATTGTTTTCATGAAAATATTCGATTTCGAGACTTTGATGCCGATATATGTTTTAGGACCTTCTACGTTTTGACTATTTTAGCGTGATGTCTGTCTGTCTGTCTGTCTAGTCGATTTCTTGTATACACGATAGCTGCCACAAATATTAATGCATTTTCACGAAACTTTATATTCGACAATGTTATCAAAAAATCTAGAACTAGATAGAATTATTTAAATTCGACCAAAAACTTCTAAATTTATTCAAAATCTTATATTTTCTTAACATGGCAGCACAGGATAAAATTTAACATAATCATGCATAAAATAGTTTATTTATGGCTCAAATTCAGCCGCTCAATAATCACAATACTTTTTAGCCGCGGTACAATTTTTGTAGTCGTGGCGTTGTTAGCCCCTCAGGGAGGTAAGTTACCTCCGCCCCCCCCTAAGGGGTTAATTGCCAAGCTTGGTATCAATCGAAATATATTTTTTCAAGTCCTTTAAAATGAAGGGTAGCATACTATAATTGTAATCATCTGGAACAACGATAGAGATTTTTCAAATTTTTTCTTGTAAAATTTGAAAAAAAAAAAAAGAAGAAGAAATCACAAGCTGCTTAAAAAAGTATTCTGGTAGAAAGTCGATTTGAGCCACGCCCCAATTAATTTTATATTTTTCATTCTGTGAAATACACTATAGATAAAGTTTTGTTTTCACGAACATTTTCGAATTCGAGATTTGATGCCAATATATATTTTAAGACCTTTTGAACACATTTTGACTATTTTTGGAGTGATGTCCGTCTGTCTGTATGTATGTCTGTGGTAGATTTCTTGGGTACATGATAGAAGCCAGAGATATGAATGGATTTTCACGAAACTTTATATCCGACTGTGTTATCGAAGAATCTAAAATTAAATAGAACTTTTTTTTAAATTCGAATGAAAATATCGAAATTTTACATTTGTGTTGACCTGACAGCATAGGACAAAATTTCACATAATCATGCATCCAACGGTCCTACCGTGCTGAAAACATCGATTCTCGTTAGATCACCGAAGTCAAGCAGCATCGGACGTGGTTAGTACTTGGGTGGGTGACCTGGGAACAGCGCGTGCTGTTGGCACATTTCAGACGCGGTAGCCCGGTGGTTTGCACGCTGAATTTGCACGCTGCCACAACTGCCGCCGTGTTCATGCGGAGTACGATCACGTTAAACATGTGGATCCGTAAGTCCTTTCGAGAGGTTGGTGGTAAGGGAAGGAGGGTACGGACGTGCGGTCCCTGTGGATGCCTCACCCACTGGGTTCCGGTCTAAATTGGGTGGCACTTCCCAGCCGTCCAAGCGGTTCCCTTACACCTTTCTGGTAGGTCGGACGGTCTAAGTCTCAACAACAACGTAATCATGCATAAAAGAAGTTAGTTGTAGCTCAATGATCACGAGACTTAATAGTTTCAATCATTATTGTGAAATATATCCACGTACATATTTTGTGTTCGTGACGTCATTAGCCTCCTCGACATGGGCGTCCATAAGGTAGGGCAAGGGGAGAGGACCCTTTCCCCACCTGGGCGTTATAGTCGTCGCAAAGGCTGGCATCATGCTAGTCGATGTTGTACGCATTGTCCTTGAGATTTCCCCCTCCTAAAGAAAGTTTTATGGGTGCCCATACCCCTGGAGGTCAAGTTACATTAATCGAAAGATATTTTCAAGCTCTTTAAAGTGGAAAGTTACACGCTGTAATTGAAATCATTTGAATAAAGATATTGAATTTTCAAAACTTTTCTTGCAAAATTGGCAAAAAAAAATCACTAATTAAAAAGGAAGAGCATAAGGAAAGGAAAGAGAAGAAGTCACGTGCCCCACCTGGATGTTATAATCACAAAGGCAGGCATCATACTAATCGATGTTGTACGCCTTACCCTTGAGTTTGCCCCTCCTAGAAAAAGTTCTATTGATGCCCCATGCCCCTCGGGGTCAAGTTACCCCCGGGGATACGTTTTCAAGTTTGGTATTAATAGAAAGATGTTTTCAAGACCTTTGAAGTGAAGTGTTACCCGCTATAATTGTATTCATTTGACCAATGATACCGATTTTTCAAATTTTTCCTTGTAAAATTGATAAAGAAAAATCACAAGCTACTTAAAAATGGATTCTGGCATGAGAAAGTCGAGTGGAGCCGCACTACAGTTAATTTTATTCCAATTGGAAAAACAAATTTAATATTCTCACTATTATCCAATGTTAACGATTTGCAATTACTTTTTACAAGAAATGAATAAACACCATTGTTGTCAATTACATATTTAGAGCTTTTCTCGAGATATTAGAAAATTTATTTTTCCACACATCATAATATTTATAGAAGTAATAAAATGATTTACAAAATTTTGTAAGCTTATTGTAACATCATATTATATAGTATGTAACTTGTTATGTGATTAATGAATGTAACAGAACTGTAATGCGATTTAAGCGTCAATTAAACTGCTGGATGTACAAAAAAATGTGATTATGTTACACATGAAAGATGGATATGAAAAATAGTCGATCTTCGTTCTACAAATGCTTTATACTTATTTCATTTCATATGTACGAAGTATAAAGATCTCGGCGTAAGCAAGTCATAAAATTTTGAAGGAGACCAATATTTAATTTTTACCCCTTGAACAAAATAAATAATAAAACAAATATAACCGTACTTCGGATTACACAAAATTCGTATTAATGAGATTCGGATTATCGAATCGTTACCGTTTTTGATAAAATGGTGATTGAAATGAGGAATTATGATGGGGAATTCTTGGCATCGCTCCTGGGTGGGGCCTCTCCAAATATCTCGCTTGGAGCCTCAAAAAATGTCGGGAACCCTCTGAAGATATTATACTATGTAAAGATATTGGAGACATTGGACGTCTATGTTTTTCCGAAACTTTACGGAAGGAGTGTGCAAAAGAGTATAAAAATGCATAACGGTATCGTCGAAAATCAAGGGTGCACACCCCTTGCCAACAACCCTGAAACAAACATTTCATTGATACATTTGAACATAAATAGTTTTTACTTTCCCTGCAATACATGGTAATGTATAGGGAAAGTATTGGAATCATGTCGAAAATCGCAACTCAAGTTTTCGACGGATCTACACGTTTCGAGACCTCTAGAATACGAAAAAACTATTTTTAGCGTGACGTCTGTGTGTGTGTGTCTGTGTGTCTGTCTGTGCAGATTTTGTATCCACTCTAGCTAAAAAACTAATTGACCGAATTTCATAAAATTTGGTAGGTAAGTCATTTGTGGGCGAATCTGGAGCTGATTAGTTTTGGGTACGATTCGGGATAAAAGAACCAGCCTTTTTTTGTGAAATGGCCCGCGAAAGCTTGTATCCACTCTAGCTGAAAATCTAATCACCCTGGTGCTGATTAGATTTTGGTATGATTCGGAAAAAATAACCTGCCTTTTTTTGCAAAATGGCCCGCAAAAATCGACAAAATCTAAAATAAAAAACTATGTACGCTGAAATATATCCATTAAATTCTTGTTTTATACGTAATTTTTAACGAAGAAAAGAATAAGACCAACCCCATTACACTAAGACTAGTCGTTCTCGAGATATTTTAGTTTTTCGTATTTTCTCTACGCCACCTTTGAAAATAAGTCCGGTTACCGAATGAGAATGAAAATTGAATTAAAAGTGAAATAAATTTAATTAAAATAAAGAGAATGTGGATATATGTCTATAGGGAAAGTCATGTGCTGCCCACATCAGATTTTTATTTTAGATTTTGACGACATTTGCGGGCCATTTCATAAAGAAAAGCAGTTTATTATTTGCCCTGCAATACATGGTGATGTATAAGGAAAGTATTGGAATCATGTCGGAAATCGCAACTCGAGTTTTCGATGGATTTACACGTTTCAAGACCTCTAGAATACGAAGAAACTATTTTTATCGTGCCATCTGTGTGTGTGTGCCTGTCTGTGTGTCTGTCTGTCTGTGCAGATTTTGTATCCACTCTAACTAAAAAACTAATGGATCGAATTTCATAAAATTTGGTAGGTAAGTCACTTGTAGGCGAATCTGGTGCTGATTAGTTTTGGGTATGACTCGAGATAAAAGAACCCGCCTTTATTTGTGAAATGGACCTCAAAAGCTTTTATCCACTCTAGCTGAAAAACTAATTATCTACCGAATTTTGTGAAATTCGGTAGATAAGTCGCTTGTGGATCACCTTGGTGCTGATTTGATTTTGGTATGATTCGGAAAAAAATAACCTGCATTTTTTTTGCAAAATGGTCAGCAAAAATCGCCAAAATTTAAAATAAAAAACTACGTATGCTCAAATATATCCATTAAATGCTTGTTTTATACGTAATTTTTAACGAAGGAAAAGATAAGATCAACCCCATTATACTAGCCGTTCTCGAGATATTTTAGTTTTTTCGTATTTTCTCTACGCCACCTTTGAAAATAAGTCCAGTTATCAAATGAAAACGGGAATTGAATTAAAAGTGAATTAAATTTAATTAAAATAAAGAGAGCGTGGATATAAGTCCGCAGGGAAAATCATGTGCTGCCCACATCAGATTTTTTTTTCTTTTCAAATCGTACCAATATCTAATCAAAACCAGAATAACTCACAGGTAATTTTTCTACCAAAATCTAGGAAATTTGGTTAATTTGTTTTTTAACTAGACTGGATATATATACATTGCATAGATAGACACGCACACAGATATCACATTAAAAATACATTTTTGGTGTTCTAGAATGCTCGAAACGAGTAGATCTGTGGAAAAATAAAGTTCATATTTTCAACATGATACCAATACTTTCCCTATACATTACCATGTATTGTAGGGAAAGTAAAATGATGTCCACGGCAATGATGTCCACGAAAGTAAAATGATATCTAAAGTCCACGGCATAATTTCTAACGCCGAATTGTACATTTGGCGCTTTTCCGGGTGACAATATGTAAAACTATTTTAAAATACTCAATTAACATATATTTCGCGTGACTTGACAATTATCAGTATTTATAGCATCCGCAACAAGCAATATACTCCACATTTTGAAATAATTTGATTAATTAGTCAATTTAGCAGCATTTTCGTTCATTTAGTGTCATTTTTGCAATTTTAACGATATTTTCGTCAATTTGGTAGCATTCTAAAGAATCTGATGTCAGCAGCACATGACTTTCTCTGCAGTCCTATTTATATCTACGTTATCTTTATTTTTTAATTAAATTTAATTCACTTTTAATTCAATTTTCGTTCTCATTTAGTAACTGGACTTATTTTCAAAGGTGGCGTGGAGAAAATACGAAAAAACTAAAATATCTCGAGAACGGCTAGTCCTAGTGTAATGGGGTTGGTCTTATTCTTTTCTTCGTTAAAAATTACGTATAAAACAAGCATTTAAGGGATATATTTGAGCATACGTAGTTTTTTATTTTAGATTTTGACGATTTTTGGGGGGCAAATTTGCAAAAAAAGGCAGGTTATTTTTTTTTTCGAATCGTACCAAAATCTAATCAGCACCAGGATAAGCCACAAGCGACTTCTACTGAATTTTGCGAAATTAGGTCCATTAGTATTTCAGCTAGAGTGGATGCAGGTTTTTGCTAGCCATTTCACAAAAATAGGCGGGTTCTTTTATCCCGAATCGTACCCAAAACTAATCAGCACCAGATTCGTACACAAGTGACTTACCTACCAAATTTTATGAAATTTGGTCCATTAGTTTTTTAGTTAGAGTGGATACAAAATCTGCACAGACAGACAGACACACAGACACACACAGACGTCACGGTAAAAATAGTTTTTTCGTATTTTAGAGGTCTCGAAACGCTTAGATCTGTCGAAAACTCGAGTTGCGATTTTCGATATGATTCCAATTCTTTCCCTATACATTACCATGTATTGCAGGGAAAGTAAAAAATCTGATGTGGGCAGCACATGACTTTCCCTGCAGACTCAAATTCATTTTTTCTTTTTTTCTTTAATAATTCATTAAATTGGGTTTAATTACACCAAATAAAACTAAATTTGCATTTTAATTTCAATTTCTGTTTTTATTTGGTAATTGTACATTTTTCCAAAAGCGGCATAATTAAATGCGAAAAATCTTAAATATCTCGAGAACGATTAGTCCTAGAGTAATAGAGTTGTTCTTATTCTTTTCATCATCAAACATTATGTATAAAACAAGCATTTATTTGATATATTTGAACATACGTAGCAAATTTTTAGAGTTTGGCGATTTTTGAAGGCCATTTCGTAAAAAAAGGCAGGATGTTCTTTTCCGAATAATACCAAAATGTAATCAGCACTTGAATATCCTACAAGTAACTTATCTACCAAGTTTTGTAAAATTTAGTCAATGAGTATTTTAGCTAGAGTGGATACATGAAATTTTTGCGAGCCATTTCGTGAAAAAAGGCAGGTTGTTCTTTTCCGATTAATACAAAAATCTAATCAGCACTAGAATATCCTACAAGTAACTTATCTACCAAATTTTGTAAAATTTGGTCAATTAGTATTTTATCTACAGTGAATACATGAAATTTTTACGGACCATTTTGCAAAAAAAGGCGGGTTCTGTTTTTACGAATCGTACCAAAAACTAATCAGCACCAGGGTCATACCCAAGTGACTTACCTACCAAATTTTATGAAATTCGGTCCATAAGTTGAGTTAGAGTGGATACATACATTAGACAGACAGACAGACAGGCAGACACACAGACAGACAGACAGGCACTCACACAGACGTCACGTTAAAAATAGCTTTTTCGTATTCTAGAGGTCTCGAAACGTGTAAATTCATCGAAAACTCGAGTTGCAATTTTCGGCATGATTCCAATACTTTCCCTATACATTACCATGTATTGCAGGGAAAGTAAAAATCTGATGTGGGCAGCACATGACTTTCCCTGCAGACTTATATTCACGTTCTCTTTATTTTAATTAAATTTATTTCACTTTTAATTCAATTTTCGTTCTCATTCGGTAACCGGACTTATTTTCAAAGGTGGCGTAGAAAAAATACGAAAAACTAAAATATCTCGAGAACGCCTAGTCCTTGTGTAATGGGGTTGGTCTTATTCTTTTCGTCGTTAAAAAATACGTATTAAACGAGCATTCATTGGATATATTTGAGTATACCTAGTTCTTTAATTTAGATTTTGACGATTTTTGCGGGCCATTCTGCAAAAAAAGGCAGGTTATTTTCTTCCGAATCATACCAAAATCTAATCAGCACCAGAGCAACCCAGAAATGACTCATCTACCGAATTTTGTGAAATTCGGTCCATTAGTTTTTCAGTTAGAGTGGATACAAGCTTTTGCGGGCCATTTCGCAAAAATAAGCGGGTTCTTTTATCCCGAATCTTACTCAAAACTAATCAGCACCAGACTCGCCTACAACTGACTTACCTACCAAATTTTGTGAAATTCGGTCCATTAGTTTTTTAGTTACAGTGGATACAAAACCTGCACAGACAGACAGACAGACAGACACACAGACAGACACACAGACAGACAGACAGACACACAGACACACACACAGACGTCACGCTAAAAATGGTTTTTTCGTATTCTAGAGGTCCCCAAACGTGTAGATCCGTCGAAAACTTGAGTTGTGATTTTCGGCATGATTCCAATACTTTCCCTATACATTACCATGTATTGCAGGGAAAGTAATAAAAAGTCGACAGGTTGGTAACATTTCACTAAATAAGTAGCCAGATTTTCAATATATTGCCGAGCGTTACAGATCAGATAGACGTAGAGAAGGGCTTTTTTATATAGTATATAAATAAATGACTATTAGTAAATTATTAGGAGTCAAAATTCTAAATTGTTCCATAAAGTATCGTCTCTGGTGAATGGAACCAGATCCACGAAAATTGTGTTTTCTCACATAATATTGCATATGAAAAGTGAACATATTTCATGATAATTAATTCTTTTAAGTTTATTTAATTTGTTTGATAAATTTATTTGAAAAACGTTCAGTATCTCGAAAACGGTTCATATGCTAAAGTCCTTGTTATTTGTTCTTTAATGAAACATTACATAAGAAATGATTATGTATGTAACATTATTGAAGATTTTTTTCAATGATTATTTCTTTCAAAATTGCAATCGAAAATTTTGAGGGGTTTCGAAAATTCGTTCAAGTTCAAAATCAGTTGGGTTCCAGTATTCAGTAATTGTAATATTTGTCGCAAATTTCGTTTGGAACGCTCCATTTGCTAGTGAGTTATCGTATCCCCATACACACAGACATTCCACTAAAAATGTTCGATTCGAGTTCAGAAGTGCTTGAAACGAATTCTTCCGTCGAAAATTCGAATTTAAATTTTCGACCCAGTCATAATACTTTCCCTATGCATTATACTATGCATATAAGGAAAGCAATATAGAATCCCCTTCCAGTAGTTATTACTTTCCTTATATACATAATGTATAAGGAAAGTATTATGACGGGGACGAAAATTCGAATTCGAGTTTTCGGCGGGAGAGCACGTTTCAAGCATCCCTGATCACGAATCAAACATTTTTGAAGTGATGTCTGTATGTGTGTGTGTGTGTGTGTGGAGACGATAACTGACGAACGAATGGACCGATTCGAACCAAATTTGGTACAAAAATAACAATCCGTAAACACTGGAAGCCTACTGTTTTTATATGCAATCGAATGTTCAGAACCCCCCTGAATTTTCGAATGAAATTTTGAAAAAATCGTCAAAAAATCAAAACCAATATTAAAGTTACGCAAATAGACATTTCTTATGTAATTTTTCATTAGAAAACTATTGACATAAATTTTAGAACGCTAACATGAACCGTTCTCGAGATATTGCACATTTTTAAAAACAATTATCAAAAAGTCATATAAAATAGAAAAAAAAATATTTCCTATTGAGAAACATATTCACTTTTCATATATAATATCATGCGATAAATTGGGTGACATCATTCTCGTGGATCTAGCTCGTTCCATTCATGAAAAAAAATACTTTGAGTAATACTTTTGCATTTGAACGCCAATTTATCTGCTGTAAGAACAACTTATTTCTTCGTCCATAACGCTTGGCGAGATTTTGGCGACGAAATTGGCGGAATGTCGCCAACTTGGTGACTTTTTAAAATGTTGCCAAATTAACAAAAATCTCGCCAAATAGATAAAAATGACGCTAAATCAATGAAAATGACGACTAATTGTGGAAAATTCAATATCTAATAAGTTATATAATATATAAATATATAATAATAGTTATATAATATATGTCGAAAATTCAATATCTAATAAGTTATATATATATATATATATATATATATATAACTTATTTCTTCGTCCATAACGCTTGGCGAGATTTTGGCGACGAAATTGGCGGAATGTCGCCAACTTGGCGACTTTTTGAAATGTTGCCAAATTAACGAAAATCTCGCCAAATGGATAAAAATGACGCTAAATCAATGAAAATGACGACTAATTGTCGAAAATTCAATATCTTGGAAAGGATATTAGTATCTACTAGAAGAAAAACCTATTTATTTTACTCTAATAGTATTAAATTCATTTCATTATATAAGGAAAGTCATGTGTTGCCCACATCAGATTTTTTACAGATGCAACAACTGAGCATGATCAATTAGTCTTCTTTATAACCAACTCAGCCGACAAAATTGCAAAATTCTTGACAAGCTAATCTTGATCGTGTTGTGCTTAATTGCTTGATTTATCATCTGGAATAAACTTCATGAACTGAAAGAAATAAACGTTTACACATTTAAAAAAAACGCTTTGGTTACGTCCTTTGTGTAAATACTTCAATTAATCATTGCTGCATTTCTTGCCAAGAAGTCAGGCTCGGCCAGATCTCGCACCTTCTATAAGCGTAAAACTGTTCTTTAGCGTGAAGGTCAAGGTTTCTTATGTAAAAAAATAACTTTTTAAAGTGTTTTAAGGTACCCGTACACCTCCAGGAGGGAAGGTATTTTTAAATCATTTTAACCTTCATACGTTGTTCAAATTTAGTATACACCTAAGGTGTTCGGGTCAAAAATGACCCATGGTGTAATTTTCAGTATTATTGAATTGAAGTAACATTTTATAAATATTAGTAATGTAAATATATAATATATGTAATGTAAATATATTATATATATAAATGTAATGCAATATATAAATATATAATGTAATTCAATCATTCATTCCTGCAAACACTGTAAACTTTCAATGAAGTATTTTTCCTGTATTTATTACATATATTTATTTTTAGATAGTAGATATTTTTATGTTTTAGAACATTCTTTTGATGAAAGCAAAATTACACAGTACAGACTAAATAGTTGTGAAATATATAGCTTGCCACCAACAATACAATTCTGGAAGTTGTTCCGTTTATATACAATTGTTACACACTTGAATGAAGTGTTTCTTACAAGTGAACTAACTGTCCACATTTGAAACACTTTATATAACTTGTGTTGTCAGTCTGTGGGCACAAGTGACATCTTCCCCTTTTGCCAGCAGTTGCTACACTTTCGGATGCTTCAGGTCGGGATTCAGGTTGTCCTGAGTTTCGAATATTCACCGCCAATTCTCGGGCTGCCCTTGCTCTTGGCAGATGTTTACTTCCGTCACTGTGGCGGGTTACCAAAGTCATGCCAAGCTTCTCAATGAAGATTCTCCTTTTGCGAAATGACCTCATCTTCCATGCTGGATTGATCTTGATAAACAATAGGATTGCATTATACGCGGAAATGTCCAGGATGTTGAAGAAAACTACAATGGGCCATCTGTTTGTCTTCCTCCGACAGAAATAGTGGGAGACCAGTTTATCCAACGTGCCTACCTCTCCTTTGGTGATGTTATAGTCCAAATTGATTTGAGGTTTCTTTGTGTCTGTGTCTACTATTTTATTGTCATGGTGAAGAGTGCTCTGGAGAACCACACACTTGTTTCTCTTCGGGATGTACAATACAAGAGTTGTATCCTTCGTGAATGCAAATCTCGATGTGTAGTTTGGAGCCTCTTTTTCAAGCAACTGTGGAGGAATCGTTGGCTTATTCTTTCTCATTGTTCCAATCATTGTCAGTTTTTTTTTCAAAAGAAATTGTCACTTTCATTGTCAATTCATTGTCAGTTTTTTTTTCTGTTCAAGTTCATACGACGCGAAAAAGTTATCACATGTTACATTATGTCCATTCAAACCTTGAACGAGATCGTTGACAACCCAGAGATCTTGGTTTCGTTCTGGTGCAGAACCAGGCTTCTTTCCAAGGTCGGGCTGTATATTCCAGACATAATTGGTAGCGTTGTCACAAAGTACCCACAATTTTATGCCTTACATGGCTGGTTTCATGGGCATGTACGGGCGGAATGAGCCCCTTCCTCGGAAAGCTACCAATTATTCATCCTCAGTAACGTACATTTCAGGGTTATACAATTGTCACAGCAATAATAATTAATAGGGGCATTGTCACAGCAATAATAATTGAATAATATATTGGATTTTATATATTTTATTTTTCCTATGCACTAAAAATTCAACACGGGTCAAAATTGACCCGAACGACTTATGTGTTACAATTTTCACTGTAAAAAAACTACCATTTGAAAAAAATAATCACACATAACTGAATATTTACTATGACTATGAAAACAAAGTCACAAAATATTTTTGAAAAATTCCCAAAAATATAATAGATCTATACAAAATAAATTTGATATGGGTCAAAAAAGACCCGAACACTGTAGGAAAGTTAATATGGCCTTTATATATGCATTTTACAATGAAATATGCATTAAAATATGATAAATACTATCAAAAGTCCGGGATTTGAATGCCGGCATATGAAGTATGAGAGCTGTGAAAGATTTCAAATTAAAACTTCATTTAACAAATAATTATGAAATTTGAAGTATAAAAAATTAATTTTAATATTTGAGAATCCCAATACAAAAGAACATATAAGTTTTTTAAAATTGTATATTAAATTAAACTAATTAAAATACATGAAAACAATGAAATCAAAGTAACACATTTAAATCGCTAAAAAGTATGAAATATACAGGAGCACGTTTAACGGACGTTTAACGCACGTTTAACAGAGTACGTTTCGTTATTTGTCCGTAGCGTAGTAAGCATGCGTGGTTTAAAAATGGGCGTTTCTTCCGACTCAAAGCTTGACAGTATCCCACGTTAGGTACCGATAAGCGAGCGCGGGGCCCGGGATAGTTAAGCCTTGTCCAGTTATAATTTATTTTATTTATTACTTTCCTTATATTCATAATGTATAAGGAAAGCATTGTGACGGGGTCGAAAATTCGAATTCGAGTTTTCGACGGGATAGCATGTTTCAAACATCCCTGATAACGAATCAAACATATTTGAGGTGATGTCTGTGAGTGTCAGTGAGTCTGTGGAGACGATATCTCACGAACAAATACAGCGATTCAAATAAAATTTGGTACAAAAATCAAAATCCGTGAATACTGGAAGCCTATTATTTTTAAACATAAGCGAATGTTCAGAACCCCCCCCCCCCTAAATTTTCGAGTGAAATTTTGAAAAAATCATCAAAATATTAAAACCTTTAACAAAGTTACGCAAATAGGCATTTCTTGTGTCATTTTTTCTTAGAAAACGATTAACATGAACTTCAGAACGCTAGAATAAACCGTTATCGAGATATTGCACATTTTTAAAATATATATACCAAAAAATCCCATAAATTAAAAAAATATATTAACTGTTGAAAACCATGTTCACTTTTCATATGTAATATCATGCAATAAATTTGGTGACATCATTCTCGTGGATCTAGCTCGTTCCATTCATGAAAAAGATACTTTGAGTAATACTTTTGTATTTGAACGCCAATAGTCATTTATATGCTATAAGAATAACTTATTTCTCCGTCCATAACGCTTGGCGAGATTTTGGCGACAAATTTGTTGGAATGTCGCCAACTTAGCGACTTTTCAAATGTTGCTAAATTAACGAAAAACTCGCCAAATGGATAAAAATGACACTAAATCAATGAAAATGACGACTAATTGACGAAAATTCAATATCTTGGAAAGAATATAAATATCTACTATAAGAAAAACCTATTTTTTTATTGTAAAAGTGGTAAATTCATTGCATTATATAAGGAAAGTCATGTGTTGCCCACATCAGATTTTTGAAATTGTGATACTGCACATGTATGTGCAAATTTTCATCATTGTAGTTTTCGAATAAAAGTCATCCCAAAATTCAGGCAAATGTTGATTTAGCTTCATTAGGAATTGGGAATGGACTTCGCTTCGCTCGTTTACAAGACTAAATACAATTTGAAAAGTGCACAAATATATTTTTTAAAAAAGTTGTGTTCGTAAAATATAGCTATACTAAACTCCGTGATTTTAATACGTGAGTGTCCTCCAATAATGAACGTTATTGAACATAGCCTCGTAAACGAAGTATTTGTGCCTCAACAATGACAGTAAATAATAAACTTACCCAATGAGCTTATATACATGGAGACACTAATTGCATTCTAGCAGCATTATCCGCCGAAAGTCACCGTTTACGCTGCCGGTGATGTCACAACCAGTCAATTTATTTGTTATTGTGAGAATTGAAATCAAAATATATGAAATTAAAACAAGATATACGAAACAAAGATCTATCATGCATAAAGCACTGATTATGAAACACTTTCCAACTTCAATGGAATTTCATTTAAACATCTCTAAAATTCGGTACATTCCTCGATAATATTTTTAAAATTATCACAATACTACATTAATTTATTATATTTGAAAACTTAACTTCATAGAAACAAAATGAACTTTATTCAAATGACGTCGTCGAAATATAAATCGTCTCTATATAAAAGCAGCATTTCATTCATAAACATTTTTTCATTCCTTTCATTCAGCACAATACTATAATAATTTATTTTATTTGAAAACTTAAAACCAGAAGGTACAAGTAATTTAACTCTATGTTCAACTATGTTGTAAAGTGTTAATAAAATTAAAATATCAATAAATTCATGCAATAGCAAATAGCAAAATGTAGAGTTGAGGTGGTAACGCTGATAGTTGACTGTATGTGACGTCACGTCAATGAAAAGTTCTAACTTATGGCACCAGGTCAATAATGTCTCCAAGTATATAAACTCGTTGACGTTACCACACGTGTCCGTTATCTGCTGTTTATTTATTTAAAACTCATTTTAAATAACTACAAACTACATTTAAGATTTCAAAATATTGAATGATTTATTAAAGTTTGTTTGAACATAGTCACCTTTAAAGGTAGCTATGGTTTGACTCAATACAATACCCTTTTCTCCCATAAATACAATGAAGTAAATGTATGAAATTTCTTCTTTTTAAAATTTCAACTCTTTTAAAAGAAGTTATTTTGGTTCAACAACATTATTTTTGGATGCTATATAATTAAATTTCGTAAAAACCAACCTGTGGGTTTTTGTTTGTTGCATGCGGACAAATGTACAAATAGGCAAATTCGTTACAAGAGGTGTTTTTTTTTCCACATTTATATGGTACAAACACACTTAAAAATTGAAATTGTATTATTTTTACTTTCCTTAAATACAATAATGTATAAGGAAAGTATTGTGACGGGGTCGAAAATTCGAATTCGAGTTTTCGACGGGAGAGCACGTTTTAAGCATCCCTGATCACGAATCGAATATTTTTGAAGTGATGTGTGCGTGTGTGATGTGTGTGTGTGTGCGCGCGTGTGTGTGTCAGTGAGTCTGTGGAGACGATAACTGACGAACGAACGGACCGATTCGAACGAAATTTGGTAAAAAAAATCACAATTCATAAACACTGGAAGCGTATTGTTTTTATACGTAATCGAATGTTCGGAACCTCCCTAAATTTTCGAGTGAAATTTTGAAAAAATCGTCAAAAAATCAAAACCTCTAATAAAGTTACGCAAATAAACATGTCTTATGTAATTTTTCATTAGAAAAGTATTGACATAAATTTTAGAACGCTAACATGAACCGTTCTCGAGATATTGCACATTTTTCAAAAAAATTATCAAAAAGTCATATAAAATAAAAAATAAAATATATCCTATTGAGAAACATGTTCACTTTTCATATGTAATACCATGCGATAAATTGAGTGACATCATTCTCGTGGATCTAGCTCGTTCCATTCATGAAAAAGATACTTTGAGTAATACTTTTGTATTTGAACGCCAATAGTCATTTATATGCTATAAGAATAACTTATTTCTCCGTCCATAACGCTTGGCGAGATTTTGGCGACAAATTTGTTGGAATGTCGCCAACTTAGAGACTTTTCAAATGTTGCTAAATTAACGAAAAACTCGCCAAATGGATAAAAATGACACTAAATCAATGAAAATGACGACTAATTCACGCCAATTCGATATTTTAGAAAGACTATAAATATTTACTATAAGAATAACTTATTTTTTTATTGTAAAAGTAGTAAATTTATTGCATTGTATAAGGAAAATCATGTGTTGCCCACATCAGATTTTTTTGGATGCTATATAGTTAAATTTTGTAAAAACCAACCAGTGGGTTTTTGTTATGTTGCATGCGGACAAATGTACAAATAGGCAATTTCATTACAAGAAGTTTTTTTTTCCATATTTATATGGTACAAACAGACTTAAAAATTGAAATTGTATTATTTTTTTAATTTATATAAAAGAATTCTAAAAAATTGACACTTTTGCAAAACGTTAACTCAAAAGAGACCAATATTTAATAATCTCAGAACTTGTCTATAGGGGAAGGTTACTAAAGTAAAAATCCCTTATCATTAGAAACATCACCCTTCGTTTTTTGTTGTAAATTTTTAATATTTTTAATCACTCAAAATTGGAGTGGAGTCTTCCGCACGTTTGATTGTATCTATAAATGCCGTTAACAATTATTATAATCAGAGATTGTGATAATCCTACCAAATTCTATTCATAACGCTCAATCAATTTCAACACCACGTCCACAGACTCATTGGCATACTCGAATACATACATACGCTTCAAAATCATCCGAGATCAGGGATGCTCAAAACGTGTAAATCCGTCGAAAACTCTATTGTAAAATCCCGTCACAATACTTTTCATATACATTATACTATGTATATATTGAAATAGCACAGCAACAGTAATTTTATATAGGATCGCCCATAGGGGGGGGGGGACCATTCAAGTAAGGGGGCCTTTTTATTTTCTCATGAAGTACAGAGAAATTACCTGGAATGTGGCTTCACTCGATTTTCATACTAGAATTCATTCTTAAATAGCTTGTGGGGTTTTTTCCTTTAAATTTTACGAGAAAACGTTGAAGAAATCGGTCCTAATGATTACAATTATAGCGTGTTACCCTTCACTTTAAAGGGCTTGTAAAAAAACTTTTGATTGATACTATAAACTAGAATCCATTCTTAAATAGCTTGTGGGTTTTGATAAAGTCGAGTATGATAAAGTCTGGTATGGTAAAGTCGAGTACAGCCACAAAATTATTATTTTTGTTTAACAAAGAGAAGACATGAAGAATTTACAAAAAAGTGGAAAAATCCTATATGGAGGGGGCCCGTAATAAATGCCTTTACAAGGGCTCACAATTTGTATAGGTGGTCCTGCTTTATATTAACTTTATGCATCTCACTCATTTGACGAATTTATCAGCTAATCCCCCATTACGTATTTCAAATTATGCTCAGCAGAATGGTTATGCGACAATATTTTAGCGGAATGTTTATGCGACAGTATTTTAGCGGAATGGTTATGCGACAGTATTTTAGCGGAATGGGTATGCAACAGTATTTTAGCGGAATGGTTAAGCGACAGTAATTTAGCGGAATGGTTATGCGACAGTAATTTAGCGGAATGGTTATGCGACAGTATTTTAGCGGAATGGTTATGCGACAGTGTTTTAGCGGAATGGTTATGCGACAGTATTTTAGCGAAATGGTTATGCGACAGTATTTTAGCGGAATGGTTATGGGACAGTATATAGCGAAATGGTTATGCGACAGTATTTTAGCGGAATGGTTATGCGACAGTATTTTAGCGAAATGGTTATGCGACAGTATTTTAGCGGAAGGGTGATGCGACAGTATTTTAGCGGAATGGGTATGCGACAGTATTTTAGCGAAATGGTTATGCGATAGTATTTTAGCGGAATGGTTATGCGACAGTATTTTAGTGGAATGGTTATGCGACAGTATCAGCGAATGGTTATGCGACAGTATTTTAGTGGAATAGTTATGCGACAGTATTTTAGCGGAATGGTTATGCGACAGTATTTTAGCGGAATGGGTATGCGACAGTATTTTAGCGAAATGGTTATGCGACAGTATTTTAGCGAAATGGTTATGCGACAGTATTTTAGCGGAATGGTTATGGCACAGTATTTTAGCGGAATGGGTATGCGACAGTATTTTAGCGAAATGGTTATGCGACAGTAGTTTAGCGGAATGGTTATGCGACAGTATTTTAGTGGAATGGTTATGCGACAGTATCAGCAGAATGGTTATGCGACAGTATTTTAGCGGAATGGTTATGCGACAGTATTTTAGCGAAATGGTTATGCGACAGTATTTTAGCGGAATGGTTATGCGACAGTATTTTAGCGAAATGGTTATGCGACAGTATTTTAGCGGAATGGGTATGCGACAGTATTTTAGCGGAATGGGTATGCGACAGTAGTTTAGCGAAATGGTTATGCGACAGTATTTTAGCGGAATGGTTATGCGACAGTATTTTAGTGGAATGGTTATGCGACAGTATCAGCGGAATGGTTATGCGACAGTATTTTAGTGGAATGGTTATGCGACAGTATTTTAGCGGAATGGTTATGCGACAGTATTTTAGCGGAATGGTTATGCGACAGTATTTTAGCGGAATAGCTATGCGACAGTATTTTAGCGGAATGGTTATGCGACAGTATTTTAGCGGAATGGTTATGCGACAGTATTTTAGCGGAATGGGTATGGGACTGTATTTTAGCGGAATGGTTATGCGACAGTATTTTAGCGGAATGGGTATGCGACATTATTTTAGCGGAATGGTTATACGACAGTATTTTAGCGGAATGGGTATGGGACTGTATTTTAGCGGAATGGTTATGCGACAGTATTTTAGCGGAATGGGTATGCGACATTATTTTAGCGGAATGGTTATACGACAGTATTTTAGTGGAATGGTTATGCGACAGTATCAGCGGAATGGTTATGCGGGTTATGCGACACTATTTTAGTGGAATGGTTATGAGACAGTATTTTAGCGGAATGGTTATGCGACAGTATCTGCGGAATGGTTATGCGACAGTATTTTAGCGGAATGGTTATACGACAGTATTTTAGTGGAATGGTTATGCGACAGTATCAGCGAAATGGTTATGCGGGTTATGCGACACTATTTTAGTGGAATGGTTATGAGACAGTATTTTAGCGGAATGGTTATGCGACAGTATCTGCGGAATGGTTATGCGACAGTATTTTAGCGGAATGGTTATGCGACAGTATTTTAGCGGAATGGTTATGCGACAGTATTTTAGCGGAATGGTTATGCGACAGTATTTTAGTGGAATGGTTATGCGACAGTATCAGCGGAATTATTATGCGACAGTATTTTTCGCGTCTGGATAGTTTCGTGTAAATTTTCTTAAAAATAAAAAAACGCATACTATTTTAATACTGCATAATTTCGCTCACAATGGATTTTTTTTTTTTTCATTTTGGGGTTTTGTTATCAAATTGAATTTCAGAGGGGTTCAACGACCAAAAAAATTGAAAAACAGTCCTCTATAACCTTCACGGTTATTGAACCAAGCCCACGTGCTTTTGTAGTATCTGATTCTCACAGTGGCTGCAAACATTCATATGATAAATGTAAAGTATGCCTATATGCACTGATACTTTACCTTTGCTACACCGTTATCTGTCCCTGTGACATATTTTCTTACCTAACACTTTAAAAGCGCCGCTAAATTTTGTCTGATTCTTCATTTGTTTCGTTTGAAATTGCTGATAAGATATGACATTTGGAGAAGCAAATGACGTAATTTTTTCCTGGCATACTTATCTTTATTGATAATACTTCTTGATAATCAGCGCGAAGACACTTCACGCTATATTTGCCAACAGAAAGGTAAATATTGTTTACCACAGTTTTAAATTTGGATTTTATGAATGATGCTTGAAATATTCTATATTTAATTAGATAATGCACCCAGCGTAGGACTATACTCATACCAATTGTGGAACCCTCTACAAATAATTACCACGGGCCCCTTCGATATTTGATTTTCCTCTCCTTATGAATCTTTCATGTTTTTCCTTCTCTCAAAACAAAAAAATCGGATCCCCTCCCTCCTCTGGTGCTCGGGCCCCTACTTAAGATGTGTCCGTCTCCCCTATGGACGGTCCTGCTCGGTGTTGCATGGAAATTAAAGCAGGGTAACACCGGTTACGTTGTTAACGCGTTAATTACTGTTACGGTGCAAACTAGTTCATTATTAAGGATTAATTGAATTCATTCATTTGGGGCTTCAAAAGGTAACCGAAGTTTTATTGGAGAATTGAATTCCTGGAGTAATGCGCCCTAAAAAATTGGGATTATGCATTAAGAAGATTCCATCTTCGAAATGGGCTGCGTCGAAAACTCGCAAAACAAAGAAAAATACTGTGATTTCGCATGCAGCAGGTTCTTTCTTCAGGAGGGGCTGCTTTCAAAGTGCATGAACATGATCCGTATTCGCGAATAAAAACGCTAATCTTTAGGGAAATTGGAAGCTGATATGCGATCAAATTAGTAAAAGAAGCACAATAGATTGATAAAACATACTATGAATTCAACCGACAGATTTATAAAGGAAAGGGTGAAATGATAGTACGTTGAACGAAAGGTGAAATTATAGCAAAAGCATACTTCGCAATAGGGTAAAGACTTCAAATTTGGTGTACGGGTAGATAGTCTGAAAGGAAGAAGATGTGCAATATCAGATTTCCAATATTTGCTACTTTAGGGGGTGCCACACACTTAAATGTTCGGTTTTTCGAACCAGGCTTCCATTTAAATGTTAAAGAGGCTTGATATTTGGTATATGGGCCAATCATCTGATAAAAAAAACCAAGGCGAATAGAGTTTTTCCTAAATGTCCAATTATGGCTGTGCTCCACAGAAAGACGTTCGAATGGGGAAATGATAAAATAGCATGATTCGGGATGAATAGAGACTTTAATTTTGTATATGGGTAGATAGTTCGAAAGGAAGAAGTGTGCAATTTAAGTTTTCCAATATTTTCTTCATTAAGGGGTTCTGCACACAAAATATTTGATTTGCCGATTAAATGTGAAACTCGAATTATCCAAAAATTTACATTATTCAGGGGGTTGCTTAATACGAAACCGTAGATTTTCAACGGGTATTCGGCTAGTTCTAACATCTAAAGTGACCTGATACCTTTGATCATATAGTGTACCCATACACCTAATTTGAAGTTTCTATCTCATCGTGAAATATTCTTTTCTATCATTTCTCATTTCGAACGTTTTGGTGTAAGGCACCTCTTTTACTGAACATTTTAAAAAAATTCGATTTTTCCAAAGGGTTTTACGAACGATAAAACTATATACATAATTACAAAACTCTATTAAGAAATCGTTTCTCATTTTTCCGTCAAATCGAACATTTTGATGTGCGGCATCCCTAAAATAGCAAATATTGGAAAACTGAAATTGCCTCACAAAATTTAAAGTCTCCATCTTATCGCAAAGTACGTTTATTCTACTTGTCGAGGAATAATTTGTCAGTGCTAGTTAATAAGTTACAATTATTTTTGGAAAAACATGCTCACTTATTAGTATCATTGAGTTAAAAATACCATGTTTTTCACTTGCATTTACGTATTTACTTCTTTGGGTTAAGGCGAACTTTATTCATCTAAATAGAGGAATCTCAAAATAAAAAGTTAAAATTACATTAAGGACCACTGACAACAGTCAATTTGCTTTCGTTAACAGTCATTAGAATCTAAGGAACAAAAGCGAGACCCCAGTTCCTGGCTGCACATTTTCTTTTGTTTCGTAATCGGAATTTTAATTACCTAGTTGAAAATCGATCTTAATGCGCTTCTACAAAACCTCTTATTTTACACGAACTTTAAAAGCAATAAAGTGCTGGATAAAATCTTCTGGATTCACTTTATTTGAAGAACAATTGCTTGAATGAAAGAAAGCTTTTTGAATTTATAAATGCTCTTGGCTTTTCTGCAAATAATATTAAAACTTTGAAGCAACGCACAAGCAAACTTTCCTTATAATACACAAAGGGACGGTATTGTGATGGAGTCAAAAATCTAACGCTCGGATTTTGATGGATCTGCACATTTGAAGCATCCATGTACACGTATCAACCAGTTTTTCAGTGATGTCAACGGGCACGATATTCCTCGAACAAATTGAACAAATCGAATTAAAATTTGCTTTTTCAATCGCTTATTGTGTATTCAATGTATTTCAGAATAGCAATAATACATGTAATAAGATATGCAATAGAACGTAAATAATGATATATAACAAATCAATTGCATCAGATAATCCAAAAACATGATAACCCAATATCCAGGAACATGATAATCCAAAACAAAAGAAACAAAAGCAATCACCTGCATCATTGCTGCTGTCTTCATATTCGTTATTAACACAATTATCGCAGCCACTGACTTTGCACTCTCCACAAACAGCAAGGCAGGAAGGACATCACATTCTTTTTGCAAGCACTTCTCATGATTGCACAGTGTGCAGGAACAACGTATCATATTCAATAGCAAGTCCGGAGCTGATGGCAAGTCACATATTATGGGGTAAAATAAATTATTTTTCATGCCAACCCAATTTTTTCGGATTGAGATTCTCTTCGGTTGATTACCACGCTCTGATTTGATAGTAGGTGTGAAAGATACGGTACTTTGCGGCAAATTCGTTGGCGGAAAACATTCTGGTGTAACAAACTATTTAGCAGCTACTACATTTTCTAACAACATTCGATGAAGAACTGTGTTAATGTAATCTATTTTCCTGGACCTATATAATACCAAAAGGGTTTTACTTCGGGAGTTTTCAGTGTCAACGTGTTGGGAATCTTCCAAACAGCAATATTTGCAACTACGTGAAGCTCCTTTTCCTTTACTCGTAGAATATCGTACAGGACAGAGCACCAGGAGCGAAGCGCCTTTAATCTCCAATCTCAATATGTGGTTCTTATCATCAAACTGTGACATTAATTCATTGACCCGTGGTTGGAGGTTCGAGGTTTTTATTTACTACTTTTTATTATTTGACCTAGCTCCTAGTGTGCCAGTTTGTTCCACATTTAGAATTTAAGCAGTTTGGGGGGTTGATGCAGATAAAAGGGTTACCTGGCAATTTGGCAGTGTCGTGACGAAATTCGTCACTCCTCTTTGTAAATTGCATAACTTCAGTACTTTTTAAACTTTTATATTAATATTTAATTAATCTGTGTCCTGGAACCCTCATGTCATTGTATATATTTTAGCATATTTAAACGTATCGAAATCTGTATTGAATTGTGGCCATTTTTATTCCATAATAATTCTCTCACACTCGAGGAACAACGTACGTCGCTCAAGGTCGCACTTGTTTGCTGGTGGAGACAGTTGTCTCCATGTTTTTTCGCTTTGTTGGGTGATGCAATCTTGTGCTGGATTTCGTGTGGTTCTGCACGTGCCTTGAACTTTGCCGTTGTGGGGGCGGATCCCTGGATGTATTTGAAATGGAAGCATTTTTGGATTGGAGGAAAAGAGAAGATGCGAGCCCCTTGATATTTTTAATCGGCCGGGTCCTGGATCCACCCGGAGTGTTTAAAAGCTGAGTGATTCTTGATTCTGGGCTCTCTCCCTGGAAACATCTTCGAACCCACGAACGGCTAGGAACTCATCCCCCAGGCTGAGTTCCGTCGCTGTGGGGCTCGGGGGAGACGCCACTGCCGCTACCGTCGCCACTGCTGAGATCTGCTGATGCCTTGCCCTCGCCGACCGTCGACCGCCGTGTGGATGATGGATGTGTACCTCATATTACGAATCCGTGTACCGGGTCCTGTAAAAGCAAATTATGAAACTGGTCGATCCTTAGATTACCTGATCCGGCACCTTGCCGGAAACTGCGGTTCTGCCGTTCCTGCTGGAGCGGGGCAATGTTTGCCCCGAGGGAATCTGCCAGTGGATGCCTACGCTTTTCCTACCATGAGCCCTTTTCAAGTATATTGTGAGGTAAGCCTTGATTATTTAGACGTGCCGTTGGACAGTCGTCTGGACTTGTGCATCGACCTCTGAAGAACTCTTCACCCTTAAATTCTGCTGCCAACATTAAATATATATATCGTTATCTTCAATTCCTTCTTTCGTATTTAAGAAGAATAAATCAATCGTAATTTAAATTGAATTAAAGTAAATTAAGCCTTAAGCGTTCCTCGAGTGTGACTTTCTCTCCATGACCATTTGAATATGTGTATTAATATGTATTAATGATTTATTGAATTGATATTTAAATTCCGGCAAAGAGCCGATGATTTTTGGTAGAAGAGGTCCAGTGGTTTTAAGTTATTAATTCAGAAATTGATATGCTAACTCCATTTCTTAAATAATTAATAAATTTTAGATTTGAATTTAAATTGTGTTTTTATTTGTGTTGATTCATGTGTTTTACAGCTTTGGATGAGTTCTTAAAGGTAAAGGTAAATTTTTGTTTATTTTGGATTTTGGTTGGGTTTTTCGCAGGTCATCAATTGGAATTCTTCCAATTGACGGGAGGTGTGTTTAGAACCTGGGTAATAGAAATTTCTCTGAGAAAGTTAGACTTTCTCGGTCAGCCGTGTCGGGCGGGAATACGTTGTGACTTCTGATGCCCTCGGAATTCCCGTTGTGACAATTGGTGCAGTGACCAGGATCACCAGGAACTTAAAACCACTGGACCTCTTCTACCAAAAATCATCGGCTCTTTGCCGGAATTTAAATATCAATTCAATAAATCATTAATACATATTAATACACATATTCAAATGGTCATGGAGAGAAAGTCACACTCGAGGAACGCTTAAGGCTTAATTTACTTTAATTGAATTTAAATTACGATTGATTTATTCTTCTTAAATACGAAAGAAGGTACTGAAGATAACGATATATATATTTAATGTTGGCAGCAGAATTTAAGGGTGAAGAGTTCTTCAGAGGTCGATGCACAAGTCCAGACGACTGCCCAACGGCACGTCTAAATAATCAAGGCTTACCTCACAATATACTTGAAAAGGACTCATGGTAGGAAAAGCGTAGGCATCCACTGGCAGATTCCCTCGGGGCAAACATTGCCCCGCTCCAGCAGGAACGGCAGAACCGCAGTTTCCGGCAAGGTGCCGGATCAGGTAATCTAAGGATCGACCAGTTTCATAATTTGCTTTTACAGGACCCGGTACACGGATTCGTAATATGAGGTACACATCCATCATCCACACGGCGGTCGACGGTCGGCGAGGGCAAGGCATCAGCAGATCTCAGCAGTGGCGACGGTAGCGGCAGTGGCGTCTCCCCCGAGCCCCACAGCGACGGAACTCAGCCTGGGGGATGAGTTCCTAGCCGTTCGTGGGTTCGAAGATGTTTCCAGGGAGAGAGCCCAGAATCAAGAATCACTCAGCTTTTAAACACTCCGGGTGGATCCAGGACCCGGCCGATTAAAAATATCAAGGGGCTCGCATCTTCTCTTTTCCTCCAATCCAAAAATGCTTCCATTTCAAATACATCCAGGGATCCGCCCCCACAACGGCAAAGTTCAAGGCACGTGCAGAACCACACGAAATCCAGCACAAGATTGCATCACCCAACAAAGCGAAAAAACATGGAGACAACTGTCTCCACCAGCAAACAAGTGCGACCTTGAGCGACGTACGTTGTTCCTCGAGTGTGAGAGAATTATTATGGAATAAAAATGGCCACAATTCAATACAGATTTCGATACGTTTAAATATGCTAAAATATATACAATGACATGAGGGTTCCGGGACACAGATTAATTAAATATTAATATAAAAGTTTAAAAAGTACTGAAGTTATGCAATTTACAAAGAGGAGTGACGAATTCCGTCACGACAGCAGTTTAGGGTTTAGAATATTTTTGTAAGAATACATTGATCACGATTTTTTTCAATTTCAGCTGTTTGAGTTTTTAAGTCCGATTATCGATGTTAAGTACAGCGCGGGGTCTCTTACGAGATTTGGCCTTGCGATGATAATAGTCATACAGATTGAATAATAGTTCATTTGGAACAGATGACAAATTATTGTAGAATTTAAGCGCTAGCTTTTTAATTTGGGCTCTCATGGTTTTTATTTTGAAGTCTTTTCTAATCACCGAGTTTCTTAAATATCTAGGGGCTTTCCTGATACACCTAAGGATTTTATTTTGTCTTGTTTCTAAGGAGTCTATGGTAGTTTTACAGGCATGCAGATGACAAATAATTTGGCCTTTCCAAAAAAAAAAATTCTGGAAGTTGTATTGCAATCTGTATAAGCGTGTGGAAATAGCAGGTACTTACAAATATCAATGCCGAGCAAAGCCGAATACAGAGAATATTCTATGGGTCATATCCTTGATGGATGGAGAATCATCGTAACCATCGAACACAATGATAGCTTCCCCATAGTCTTGAAACGTGAAAGTAACTTAAAAATTTACAAAATTTTTGTATATATTATATTTGAGTCACGAAATGTGTTTCAATAGTGAACCGCTATCTATGACATACTAATTAGTAGATTTCATTTCAACAGTACAGTGTTGTTGTTGAAACCCAGACCGTCCGACCTACCAGAAAGGTGTAAGGTAACTGTTTGGACGGTCGGGAAGTGCCACCCAATTTAGATTGAGCCTTATCAGCCTTTCTTAACTTACTGCGATATTCAGATAATACAGGAAGAAAAGCACAAACTTTGTAATGCATGACATCTGCGAGATTTATGTAACTGGAAACAGCGACAGTCATAATTCTTTGAAACAACAATGGTGCTTTCCAGAACAGAGGCTGGTCAAATTTAATAATGTATTGAACATTCTGATCATGTGTAGTCCTGCTCAGATACTCCAGGGTTGATAATATACAAGACATATTACATGGTGCGATATCAATTATGGGCAAGAACCTAAACAATGCCTTTCCCAGATGCTGAGGAATTGAGTAACCGTAAATCGTTTGCATCAATCCTGATCAATTTTGTCCGTGATTTCCAGAAAATGGCCAAGATATCTGCCACGCACCTTCGAGTTTGTTAATGCTACAACTTGATGCTGGTAGTTTGTGAAAAATGATTCCTTTCAGCTGGTGCATTGCAGATCTGTACTCAGTAATAAAGACTTTTGCGAAATTCTTTATTTCACTGTATGCAACATCGTGCATTGATGTTACGGATTCGATTTTTATTAAGGGAGTTACAGGTGATTATTCCCATACCATGGAAACTATTCTTACCAGCTAAGATGAGAATTTTGTGGTCAACATTATCAGCTGCGAACACAATTGCAGAACGCTCGTCAATATCCAGTAAGGGACTGGAATTATAGGCAAGTGCCGCATTTAATTCACATTTTACAACTTTGTTATAGGTTCGTTCAAAATTATATTCTCTACACTTTTGTATCATTTTATCATTTTTATATTTATTAACGTATTTTATGTCTATGTATATTGGCTATGAATGTCTATGTATACAGAGTGTCCCATCAAGACCGCCCAAACTTTGCACAGCCAAATTCCTCGCTTGGAATACATAAAAATTGGCCAAAGAACTGTAACTCTACGACCCATAGTTTTCGAAAAAAATGCGAGAGAAAAGTATGACGTCATATACGGTGTACGAAAAACAACTTTATTGGAAACATGAACATCGGTATTTGCATATATTTACATAGGAAGATATAGAAGTATTTGCATATGTTTTCATAATCAGATCGGAATGTCCGCTGGTCCGTAAATGTGTGGGTCTGCATACTAGACAATCGCATGATTGGACCATATCTGCTGCCTAAACGGCTCACGGGACATTCATACTTAGTATTTCTCCGTGATGTATTAACTGATTTCCTGGATGACATACCCTTAGCAGCAATACATGACCTATGGTTGCAGCATGATGCCACTCTGACGCATTTCAGCTCTCCTATACGTAATTGGCTAGATATGGAATATCCAGGCCGCTAGATTGAACGTGGGGGGTCCGGTTTTATGGCAACCACGATTGCCAGATCTGACACCTTTGGACTTCTTCCTATGGGGCCATCTGAAAGAATTGGTCTATTGAGATCTAGTTACTACAGAAAGTGACTTAGTTACTCGTCTTCATGCTGCCTGTACTTTTGTAGACACCACGCTGCTGCAACGTGTGCAGTCAGCCATTCCACGGCGCGTGCATTCATGCCTCGATATGCGCGGTGGACATTTTGAACATCTTTCTATGTAAATATATGCAAATACCGATGTTCATGTTTCCATTAAAGTTGTTTTTTCGTACACCGGATATGACGTTATACTTTTCTCTCGCATTTTTCTCGAAAACTCTGGGTCGTAGAGGTACAGTTCTTCGACTAATTTTTATGTATTCTAAGCGAGGAATCTGGCTGTGCAAAGTTCGGGCGGTCTTGATGGGACACCCTATATTATCTATGAATGTATATGTGTTGTATTTCTGTGTTTTTACCTGTTGTCCCTTCAACTCTACACACTTTGTGTGAACTGGACGCAACGAGTAATGAATAAATAAATTTCATTGTAGAAAGAACATAATTCCAGCTTATAAAGAACTTAAATAAGGTACGTTGATCTGAAGTTATGGTGTAGTTAAATATCAACTGAGGTATGTTTTCCTACAAATAACTTGGAGAAGCACAGCAATCACAAATTACTGGAAAGATAATCCAAAGAACTTTCAGCATTGTAGCTAGATATACCACTTGTAGCTAGATATATTTCACTTGTAGCTAGATATACCTCTTTTCTTGCCGAGTGAGCTGACTTGACATCATTTTTATTTGTTTGCCGCACCGTGTTATAGATCTTCTGCAGATCAATGTCACAATCCTTTGGCTTGGAATGATACATTCAAAGAATTCTATTAGATGTTTCCCGAAGAGTTACCACATCACATTTTACATTTTCCCCTGATATAATTATACTATCTCCGCGATCATCTACAAGCGCCCTTTTCATGTGCTTGCGATCGTATGATCAATGCTTGTATGTTACTTCCTTGCAGAAACTCTTCTATTTTGGATATTAAGTCTGCAATCCGCATTTGTTCTTCATAAGTGTTCAAGTCTGGTCACACATCTTTAGAAAAGCTTCATGCTGGTCTTAATTACTTGGACGTTCCCCTTTCAACTATTTCGATTTCTGTTCAACAGTTGAAAATTCTTTGGGGATATTTATTTCGCTTCGAAAATTTACACTGCAAAATTGGTGGTAAGCGTAATCTGCGACAAGAGGATCCCCAAAAAAATATTCGATACGACATCATACTACAAACGACCATCGTCACCATGACTTTCACAGAATATTTGCATATTTTTAGAGAATTTTTATGTATAGAGACACATGTTCTGTTCTCAGCTTGTGCTTGCACAAAAGTTCACACGAGTTTCGCAAAACAAACAGTCAGTCGTACTGCAGAATTCCCCAGTAGCTAATCACTTTTCTTGGCAATACATGCTGTATCACTAAACTTCTTCTGACACGAAACATGAACTCTAGTTCCAGAAGACGATGACATTATTTCCACGGTTTTTACTGCCAATGTTGATGTCCTCAGCTAGCATTACAATCCTCTGTCCATCATCCAATCTCTCTTTACAAATAGAATAATGTTGTTCAAGGGTAGCCGTAAGAAAGAAAGACTGAGGTAAAAGAATGAAAAATAAGTTAATAATTAAAGATATATTGACTGTATAAATATACCGGTATATTTAAAAAATCATATTTGCGTCACTAGTACTCTCGATAAAACATCCTACTATGCTTTATTATGTATTTACAAGCCGCTATTTTGAAATGTGATTTTCTGTGCTTTCCCGAAACCCGATTTTGCCGGATTTTGTATATTCAAACGGTACCTATTCCTGAATAAAATCACGCTTACAAAGCCTCTGTTGCAATTTTGCCCACGTCTTACACGAATTTGACTAGACTAACACCATTTAGAGCTAAATTTGCAGCAATGGCCCCCTACGATGTAAGATCCCCCTCATTTCTGGCATTAAAGAAATGTGTACTGTAAGAAAGAGAATATGTGCAATAAATTATGTAATTATGTGTTTATTTGTTAAATACATACAGTACAAACTCGGGCAGAATTTCATCCTGCTGTTCGATGTATCGCAATGGTCTCAATTGCATTTAGAGCTTCCCTATTTGAATATTGAGCCTTCTCTTGAACACATATTATCCCCGTCTTTATTCTCTTTTTTTTCATTCGCTAAATTTATAATCATATCTTCGATCATCTCCTATGCTCAATCTCATTTATTCAAACTTGAATGTATTTTGCTTGTCCTAAAACTGGAAGATTTCTTTAACTAGCTCTATGAGAGGAAGATTATCTTCATCATTATCATCTTTTTCCTCGGTTTCACCAAAACAATTTCCCGAACTTCACAAGAGGTGATGGTTTATCTTATAAGAAAATATGATGAATCAGAAGAAAACGAGCTAGTTTGGATAGCACAGAACCTCGGATAATCGGGACTCGGATAATCGAGGCTCTACTGTATTTTCAAGTTAGCGAGCGAATTCCAAAATTTCCCAGTTAATAGAATATTTCCCTTCAGGATATTTTCCATTGGAAAATGGCTACTCTATTATGTGAATTCGGTTGTAATTTACTCTGGATATTTTCCAAGACTTAACATGCGTACGTACATTGCTTCATCTTGCATCTCTTGAATCACCTTACATCTTACAACTACTTGAATTATCTCGAAATCAAAGTAAAAAACACTTCACGCCCGATGACGTCAATGCTCTGACGAGGAACACACTGTGTTCGGATGGGAAAGATACAAGTTACGAACACAATGATCGGATTAAAAAGAGAGTCGAGAATCACAGAATCGAGTGTCTCCCCCTCCCCTCCCTCTCCCTGCCGTTGTCGCTGCCAAGTGCATTTGGCACAGTTCTCGCCGTATCACATTTTTAGTTCACGGCCCTTTATACAGATTCTGAAATTTAAGTTTAAATATAGTGGATCATGAACTCAATAGACAACGTATCGTGGAGGTCGAGGATTGCTGAATGCTAATACAGAGGTTCCCAAACTTTTTTTCTCACGGAACTTGTGGCAGATTTACTTAAAGCTTAAACTTCGAGACTAGGAACCCCACCCCATTTGATACTGAGAGTTTTTAAATTTATTTATAAGAATTACAGCATACAATTTTATATTCTAATAATTTTCAATCAAATAAAGCTTTTTCAATTCAGCAATTTTTCTTTTCATTTTGTAAAAATATAAAAATTTCCTCAAACTGCTGTCTAAATGAATCTCAAATAACGAAATTCTTTAGTAACAACATAAAGTTGATTAAGAGTATCAACCGAAGCGGCAAAAAACAGGATACAAAAATTCTTCAGAATACAAATTTCATCATAGGCATATTAAATTCGCAGTTTTATTCACTGAAAAAGTGTTTTGAATATTTCTATTATTCTTTTTCTTTCCTCCAATGCTTTACTTTCATTTTCTCGATTTTTATGTTGGCAACGATTTTCTTAATGGTCACGTGATACAGCTATTTATTTACAGGCGTGTTCTTGCCTTTGCTGGTGCGATTGCGCTGTCTTTTCATCTTAAAAAAGAGGCCATTTATTTTGCTTTCGAAACCGGTTGATATTTTTAGTCAACTTTTTTTTACTGTTACTAACGATTCTTTGGGATAAAAAAATCTTATGTAGGCAGCACATGACTTTCCTTGCAGACTTATATTCACGTTCTCTTTATTTTAATTAAATTTAATTCACTTTTAATTCAATTTTCGTTCTCATTTGGTAACTGGACTTACTTTCAAAGGTGGTGTAGAAAAAATACGAAAAAACTAAAATATCTCGAAAACGGCTAGTCCTAGTGTAATAGGGTTGGTCTTATTCTTTTCATCGTTAAAAATTAAGTATAAAACAAGCATTTAATGGATATATTTGAGCATACGTAGTTTTTCAGTTTAGATTTTGACAATTTTTGTGGGACATTTCGCAAAAAAAGGTAGGTTATTTTTTTCCGAATCATACCAAAATCCAATCAGCAACAGGATGATCCACAAGCGACTTATCAGCCGATTTTTGTGAAATTCTGTCCATTAGTTTTTTAGCTAGAGTGGATACAGGCAATTTTTGCGTGCCATTTCGCAAAAAAAGGCGGGTTCTTTTATCCTGAATGTACCCAAAACTAATCAGCACCAGAGTCGCCCACAGGTGACCGACCAAATTTTATGAAATTCGGTCCATTAGTTTTGTTGTTAGAGTGGATACAAAATCTGCACAGACACACAGACAAACAGACACACACAGAGACGTCACGCTAAAAATAGTTTTTTCGTATACTAGAGGTCTCAAAACGTGTAGATCCGTCGAAAACTCGAGTTGCGATTTTCGGCATGAGACCATTACTTTCCCTATACTTTACCATGTATTGTAGGGAAAGTAAAAATCTGATGTGGGCAGCACATGACTTTCTTTGCAGACTGATATTCACGTTGTCTTTGTCTTAATTAAATTTAATTCACTTTTAATTCAATTTTCGTTCTCATTTGGTAACTGGACATATTTTCAAAAGTGGGGTAGAGAAAATGCGAAAAACTAAAATATCTCGAGAACGGCTAGTCCTAGTGTAATGGGGTTGATCTTATTCTTTTCTTCGTTAAAAATTACGTATAAAACAAGCATTTAATGGATATATTTGAGCATACGTAGTTTTTTATTTTAGAATTTGACGATTTTTGCGGGCCATTTCTCAAAAAAGGCAGGTTATTTTTTCCCGAATCGTACCACAATCTGATCAGCACCAGGGTGACCCACAAGCGACTTATCTACCGAATTTTGTGAAATTCGGTTCATTAGTTTTTCAGCTAGAGTGGAAACAGGCTTTTTGTGGGCCATTTCGCAAAAAAAAGGCAGGTTCTTTTATCCCGAATCGTACTAAAACCTAATCAGCACCAGGGTCACACCCAAGTGACTTACCTACCAAATTTTATGAAATTCGGTGCATTGGTTTTTGTGTTAGAGTGGATACATACATTGCACAGACCCATAGACACACACACAGACGTTACGCTAAAAATAGTTTTTTCGTATTCTAGAGATCTCAAAACGTGTAGATAAAACTCGAATTGTGGTTTTCGGCATGATTCCAATACATTACCATGTATTGCAGGGAAAGTAAACGCACCAGCAAAGGCAAAAGAAATTGGCGGGTACAAATACAAAATCTAGTGAAGTCTCACGTTTCAGATATTTTAATTTTACGTTCTTATAATAAAATATGATCTACGATAACACATCGCATCCAACTGCCGTGAACTCCTTACCTAACATTTGGATGAAGAAAAATACTTAATTGATGTCTACACGAAGACCACGTCACACAGACACGTTCTGAAAAAGAATATCGAGACGAGGAAGTCGTAAAATCTATTCTTAGTTCTGAATCATTGTGTGACGGTAGCACAACTTATCCCTTGATTTATGACTGGTAATTTAAAGATGTCATGAGCCTGAAACGTGTACTAAAAGATTTTTTTTTCTCGGTGGTACTTTTCGATGGTTATTTTTACTTTCTCTTACTATGTAATAAAATAAACAGAAAGTGTTGTTTTCATGAAATTTTCGAATTCGATATTTCAATGCCAGTATATGTTTTAGGACCTCTTGAACACGTTTTGACTATTTTTTGAATGGTGTCCGTCTGCGTGTCTGTCTGTCTGATGTCTGTGATCGAAAAACCTGATGTGGACAGACAGCACATGACTTTCCTTATATAATGCAATGAATTTACTACTTTTACAGCAAAAAAAATAGGTTATTCTTATAGTAGATACTTAAATTCTTTCCAAGATATTGAATTTTCGTTAATTAGTCGTCATTTTTATCCATTTGGCGAGATTTCTGTTAATTTTGCAACATTTAAAAAAGTCGCCAAGTTGGCGACATTCCGCCAAATTCGCCGCCAAAATCTCACCAAGCGTTATGGACGGAGAAATAAATTATTCTTATAGCAGATAAATGACTATTTTCATTCAAATACAAATGTATTATTCAAAGAATATTTTCTTATGGAACGAGCTAGATTCACAAGAATGATGTCACCAAATTTATCGCATGATATTACATATGAAAAATGAACATGTTTCTCAACAGTTAATATATTTTTTTTTATTTATGGGATTTTTTTTTATAAATTTATTTGAAAAATGTGCAATATCTCAAGAACGGTTCATGCTAGTGTTCTAAAGTTTACATCATTCGTTTTCTAAGGAAGAATTACATAAGAAATATCTATTTGCGTGTTTTGATTTTTTGATGGTTTTTTCAAAATTTCACTCGAAAATTTAGGGGGGTTCGGAACATTCGATTGCGTTTAAAAACAATTGGTTCCAGTATTCACGGATTGTGAGTTTTGTACTAAATTTCATTCGAATCGCTCCATTCGTTCGTGAGATATCATCTCCACAGACTCACTGACACACACACACACAGACATCACCTCAAAAATGTTTGATTCGTGATCAGGGATGCTTGAAACGTGCTCTCCCTTCGAAAACTCGAATTCGAATTTTCGATCCGTCACAATACTTTCCTTATACATTATGTATATAAGGAAAGTAAAAAATCTAGAACTAGATGGAATTTTTTTTTCATTCGAGCTGAAACTTCGAAATTTATTCGAAATTTTATATTTCATTAACATGGCAAGATTATGCATGATTATGTAAAATTTTTTGTTCATGATTATACTAAATTTTGTCCTTCGCTGATAGATGCGTCCGGCCGTCCAAATAGTTGCTCTTAGTCCTCTGGACGAGTCGGACGGTCTGGGTCTTCAACGCTATAGTTGCAATCCTTTGGACCCACGATGCCGGTTCTTCAAATTTTTACTTTCCTTATATACATAATGTATAAAGAAAATATTGTGACGGGGTCGAAAATTCGAATTCGAGTTTTCGACGGGAGAGCAAGTTTCAAGCATCCCTGATCACTAATCAAACATTTTTGAGGTGATGTCTGTGTGTATGTGTGTGTGTGTGAAAGTATGTGTGTGTGTGTGTATGTCAGTGAGTCTGTGGAGACGATACCTCACGAACGAATGGAGCGATTTGAATAAAATTTGATACAAAAATCACAATCCGTGAATATTGGAATCCTATTGTTTTTAAACGCAATCGAATGTTCAGAACCCCTTAAATTTTCGAGTGAAATTTTGAAAAAATCATCAAAAAATCAAAACCTTTAATAAAGTTACGCAAATAGACATTTCTTATGTAATTTTTCCTTAGAAAACGATTGACATAAACTTTAGAACGCTAGTATGAACCGTTCTCGAGAAATTGCACATTTTTCAAATACATTTATAAAAAAAATCCCATAAATTAAAAAAAATGTATTAACTGTTGAGAAACATGTTCACTTTTCATATGTAATATTATGCGATAAATTTGTTGACATCATTCTCGTGAATCTAGCTCGTTTAAGAAAAGATACTTTCATAAAAAAGAACATGGTCACTTTTCATATGTAATACCATGCGATAAATTGGGTGACATCATTCTCGTGGATCTAGCTCGTTCCATTCATGAAAAAAGATACTTTGAGTAATACTTTTGTATTTGAACGCCAATAGTCATTTATCTGCTGCAAGAATAACTTATTTCTCCGTCCATAACGCTTGGTGAGATTTTGGTGACGAATTTGTTGGAATGTCGCCAACTTGACGAAATTTTTAATTGTTGGAAAAATTAACGAAAATCTCGCCAAATGGATAAAAATGACGCTATATCGATGAAAATAATGACTAATTAATGAAAATTCAAGATCTTGGAAAGAATATAAGTATCTACTATAAGAATAACTTTTTTTTTGCTGTAAAAGTAGTAAATTCATTGCATTATATAAGGAAAGTCATGTGTTGCCCACATCAGATTTTTTTTTATAAAATATGAAAAAATGAATTTGGGTATGAGCAAGTCGAGTTGCGACCACACTTCAGTTAATTAATTAATTTTATGCATATTTTACCAGCAAAATGAAAACAAGATTATTTCAATGTGTGATAGATCTAGACTTCATCATACATTCATACTTTTTTAGCAAATTTGTATCGAATTGATATCAGAGTGGAGAAAATGTATATTTTTCTTAATTTTCATTGGAAAAATTTTTTGAATTTAATTTTTTTATTAAAATCGTTAACATCATATGTTGGTAACAGACCAAATAAGACGATATAGTGAATACTTGCAGATTGTTTGCGTTACTACATATAACTTTTAAAATATCTACAAATTTCAAGCTGCAAATTTCCTGTATTGACATCACTATTATGCCTGTTTAATGAATTATCATAGCTCGGAACACTGAATAATACTAAGGAATCTTAATTTTCGAATCATTCGAGTTCTAATCATGAGAATGACTAAAAATTATATTTCTATTTTTGTGTAATGTATCTACATATAAAATATCACAGCGACAGGTCCTCTTATCCTTAAGTTATGTTGTCAATACCTCACAACTGGTCCGCTCATACAAATAGTAGCATTCCTGCAAATACACAGGGTGTCCCGAAAACATTGACCTCGGCTTTTATTCCTTAAATATTGATTTTAGACATATATAATAAATTAAAGTTGCGTGAGAACGGTACAGAATTTTATGAAATCGATTAAAATTTTCAAGGGAATTAAATTTTAAGATATACAAAATTTAAATTTTTATACGGCCCCCGTACAAAAACATTTCCCAATGAGTAAAATGTGCCTCATACACTAATAAGGTGATGTACAAAATTTCAGCATTTTATCATAAAATGTCCCAGAAATATGAAAAGACAAAATTCTGACTTAAACCACTTTTCAATGCATCGACATGAGTTCTCAGAGGGGGAAAAATCATGTCGGCAGATCGCGTTTCAAGGGTCATATACAAATTACGAAAAAAACAATGATTACATAAATAAATAATAATTTTGTTATTTAATGGTACAAAAGTATTTATACTGTGTAGAAATAATAACTTTACACAAAGATTACAAAGCTTGTTTAAAATGTTTTCCATCCATGCCAAAGATCCATTAAAGATAAGAGACAGATATTATTTGCCTATGATGCATTTCTGCGTTGCGTCATTTGCACTCTTGCTGTAAACATTTACATTTTAATTTTTGATTAATCCTTCCTTCACCAAATTTGTTTAAACATATCTCTGGGACTTTTTATGATAAAATCCTGAAATTTTGTACATCACTTTATTAGTGTATGGGGCGCATTTTACTCATTGGAAATGTTTTTGTACGGAAGCTGTATAAAAATTTAAATTTTGTATTTCTTCAAATTTTATCCTCTGAAAATTTTTATCGATTTCATAAAATTCTGTACCTTTTTTACGCAACTTTGTAATTTATTATATACGTCTAAAGTCTATATTTAATTAATAAAAGCCGAGGTCAATGTTTTTAAAACACCCTGTATACCATGCCACCCCTCCCCCTCTATAATTGAATTTCCACTCCTTGTGAATCTTTAATGTTTTCTTCTCTAAAAGAAAATCTGGAGACCGAGCTCTCATCACTCGAATGGTATCCACACCCCACCTCCTCCATGGGCGAATGTGCTCACAGACTTTAAAGACATATACACACAGGCAAACATATTTCTAAAATTATACAAAATCGGTACAGAAATTTTTAAAATGTGCTTATCCATCAAAATCTAGAATTCGACAATTTTTAAGAAAACAAAACTTTCCCTGTGCAATAGCCTGAGAAAGTACAAATTGATTTTTAAAAGATCTATCTATCTATCTATCTATGTATATATATATATATATGTGTGTGTGTGTGTGTGTGTGTGTGTGTGTGTGTGTGTGTGTGTGTGTGTGTGTGTTTGTATATATACACTTATTGCCAAGTGTTCGTTTGTCTGTCCGTCTGTCACGCTTTTTTAGGCACTTCCCGAATAGATGGAGACTTTCAATCTGGTGCCGATCGTTTGATAACCGATGATACCGATCGTTTGATCTCGATCGTTTGATACCCCCCCCCCCCCCTCCCTGGAAAAATTAATTTTTTCGAAAATGTTCTGTAGAGGGTTTGCTCCACACCAAAATGTTCGAAAAGTGAAATGATAGAAAAGCATGCTTAGCGATGAGATAGAGACTTAAAATTTGGTGAATGGCTAAATCGTTCGAAAGGAAGAACATCTGCAATTTCAGATTTCCATAAATGCTACTCTACGGAGTGCCCAGCACCGAAATGATCGATTTGCCGAACAAATAAAAAACGTCTGCTTTAAAATTTGATAGAGGCTTCAAATTTGGTATATAGGGTAATCATTTGATGAAAACATCCAAGACAAAAGAGTTTGTCAAAAATGTTCGTTTAAGGGGAATGCTCCAGAGAAAAACGTTCGAAAGGTGAAAAGACGAAAATCCATGCTTCGAGATGCGACAGAGACTTCAAATTTGGAGTACGGGTAGATAGTTCGAAGGGAAAAGCATGTGCAATTTCAGTTTTTCGATATTTTCTACTTTAGGGTGTGCCACAAACCCAAAATGTTCGATTTTCCGATTAAATGAGAAACGCCTCCTTTTAAAATGCAATAGAGTCTTGATATTTGGTATATGGGACAATCATCTGATTAAAAGAAAAGAATAGTGTTTCTCAAAATTGTTCACTTAAGGGGGCTGCTAGTCCCCACGAAAACGTTTGAAAAGTGAAATGATAGAAAAAATATGCATCGCAATGGAATAGAAACTTCAAATTTGGTGTATAGGTAGGTAGTTCAAAACAAAGAAGGTGTGCAATAGAAAATTTCCAATATTTGTAATTTTTGGTGGTTCCGCACACCAAAACATTCAAAAAGTGAAATGTTAGAAAACATACTTTACGATGAGATAGAGACTTTAAATTTGGCGCATGGGTATATTGTTCGAAAGGAACTAAATGTGCAATTTCAAATTTCCAATATTTGCTACTTTAGGGTGTGTCACACACCAAAATGTTCGATTTGCCTAATAAATTAAAAAACGCCACTTTAAAATTTGATAGAGGCTTGAAATTTTGTATAGGGGTAGATAGTTTGAATAGAAGAAAGTGAGCAATTTAAGTTTTCAAATATTTTCTTCTTTAGGGGTTTCAGCACACCAAAATTTTCGATTTTCCGAATAAATGTGAAACGCGAATTATTAAAAAATTTAAGTTATTCGGGGGTTCCTTATTGTGGGACCGTTGATCTTCAACGGGTATTCGGCTAGTATACACTAATTGCCAAGTGTCTGCCTGTCTGTCTGTCTGTCACGCTTTTTTAGGCATTTCCCGAATAGATAGAGACTTGCAATTTGGTACACGGCTTTGTTGTTCGATGAAACCAACAGGAAAAATCGAATTTTTCGAAAACGTTCTCTAGAGGGGGTGCTCCACACCAAAATGTTCGAAAAGTGAAATGATATTAAAGCATACTTTGCGATGTGATAGAGACTTCAAATTTAGTGTATGGGTAAACTGTTTGAAAAGAAGGAAGTGTGCAATTTCAGATTTACAATTGTGCTACTCTATAGGGGGTGTGCGAACTAAAATGTTCGATTTGCCGAACAAATAAGAAACGCCTGCTTTAAAATTTGATAAAGGCTTGAAATTTGGTATATGGGCTAATAATTTAATAAAAACACACAAGACAAAAGAGTTTTTAAAAAATGTTCGTTTAAGGGGGGTGCTCCAGAGAAAAACGTTCGAAAGATGAAATGACGAGAAACCATGCTCCGAGATGCGATAGAGACTTCAAATTCGGTGTAAGGATAGATAGTTCGAAAGGAAGAGCATGTGCAATTTCATTTTTCCGATATTTTCTACTTTAGGGGGTGCCGCAAACCCAAATGTTCGATTTTCCCAATAAATGAGAAGCGCCTCCTTTAAAAATGTAATAGAGGCTTAATATTTGGTATATGGGGAAATCATGTGATTAAAAAAACAAAAGAATAGAGTTTTTTAAAATTGTTCAATTTAGGGGGTGACTACTCCACACAAAAACGTTCGAAAAGTAAAATGAATAGTAGTTCGAAAAGTAAAAATATGCTTCGCAATGGAATAGAAACTTCACACTAAAATTTTAGCACACTAAAATTTTTTCTGCACACTAAAATTTTAGATTAGCCGAGTAAATGTGAAACGCGAATTATTCAAAAAATTACATTCTTCGGGAGTTGCTTATTGTGAGATCGTGAATTTCCAACGGGTATTCGGCAAGCATATACTAATTGCCAAGTGTCCGTCTGTCTGTTCGTCTGTCACGCTTTTTTAGGCACTTCCGAAATAGATAGAGACTTGTAATTTTTTACACAGGTCAATCGTTCGGGCGCGGTAGCCCATTGGTTAGCGCGTTGGAGTTGCACTCGGTAGGCCCGGGTTCGATTCCAGCCACTGCCAAAACTGCCGCCGTGTTCACGCGGAGTACGATCACGTTAAACATGTGGGTCCGTAAGTCCTTCCGAGAGGTTGGTGGTAGGGGAAGGAGGGTACGGTCCCTGTGGATGCCTCCCCCACTAGGTTCCGGTCTAAATTGGGTGGCACTTCCCGGCCGTCCAAACAGTTACCTTACACCTTTCTGGTAGGTCGGACGGTCTGGGTCTCAATCAACAACAACAGGTCAATCGTTCGATAAAAACCCCTGGAAAAATCGTATTTTCCGAAAATGTTCTGAAGAGAGGGTGCTCCACACGAAAACGTTCGAAAAATGAAATGAGAGAAAAGCATGCTTTGCAATAAGATAGAGACTTCAAATTCGATGTATGGGTAAACCGTTTGAAAGGAAGGAAGTGTGCAATTTCAAATTTACAATATTTGCTACTCTAGAGGGTGCGCGAACTGAAATGTTTGATTTGCCGAACAAATGAGAAAAGCCTGCTTTAAAATTTGATAGAGCCTTGAAATTTGGTATATGGACTAATAATTTCATGAAAACACACAAGACGAATATAGTTATTCAAAAATGTTCGTTTAAAGGGTGCTCCAGAGAAAAACGTTCGGAAGGTGAATTCATGAAAAACATGCTTTAGAATGAGATAAAAATTTCAAATTTTGTGTACGAGTAGATAGTTTGAAAGGAAGAAAGTGTACAATTTCAGTTTTCCGATATTCTACTGTAGAGGGTGCCGCACACCAAAATGTTCGATTTTCGCACTGAAAGAGAAACGCCCTTTTTAAAACGTGATAGAGGCTTGATGGTACATGGGCGAATCATCTGATAGAAAACCCAAGAAGAATGGAATTTTTCAAAAATATATATTTAAGGAGGTGGGTACGTCACACAAAAACATTCGAAAGATGAAATAATAAAAAATGCATGCTTCGCGATAAAATAGAGACTTCAAATTTGGTGTGAAAGGTAACCAGTTGGAAAGGAAGAAAGTGTGCAATTTCAGTTTTCTAACATATTCCATTATAGGGGGTGACGCTCCCAAAAATGTTCGATTTGACGAACACATGAAAAACGCCTCCTTTCCAATGTGATAGAGGCTTGAAATTATATGTGCTAATCATTTGATAAAAAATATTAGGATAAATGCGTGTTTTTTTTTCAAAAATGTTCATTTAAGGGGGTGCTCCACAGAAAAACGTTCGAAAGGAAAATTTATGAAAATGCATGTTCTGGATTGAGATAGATACTTCTAATTTGGTGTACGGATAGATAATTTGAAAGGAATAAAGAGTGAAATTTCAGCTTTTCAATATTTTCTGCTTTAGGGGGCCGCACACCAAAATGCTCGATTTGCCGAATAAATTTGAAACACCTTCTTCAAAATGTGAAAGAGGCTTGATATTTGGTATATGAGCCGATCATTTAGTAAAAAACTCAAACAGAAAGAGTTTTCATAAATGTTCATTCAAGAGGGTGCTCCACAGAAAAACATTCGAAAGGGGAAATGATAAAATAGTATACTTCTGAATGAGATAGATACTTTAATTTGGTGTACGGGTATAGATAGTTCCAAAGGAAGAAGTGCGCAATTTAAATTTTCTAATATATTCTTCTTTAGGAGGATCTGCACACCAAAATATTCATTTTGCCGAATAAATGTGAAACGCGAATTATTTAAAAATTTACATTATTCAGGGGTTGCTCATTGCGAGACCTTTGATTTTCAACGGGTATTCGGCTAGTAATTATTAATTGCTCTTTCCAAATATTAGGTGTTCGTATTGAATTACATACTTAATCCCAGCCTCACACTCACACCCGATTCTAATAAGCTGACAAGACATCATATATATGTAATTGTTTAAACACTAAACCAAATTTAGAGTTATGCTCACACTGCAGCAAGCGACATTGATGGACCGGTTTCACACTTTACAGAGCTCATTAGCATCGAATATCTATTAAAAAGGTAACAACATAAAACCTGTTATGCGTTGCTATTTCACAAATATTAAGGGTAACTAACTAAGGGTAGGGCGAGACAAACATACGCCGCAGTCCTTGGTTTGTCCCGCCCAAATTATTTTATCACGCTTCACCCCTGCTCAACGGATTTATTCTGTTCAAGATTCATACCTAAAAGATGAAAGCTAGCCAAACAATACTAGTCTTTGAAAAATAAGCTTTGCTTTAAAACTGCGGTGCACATTTAAAAATAGGAACTTCGTGTTGACGTTTATAATTATTAAGTTAACTATAATTAACGTGGTCGTTATTGTAAGTCGTAAACGTTGCATTGTGCCGCATTGAAACCCACCAAATAATCTTTAGTGCGAGTTCCTGAAGTAAAATATATTAACATAAAACTACACAATTAACTTTACCCAAACTTTAAAATACATAGTTATAGTCATAATAAGCACCTTATAATCATAATTAGATTACAACCATTATACTTATATATTTACAGAGGAGACTGGAATATGAGACCAGGCATACAAAAATTCCTAAGCTGACTATGGCCTATTATAATCTGTCCTTAGACGTTTGACCTGCATTGGATTGATAATCGAAACTTATTTGTTTCATCATCTCTATGTGACCACGGCCTCTTATTGATGCATATTCACATCTCGCCTGTTGCACCTGTTTGCCTCTGTGTAGAACTTAATGCATATCTATTCTGACTGCACTGTATGAGAACCTTGATGCATCTCTTTATGCACTTTTGCCGCACTTAATGCATGTCTGAATCCCGACTCTGTTATCTCCAACTATATTCTCATCTGTATTGATCTGTCTCTGTAGAACTTTATGTCGGTTGCCACTTCTTTTTGTTTGAGGTCTGATACGCCTCTTAGGAGATCATTGGTTGACTTCTGAGCGATGCGACAACTCATCTTCCTTATTGGTTAAACTTTGAACCAATCTCGTGGTTTCACCCCCTTTTTTATTGCTCCCCTGACCTCTCAGATCAGGGCCGCTGTAAATTCACGTCAATCAGACTGGGCCCTTTTTCTGGCCTGTTATATATCATAAATAATCATATAAACCTGCCTACGTGTATCCTGGTCTCACATATCTCCCCCTAACACAAGTAAACAAAACAGAAAGAAATACCTATAAATTTGTCCTTAGCAATTCTATAATTGTCATTTTTCATTGATGAAAGTTTGTCATCGATAACTGTTGTGCGCCTAAACAAAGTCTTGTTGTAAACACAAAAGTTTTTACATATTATAACATATATATAAGTTATATGTACTCATCAACATTATATCAGGTTAAGCTTTCAAATCAAGCAAAATTTAAATTTTGAACAATTTACTATTTTAATATATGCGCATGCACTCGCCTAATATTTACACACTTACAAACATATACTGATACCTTTTGCATAATTAGCAACTTTTTTTACAAATTACACAACATTACTGTTTCCATGTAAACACAATATTCTAACGTTGGAAATCCATGCAGTTGTTGAAACGAAGACTTCCGGATTTGAAAGGGCACTAGTGGGTGGCAATTCAACATTGGCCATTGGATTTGAAACAATCTCTGTCGGATAAAATCTTTGGGTAGCTTGAACAAAGCTCATGATCTCTTGCTGATTTTCGCACTTTCTACCTTCTCTCTTGATCTCTGTATCTTGATTATGTATATCTTGAAAACATTTACCACCTTTATTAATGCACAGGGACGGCTCCAGTGTGTGTGTGGGGGGGGGGGTCTAGAGGGCACTTTCCCCTTCCGATATTTTTGCTTTTTTGTTGGGGATAATTTGTGGTATTCTGTTGTTCTACGTGTTAAATCAATGTTTCGCAATTTTCTATTTAAATTTTATTTTTTAGTTTGTAAAAACATTTTCATTTGATTTTTCATCGGGGAAGATTTCCTGACTTTACTTCTATAAAAATATATTGGCTTGTTGAAAATTCTTTTGATGTTGGATTAAAAAAAATCCCGTTGAGGAAATATCACATTTTTATTTCCATAAACATTTCTCGGCGTGATGAAGGATTTTTTCATTGTTGGATTTCCATAAAGCATTCCCTTCGTGGTATAAATATGTAATTCCATGGTTTGAATTTAGAAAATCCTTGACAATTCTAGATTAAAAAGCTGAAAACCGGGACCAATTCGTTCTTCAAAGTTCTTACACTGAATTCAAAGACGGCATTGTACAGTAGAAATTTTAAATTTTTACTTCTCTCGCTGAAAGGAAGTAGTGATTTCACATCGTTAATACCTTTTGGCCAAATTAAAAATCTATACGTTTTAGATACATATTACAAAAAAATCTGATGTGGGCAGCACATGACTTTCCCTGCAGACTCAAATTCATATTGTCTTTATTTCTTTAATAATTCGTTAGATTGAGTTTAATTGCCCCAAATAACACTAAATTCGCATTTTTAATTCAATTTTTGTTTTTGTTTGGTAATTGGGCATTTTTCCGATAGCGGAGTAACAAAAATGCAAGAAATCTTAAATATCTTGAGAACGGTTAGTCCTAAAGTATAATGGAGTGCGTTATATTCTTTTCCTCGTCAAAAATTGCTTATAAAACAAGAATTTAATTGACACATTTCAGCATACGTAGTCTTATTGTTTTTTTAGATTTTGGCGATTTTTGCAGGCCATTTCGTAAGAAAAGGCAAGTTGTTCTTTTCCGAATCATACCAAAATCTAATAAGCACCAGAGTGTCCCACAAGTAACTTATCTACCAAATTTTGCGAAATTTGGTCAATTAGTATTTTAGCTAGGGTGGATACATGACATTTTTGCTGGCTATTTCGTAAACAAAGGCAGGTTGTTCTTTTCTGAACCGTACCAAAATCTAATCAGCACCAGACCATCCAACAAGTAACTTATCTACCATATTTTGTAACAGTTGGTCAATTAGTATTTTAGCTAGAGTGGATACATGAAATTTTAACGGTCCTTTTCGCCAAAACAGGCGGGTTTTGTTTTTACGAATCCAACCAAAAACTAATCAGCACCAGCGTCTCACCTAAGTGACTTATATACCAAATTTTATGAAATTCGGTCCATTGGTTTTTTAGTTAGAGTGGATACATACATTGCATAGACAGACTCACAGACACACACACAGACGCCACGCCAAAAATAGTTTTTTCGTATTCTAGAGGTCTCGAAACGTGTACATCCGTCGAAAACTCGAGTTGCGATTTTCGGCATGATTCTAATACTTTCCCTATGCATTACCATGTATTGCAGGGAAAGTAAAAATCTGATGTGAGCAGCACATGACTTTCCCTGCAGACTTATATAAACGTTCTCTTTATTTTAATTAAATTTATTTCACTTTTAATTCAATTTTCGTCCTCATTCGTAAACCGGGCTTATTTTCAAAGGTGGTGTAGGGAAAGTACGAAAAACTAAAATATCTCGAGAACGGCTAGTCCTAGTGTAATGGGGTTGGTCTTATTCTTTTCGTCGTTAAAAATTACGTATTAAATCAGCATTTAATGGATATATTTCAGTATACCCAATTCTTTAGTTTAGATTTGAACGATTTTTGCGGGCCATTTTGCAAAAAAAGGCAGGTCATTTTTTTCCGAATCGTACCAAAATCTAATCAGCACCAGGGTGACCTATACGTGACTCATCTGCCGAATTTTGTGAAATTCGGTCCATTAGTTTTTTAGTTAGAGTGGATACAAGCTTTTGCGGGCCATTTCGCAAAAAAAGGCGGGTTCTTTTATCCCGAATCGTACCCAAAACTAATCAGCACCAGACTCGCTCACAAGTAACTTACCTACCAAATTTTGTGAAATTCGGTCCATTAGTTTTTTAGTTAGAGTGGATACAAAATCTGCACAGACAGACAGACAGACACACAGACAGACAGACACACACACAGACGTCACGCTAAAAATGGGTTTTTCGTATTCTAGAGGTCTCGAAACGTGTAGATCCGTCGAAAACTCGAGTTGCGATTTTCGGCATGATTCCAATACTTTCCCTATACATTACCATGTATTGCAGGGAAAGTAAAAAACCCGTAGCATTATAGCATTCAGCATTAATATTATATACGTGTAGCATTTAACACTAGCATTTTATACATGTTGCATTTAGCATTATACATGTTGCATTTAGCATTATATACGTGTAACATTTAGCATTATATACGTGTAACATTTAGTAATATACTAACCGAATACCCGTTGAAAATCAACGGTCTCGCATAAGCAACCCCTGAATAATGTAAATTTTTAAATAATTCACGTTTCACATTTATTCGACAAATAGAATATTTTGGTGTGCAGAGCCCCCTAAAGAAGAAAATATTGAAAAACTATCGCAAAGCATACTTTCCAATCATTTCACTTTTCAAACGTTTTGGTGTGGAGCACTCCCTCTAGAGAACGTTTTCGAAAAATTCGATTTTTCCAAGGGTTTTTACCGAACGACCGAGCCGTGTACCAAATTCCAAGTCTCTATCTATTCGGGAAGTGCCTAAAAGACAGACAGACAAACAGACTGACAGACAGACAAACAGACAGACAGACGGACAGAGGGCACTTGGCAATTAGTATATACTAGCCGCCTTCGGCGACCAGCGTGTTCGCTACCCTTGAAAATTCTGACCGGGGAAAACTTGCTGGCGCGACCTACCAGAATGGTGGGTAACTATTTGAACGGCCAGGAAATGCCACCCAATTTAGACTGGAACCCAGTGGTGGAGCCATCCACAGGGACCGTACAATCCTTCCCCTACCATCAACCTCTCGGAAGGACTTACGGACCCACATGTTTAACGTGATCGTACTCCGCGTGAACACGGCGGCAGTTTTGGCAGTGGCGGGAATCGAACCCGTCTCACCGTGGCAAACTCGCTGGCGCGACCTAACAGAAAGGTGTATGGTAACTGTTTGGACGGCCAGAAAGTGCCACCCAATTTAGACCGGAACTCAGTGGGGGAGACATCCACAGGGACCGCACCCTCCTTCCCCTACCACCAACCTCTCGGATGGACTTACGGACCGATATGTTTAACATGATCGTACTCCGCGTGAACTCGGCGGCAGTTTCTGCAGTGGCGGAAATCGAACCCGCGCCTACTGAGTGCAATTCCCGCACGCTAACCACTGGGCTACTTCGCCTTCAGGAACAATCTCCATAACTTTCCTTTTATTCACCCAATTTAGACCGAAACCCAGTGGGAGAGGCATCCACAGGGACCGTACTCTCCTTCCTCTACCACCAACCTCTCTGAAGGACTTACGGACCCACATGTTTAACGTGATCGTACTCCGCGTGCACACGGCGGTAGTTTTGGCAGTGGCGGGAATCATACCCGAGCCTACCGAGTGCAATTCCCGCGCGCTAACCACTGGGCTACAGCGCCCTCCGCGACAATCTCCATAACTTTCTTTTTATTCACCCATTTTAGACAGGAACCCAGTGGGGGGAGGCATTCACAGGGACCGTACCCTCCATCCCCTACCATCAACCTCTCGGAAGGACTTACGGACCCACATGTTTAACGTTATCGTACTCCGTCTGAACACGACGGCAGTTTGGGCAGTGGCGGGAATCGAACCCGGGCCTACCGAGTGCAATTCCCGCCCGCTTTCCACTGGGCTACCGCGCCCTCAACACCGTGGAGTTAACAAAGTTTGATTTAGTTTAATGACGTTAAAACTAATAATGAAATTTTAAGGCACCGCGACAATCTCCATAACTTTCTAATTGTCCCTAGGCCATTCACTCATTTAAATTTTATAATGACCATATGCTAAGCTCTTAATTCCATCATTTAACATATCAAGTAATATTCTAACCCGATGCACGATCTCCATAACTTTCTTATTGTCCCTAAGCCATTCCGTCATTTAAAGTTTATAGTGACCATATGCTAAGCTCTTTATACCATCATTTAAAATATACACGTAATATTCTAACCAGATGCACGATCTCCATGGAAACAAGGTGACGTCCCCGGCTGCGCGCGCAGGGGAAGTGGGAAGTCGAATCTTCACTGTGAAGTCGGCGAGAAATTTTAAATCATTACTTCTTTAAAATCAGAATCGGGCTGCTATTTATAACTATTTCTTGACCAGACTGGGCGTGTAAGAAAGCCTGATGCTTGAGCTTTCTAAAAATGTAAATTTTTAGTCGAAATTCTCGATACTTTTTCGGATGCGAGGATTTAAAAACGAAAGATCGTTTTTTGGAGCAGAAAGTGACTTTTGTTTTAAAATCTTTAAAAAGTATTAGAAATTGAAATTGAAAAGAAATTGATATATTTTTACTCGCAATTGACTGTCCTTTCCGGTCGTGCGATTTGTTTTTTTCTACGACGTCTGGATGGTAGAGAAAAAAGGGAGAAACCGGTCGAAATCGCATAAAACATTAAATAACAAAAAAAAATAACTCAAATTTTAAAAATCGGTTTTTACGTGTCACCTTCTCCCCCCCCCCCCGGGGTCTCCAATTGCCAAATTTCGTAGCTCTCTGATACGCGGTCGCTGAACCTATATATAAGACAGGCACACACACAGACAGACATTGCCTTTTATTATTTTAGATACATGTAGCATTTAGCATTAGCATTATATAGGTGAAGCATTTAGCATTATATATGTGCAGCATTTAGCATTATATATGTGCAATATTTAGCATTATATACATGTTGCATTTAGCATTATATACGTGTAGCATTTAGCATTATATACGTGTGTCGGTCGGCAAATCAATGCAACCCTGTTTTCACTGAAATTGTGAAAGTAAACCAAATTGTGTGCAATGTCACGATGCCTTACGAAGACGAAAATAACAACTCTATTTTGTTTGAATTTTGCGAATCATGCGCAATAAAAAACAAGAAAGATCAATCATGCATAAGCATTGATTATGAAACACTTTCCAACTGAAATGTAATTTCATTTAAAAATTTCTAAAATGTGATTCATTCAGTGGTAATATCTTTTACATTATCACAGTACTACAGTAATTTATTATACTTAAATATTTAAAACTGTATCGAAATATAAATCATCTGATTCTTTATGCAAAATCAATGAATATTTCATTCATATAACTTGTATTCCAGACTCCAGAGCTAAATAATTTTGTGTGAAAAAAATTCAGCAATTCTTATGTAATTCATCTTACAATCGCTTGAGATATTTGCATTCTGCATATGTTAAAATTAGGCTTCCTTGAAGAAATAATAAAAGTTTAGGGATCATTTAAAATCACAACTATTGTAATTGCATAGGCACGGAATTTAGATACACAGATAATATATATGTGTATGTGTATGTACTCAAAGTATTGGAATCGTGCCGAAGATCAGAACTCGAATTTTCAAAGGATCTACACGTTTTGGGACTTCTAGAACACGAAAAAACTAGTTTTAGGAAGACGTCTGTGTGTGTAAGGGTGTATCTGTGTATGTTTCTGTGTGTCTGTGTGGATATTACATCCACTCCAATTGAAAAACTAATGGACCGAATTTCATACAATTTGGTAGGTATGTTTTTTGTGGGAAATCCTGATGTTCATTAGATTATAGTACGATTCGTAATAAAAGAATCTGCCTTCTTTGCGAAATGGCCGCAGAAATTGCCTTTATCCACTCTAGCTAAAAACTAATGAACCAAATTTAACAAAATTTGGTGTATAATATTTCAATAACCTACAAGTGATTTATATACCAAATTTAACAAAATTTGGTATATAAATCATTTGTAGGTTATTCTACTACGATTCGGGAAAAAGGAACGGGCTATTTTTGCGAAATAGCCAGCAAAAATCGTTATATATAAAAATAAAAGACTACGTGTGCTCAATTATATCAATTAAATTCCTATTTTATATGTGATTTTTGACAACAAAAAGAATAAGACTAACCCCATTACTCTAGGACTAGCCGTTCTTGAGATATTCTAGTTTTTTCGCGTTTTCGCTACGCCACCTTTGACAATAAGTCCAGCTATCAAATGAGAACCAAATTTAAGTTTAATGTGTAAATTCAATGTCATTTAAAATACTTATGTTGTGCAGATAAACTAAAATTATCATTGAATAAATAAAGAGAACGAATATGAGTCTGCAGGGAAAGACATGTGATGTCCACATCAGAATTTTTAACAATATTACAACAATGATTTATAGAAGTGAACGGGGATTATTTTCAGGCCATTTCGAAAAAAATGTATGATCTATATTTAAAGATCCATCAAATTTTTGTCGAATAAAATGTTCAACAAATTTAAGCTGTGTACCAAATTTTAACTCTCTAGGACGTAGGAAAGTGCATTTAAAATGCCATCAACTAAATTTATCATGAAGAGTTATATAAAATTTAAAAAAAATGAAAAATTGTTATCTACCAAACATCTCGTTAATTAAACATCTCGTTTAATTTAAAATATGAAGCCACTCCCATATGCAAAAGGTTTAAACAAATGGAGAGATATTTATTATATAATATCTCTCTCTTTTCTTTCTGGAAGATATCCCAAAGTCAGAATTTAATTGAATTTGTTTTTTTCCCTATATTAAATAATTTTTTTAATTAAAAAACTACTTAACATATTTTACTGAATTTTTTTTTATATATTCTATGGGATAATGTGAATATTTCCTAAAAATTTCGAAGCAATTCGTGAATTTTAAATTTACTTAAAAAATGTTTGAAAAATTAGGTCCCATAGGGTTCAATGTATTTCATTTTTTCAACCCGGGTTCAATAAAAAACTAATTGGGTGATATTATTTATTTATATTCCCATAGGTCCTACAGACCGTCTGAACAACATACTAAAATTTCATTTTGATAAACTCATTTTTACGGCAGTTATCGTGCTAACGGACAGACAGACAGACAGACAGACAGACAGACAGACAGAATGAACAAAGTCATAAACACTTTTCAACTTTGTTGTAAAGTGTTAAAAAAAAAAAAAAAAAAATTGGAAATAATAAAGTTAACAATTCCCACATTATTTTGATGAGGCATGAAAAACGGAAACATGCCATCCACCCTCATCGATTATCTCTTATCACTCATAGGAGCCCATTCTCATTGGTGCCATTTATGAAGACATTGAAGTAGCCAGAAAAATTGAAGCATATCTATGAGATTGGGACATACACTTTTCCAGCCCAATCTTGATTTGAATGCCTTCAGTATATTTTCTGATTTGATAAGCCACCACTAAACGGTATTTTGGTGATGCATTATTTTGGTGATGCATAGCATACTAAAAAATCTGATGTGGGCAGCGCATAACTTTCCTTATATAATGCAATGGATTTACTACTTTTACAGTAAAAAAAATAGATTATTTTTATAGTAGTTATTTGTATTCTTTCCAAGATATTGAATTTTCGTCAATGAGTCGTCATTTTCCATGTCGTTATCATCAATGAGTCGTCATTGATTTAGCGCCATTTTTATCCATTTGGCGAGTTTTTCTTTAATTTAGTAACATTTAAAAAAGTCTCCAAGTTGGGGACATTCCACCAAATTCGTCGCCAAAATCTCGCCAAGCGTTATGGACTAAGAAATAAGTTTTTCTTACAGTAGATAAATATCTATTGGCGTTCAAATATAAAAGTATTACTCAAAGTATCTTTTTCATTAATGGAACGAGCTAGATCCACGATAATGATGTCACCCAATTTATCGCGTGGTATTACATATGAAAAGTGAACATGTTTCTCAATAGGAAATATTTTTTTTTATTTTATATGACTTTTTGATAATTTTTTTTGAAAAATATGCAATATCTCGAGAACGGTTCATGTTAGCGTTCTAAAATTTATACCAATCGTTTTCTAATGAAAAATGACATAAGAAATGTCTATTTGCGTAACTTTATTAGTGGTTTTGATTTTTGGACGATTTTTTCAAAATTTCACTCGAAAATTTAGGGGGTTCTGAACATTCGATTGCGTATAAAAGCAATAGGCTTCCAGTGTTTACGGATTGTGATTTTTGTACCAAATTTCGTTCG